>HE672008.1:344277-445274 GCA_000313835.2 Heliconius melpomene melpomene | reverse complement strand
TTTACTTTAAAACATAGGGCAGACCGCGCATTTCATCGTCTATTCTCATAGTCAAACGGAACCGGAATAAAATATTTCAAACGCTGGCAACCCCAGTTTGCGGCAGGAATTTTCCAGGCAACCCTGTTTTATAGTGTTCAGAAAAAAATAAGCTTTAATTTGATATATAATTCATTAAAAAAACACATGAGTGCAAATTATTAACATTTAGTGACATCTTTAAACCAGGCAACCCTAGACTTGCGGCAGACTGAGAGCTGGCAACCCTTAATTTTCCAATTCCTTATGCGATTATCTTTCAAATGATGTGCGATTCATATAAAAAACGTATTGGTGCAATTATCTCCAAAAACGAGTTACGAAAAAATGAAATTAAAGGTGATTGCGGCAGGATTCTTCCAGGCAACCCAGGTGTAATCTGTTCTACTAATCATGTATTATTCATTAATATAGGTTTAATTAAGAAAACTCGTTTATGCAGGATTCAACGGCCGGATCCCAGGGTATTAATATAGATATTAATACCAAAGAATAACATTTATATAGAATTTCATGTAAAATGTAGGAAATACATAATTTATTACATATTATTATACCTAGTAATATTATTACTGCAATATTTTTTAGAAATATACTTAGTCGAAATCCAATTACAACAATAATTGAAAATTCCTGTTTATGTTTTAAATTGTAATCGAAGTTTATAATTTCTAATAATTTAATAATAATATTAATATTCTTTATAATAATTATTTAATAACACTAGCGGTCCCGTGCGGCTTCGCTTACTACCAGAATATTAATTTAACTAATATTAGTTTAACTGTTACGGAAATAATTAACTTTGACTGCATCAAAGTAGAGACACTATAATTTTAAACTGTTATTTAACTTCACTTTTAAGGACAACATGTTTTATGCCTTACCTGTACTTAACACGTCAAATGACATTCCCTTTTACATTGTAAGTGGAAGTGTAAGTTGTAACTTATATTTGATTTATTTATTTTTTCACGCTTCACGCTCCATCCCGCACATAGTATGGTAGGCAAATTGAACCTGGGAACCTAGCGTTAGGATACTTCCGTCCCTCACTTTCCACCAAATTCCGAAGTCATTTTGTATCGAATGACAAAAATTCAATGCCGCGCTTTGCCTCGTATCCAAAGCGAATTAAATATTTAATTTCCTCGACTGGAAATCGAACCCACAACCTGACACGTTTATAGGTGCACGCCCCTGGAGCATAAGCCCCTGCGCCACGAATGGCCTCAATATTTTATTTATGTATGTAGGTACATAATGGTTATATAACCTAATTGAATAACTATTTCCTTTATAAAGTAGTAGCATAATTCCTATGCAATACTTGTTTAATAATAGGTACTTACTTGATTATTATCTTTCTTGACAGATATTTAACTTATGCTGTTTTTTACTTACAAATATTACAATAAATATTTAATACTTTCGTTTTTTCAAGGTGTCGAGTTGTCTCTCCACTCAACACGCAATTCTTCCAGAATCCGGCAGAAAATGGGGAACGGAGATTACGGAGAATATAAAATACGATAAAATTAATATTTGTGACTAGTGAGGTATGTTCATTAATTATATTCTTACTTATAGGCTTACAGTTCCTGGAATGAGTTATAATAAATGTCACCAATTATAGCCGAAGTTTATTCCAAGAAGGAGATTTATAAAGCTTCTGTGTTACAAGTATATTTTTCAGTTTCCAGCTGTCATCCGTATATAGCAGGTTAGGCAATGGGAACCTAGTGTTGAGAGTTGAGACACTACGTTCCCGGTTTTCTGCCATTTTTCCCTACTGAAAATTGAATCCACAACCGTCTCGTTACAGTCACACGCTTCTGCCTCTGCGTCACGACGGCCTCAAGAAAATCTTTGCTTTTGAAAATTTTAATTTCTCTGTGTCATTTATAATCTATTCTGCATAGATAATTAATGACATTAAATTAAATCAGAACGGAAATGGCATAGCATATTATTATTCTAATCAAGCATTAATTTATTTATTTTATAGGACAAGAAATTATTCCAAATAGGTATTTCGTATCGAATCCAAAGAAATGTTTACTTTTTGCTGGCAATCTGCAATATAAAACCGTAGAGGTAGTTTCTGAGATCGCCGTTGCCGTTGGCGCATCGAGTTATCGTATAAAAAAACAAACTAAATAAACTTTAATGGGTCCAGCTCGCTCGATGACCACCGCTAAGATGTCCAGTTTGGAGGGCTTAATCACTGTGAGTCAACTTATTGAAATACTTAAGTATAAGAAGTTGAACGACCTTATTGTATCCAATTAACTATTACTTATAATATAAGACTGTTAATGCAAATAAGCTTTAAAATAACTAAATATTTATAATCATTTAACTTTTTTTTTTGTTACCAGATTTGTATTGCATATATTTTTATTGTATGAGACGTTATTTCACTTTTTGCAATACATGTATATGGGGGGACGTCCTCTCCCATCCACGTGGTTGATACTTAAGGGTTTTACGAAAGAAATAGACTGCTTCGAAAATCGTAATTTTATTGACAACTATTCTAAGGCACCATTTATACAATCTAAACAAAATAATGCTGTATAATAAACATGTTATTTACAGAGAATCGTCAGATTTAATGTATTAAATATATATAATTATATTTAAATTATGTAAAAAATCACAATTTTTTATCGATTACTGACAACAATGGATGCACATTACAAGAATATACCAAAATCGAAAACTTAGAAAAAAATATTATAAAGAAAACTTTACGTACATTACTCATTAGTGTACTTATACATTATATGTTTATTAAAAGTCATTGTATATTTTTCTTGTTAGCAAATGAATCACGTCGAATTCTATTTGAATAAGGTTATTTGAGGTTAATCGCAACACCTATTCAATACGAACGACCTTCACTTATTTCAAGAACGGTCATAATTCTAAAACTGAACTTACTAAATGTTAAATAGAATGCAAATTGAAATAATTTCACTTTACAAATATAGTATTTAATAGTGGGTAGTAAAGGCGAATATTGTTTAACGCGTAACTCTAGTTGGATGCACCCATAAAGCTACAATATAGCTGATGTGCGTAAATGAATGCATGTTTAGCGGGTCTGGTCGGTTATCATTATGAAGTAACCCACATATAAATGATATCGGATTTCGCTGTTGTCTGGTCCGAATATGAGTTACATCTTTACTTATTTTTGTAGTTTCGATATCCTGCACTCAACAGTAGGTAAGCAGAGGGAACCTAGTGTTAGGACACTTAGTTTCCGATTTTTTTTGCAGATTTTTGGAGTCATTGCGTGTTGGGTAGCGGAACTCCGCGACTAATTTCGAAACCAAAGTGAAGAAATAAAATCAAATTAAATATCAGCTTCACGCTGTTTCCCGCAGGGTAAGCAGAGGGAAACTAGTGTTAAGACACTCTGTTCAATCTGTATTTGCCTCCACGCCAGAGCAAAGAAATGAAAATCTTAAATATTTCATTTCATCGAGTGGGAATCGAAATCAAGACCTGTCGCGTTTACAGACACACCCCCCTGCACCACGACTGGCCTCAATCTTCACATACTCGTAGGTATGGTTGAATTAAAAGTGGGTTTACAAAATTCAACGGAGCAAACATTGTTAAAACCTATGCTAATTTGTTTAAGTGTTTGTTATACATACAAATAGGTACATTTAACTCGATAACTTGACGAGTTACGATAATATGGAGCTAAATTTGTTTTATTATATGAAAATTAATGATGTTTTAAGTTTTACAACTATACAGTAAACCATAAACTTTTAAATTGTTATTAAATTATTAATAATTTTATTCCAGTTCTCCATTTTAACAATTTATTGATTGTGTCATTTGGTTTAATAAAAAAAACAATATTAATTAAATTTTCTTCTTTTTTTTTGTTTTATTTTCTTGTTTCAACATTAATACAACCATGCCTTCTTAATCGATGTCTACATTTCAATTCCCTCGATGAGATCACTTTTAGTGATAAGGCCACCTTTTCACATTTTATAATTGTTTTAATAATATAACTAAATAAAGGTTTTTTATTATGTTTTATTATTATTAAAAAAATGAAAGTGTTTTAATAACGATTTCTATACCTAATTTATTTATTTTGTTCAATTACACCCTGTTATCGTATATCTCAGTTATCTAAATGCTCAAATTATTAAATAATCTGGATAAGTCAGTGTACTGTGTATAGTCTTTTTAGGTTATCGGTCTAATGTCTTTGAACCTATCTATGATATGATAAGGATATGAACACATCACTTAATATTTAGTGTTGCAACATGACATGTTTTGTATATACGTATATATCTATTATGTTTTTTATTAGCTTCACGCTGAATCCCGATCACAGCAGGGTAGACAGAGGGAACCTAGTGTTAGGACACTCCGTTCCCCATTTTCCGCCGAGGCACTCAACGCCTCCTCTGTTTCGACTCCAAAGTGAAGAAATGAAAATATAAATTTATATCCTCGAGTAGGAATCGAACCTATAACCAGTCGCGTTGGGTTAGGTATATTTAAGGTTAAATGTAAGGTATATTATATTAATATTTGTTTATTTTTATGAATAATAATAACAGAAATTTATATGTAAATTAAGTTACAATTTATTCAAATTATAATTTCGTTTTTAAGCGTTTTTTTAAATCCTAAACAAACCATATAAGGTGAAGAAATATAATAGGCCCTAATAATTTCATTTCCTCGCACTCGAACTAAACAATGCGCGGAGTTAAGTTCCGCCACTCAAACCCTTAAAATCCTTGAAATCTGTAGGCGTTAGTACATATCACAGTATGAATAAAAATCAGCATAAAATAAAATGCAAGCAAGAACAAGTCGCAACATGTTTATTCCCTATCTGCCCGCACGCCTCCCTTCCTTTCTTCGCTCGTCAATTGCTAACGTTTTATTTTATTAATTCTTTTAATTTAGCTGGACTTTCATAGTTCTTTATCATACTCCTAATCTTTAATTTATATTTATCAATTAAAGTGCCTGACTCGTTAAACACCTTCCACTAAAGCGCATTTAAATATTTCTTTAGTTAATTTGGACTGGAAAATTAATTAAATTATTATATTTAAATGTCAATAGAAAATGTGTAAATGCTTAATACTTTTGCTAATACGGCATTTAATTATTTCTTATTGTTTAACAGGACCAGTACGATTTTGTATGGAGTGTGGTAGTCTTAAAAATAAAATATAACGTTGATTCTGGCCAAACCTATTCTATATGTTAATGATCGAAAATATATTAAATGTATTAGAATTCTGCAGGAAGTAGGGAAAGGAGTGTCGTAACACTAGGTTCCCTCTGCCTTCCCTGCTGTGTGAGGAATAATATATATTTTTTTATATTAAATGTACAGATACATTTTTTTTACTATTCTATTACAATAAACATAATATATAGTTTAAATTTTCGATAATTTCGGGTACAAGAGGTTAATGATTACGTTCTCCGTATTTACAATAAATCTGACACACGCTATCTTTATTTATCATCGTGTTGTTTATTTCTCTGTTTTCAAATAATAAATCAAATATTAACAGCTTGTTTTGATTCTTGATATTTTTAGTCAATTAATATCTAAATACGGTAAAGTTCTACATTTAGTTATACATAAATAATGATTTAGTACCCAAACTGTCTATTAATACTTGAGAGGTGCAAATAATGATATAGGATCATAATAAAGGCACATGTGAAATTACTTCCCGGTACACTATGACCCACAGAGGTGAGGTACGGCTATTGTCCCAAGTCGAGGCTGGTCTGGCTAACAAAGGAGTATATTACAGAATGCGAGTCTTTGTTTTGTTAATGAATAATGAAAGTACTATGATTTTGTCATTTAATCTGTGGTTCATAAGATATTTCTTATTTAATAAAAAATCCCCAATTCAAGTGTGGTGGCGAGAATTGGGGAAGGCCTATGTTTAGCAGTGGACAAAATATGGCTGTTGATGATGATGATGATGATGATTAAAAAATCCGGTCATCAAAGGGGATAATTATATTTAAATTATTTCCATTTTCCAATTATGGTAAAGAAACGCGGCGGTAAGATCTGCCACTCAGACGCAACGCCTCAAAAATTACACGGAAAATAGAGAACAGAGAGTTTTAACACTAGTTTCTACACTAATATAGTTAAGTGATATTTTTATAATATGTTTATTTTAAACAAACAATATATTTTATGTAGACATTAACGTTTTTGCGTTACAAATGTACATCAATTTCCCTTTTTATGTTGGTTGTTAGTACGTAATAGTATACATTATAATTTATTATGTTATTAGTATTACTTTTACTTTTATTTATTTTTTAGTTATGTAGCTATTAAAGTTAAAATACTAGCGAACATGTTGTTTATTTTTAAATAGTAAACGGTCGTAAAACTAAAAAACACTTTTATCAATATTTTTAACATTTTTAAAGTGTTATTCCACACTTGGGAAAGAAAAATACATATTAAGAAAACGTATAAAAATTTGAATGTGCGGCGGAATTTGAACCTGCACCTATAAAACGTCAAAGCGCATTTTTTAAAGCGAGTAAATGTAAAAAATATTAAAAAATAGCATTCCCTCTTGCCAAATGATAAATAAATAAAATAAATATCACAGCCCTTAAACGGATTCCAAGAGGCACAGGTTCAAATCCAATTACATTCATATTTTAATACTTTTTCTAAATAATGCTTTCATCAATAGTTCTTAGTATTTTTTCACGGAAATAGCTGAGAAACTCTATAAATTTAAGTTTAGTGTTTTGTATATCTTATGTTATGAATTGTTCACAGCTTGGCGTAAGATTGTAATCTTTTGCACTCTAAAACATTTACATGTAAAATGGAAAGCGATAATTTCATTGTTTCGCTTATCCTAATGAGAAGTGACGTATATAATCAGTATTTAAGAACATAATAAGCATATTGCGCAATTGAGGCATACACCTGGGTTGTCAGATTCTATTTTTAGAAATGTATCCTGCATCCAGCAGGGTAGGCAGACGTGAGAGACACTACGTTCCCCATTTTTCGCCGAATTCTAGAGGCACTGCGTGCTTAACCGTTTTAAGTAAAAAATGACGGTTTCTTTCATCAAAACCGGGACAAAAAATATATAAATAACATTAGTTTTTAGTTATTTATCCATCTTTTTGTGATATATAACAATCTAAAATATTTTTAAATTTAAAAACGACACAAGTACAATGACTATTTGTTTTACTCCGTACCAAGGCAGTTAAGTATACAGAGTCAATATCTGTCGAAATTGTTAGAAAAAGTAAATAAAAAAATCTCAGTGTGTGGACTCTTATTTAAGGGTTAAAAATCGGGACGATCATTTAGATTTGAACTTACGACCATATTCGATTAAAGCAATTGTAAATAAAAATAAATATTGACTATATTCTAGATTTTTT
The DNA here is from genome assembly GCA_000313835.2 of Heliconius melpomene melpomene. Lineage (NCBI taxonomy): Eukaryota > Metazoa > Arthropoda > Insecta > Lepidoptera > Nymphalidae > Heliconius > Heliconius melpomene. The sequence goes on along the minus strand of HE672008.1, from coordinate 437,768 downwards.
GGTAGATTAAATATTTGGGTGCATTGAATGCATTGGTAATGAACAAATATTGGTCTGAGAACGACAGTTTTCAACTAGACTGTTCAAAACACCTGAAACACCTGTGTCATTTAATATTGTCGTATTTCGATGCTTTGAACTTATTTTCAAACTTCTATACAACAACATTTATAAAAACTCTTCAACTCTCTTACTGTATCTTCAACTGCCTTGGTACCAGAGCGAAGAAATGAAAATATTTATAAACTATTCATTCTTCCGAATGGAAATCGAACTCACAACCGTCGCGATACAATTACACGCTATCTACGTACATAATATATATCTCCTTTACTATATTAGGTGCGCGTAGCATACAGCACAAAACTTATTTTTAACCAATAATAAAGATACAAATTCGATTAAAAAAAAGAAAAAAAAAAATAACTCGATGTAATTTGTTATAAGTCGTTGAACTGACAGTAATTACATTATTAAAGATTTAAAAGTTAAATCAGTGTCACTGATCTTTGAATTTTCTTTAACTGTACATTTTTCTTTAATTAAACGTAAGGCACAAGTGTGTGATTGTAAATGCGACAGGTTATAGGTTCAATTCCTACTCGAGGAAACGAAATATTTTCGTTCTGGTGCCGAGGTTCTAACGCAACACCTCCAGAATTCGGCGGAAGATGGGGAACAGAAGTGTCTTAATGGGAACGGGATGTCTTAAAACTAGATTCCCAGATTCCAGGAACAAAGCGTGAAGCTAAAATAAGAAATATTAAACATTTAATAGTTCTTTTCTTCCTAGTTCCAGCGAAGGTGTTTGTTTACTCTCTATGCACCAGTTGTGTAACTACGAGTATGTATATGTAAGATATAAGGTATTTAATCAAGTGTTCTTATTTGTATTGCCGCTACATTCTTATAAATATTTTGTATTATATTTTAGGTTCAACGTACACTGAGGTATAGTCCAAAACCAAATAAGTAATTGTTTTTTTAGCTTCACCATATAAAAGGAAAGCAGAAGGAACTTGAAGACACTTCCGATTCGTTTCCACCGAATTCTGGAGGCATTACGTGTTGAGTGGCGAAACTCATTGCACATAGACACCAGAGCGAAGAAATGACAATGTTAAATATCATTAATTTGGCGTAATAATGTCAGATAGGCAGGAACAAGCTATGGAAAGATCACTCTGTTTTCTAATTGCAGATCAAATAGAAGAATAGTATTGTTGTTTTATTCTGAATATTTTAATTTTATTGAAAAAGATAATAAGTAATAATATAGAATACCTTCTACGTAGGTTTAAAATTCATTTTAAAGAAAAAATTTCACAATCTAGTATATAGGTGCATATGTATGTTAAATATACAGTATACCTATTAGAATTATCGTAATTTCGCGTCCTTGGTTACCTACTTTAGGTTGTTTTAGTTTCAATTGCTTGAAGTAATAGTAAAAATAGACGCTAGCTAGTCGTATGAAACTCATACGTTCCACCGCATAGTTTTTGCAATAAATATTGTATTTTTTAATTTGTAAAAATATCATACAAATTAATTTTAAAATGTAAATACTTGTAACGTTTTTGAAGAAATATAAATTTCGAATGAAATAATAAATGTTCTAACAGTCCATAAATCAACGTTGAAATTTTATTTTTCATGTAAAAAATTACAGAAAGTTTTGAATTATTTGTTTACGTTTCATGATTTATAATATGCTTATAACATAATAATTGAGTTTCCTGAAAATAAACATGGCTCCAAAGCGTATATTTACAATTTACTATTTAGCTCCAAATATCATCAATTGAAAACACCATAAATATTTCTAACCAAATACCTCACACATTCGTGACACCCCCCACTGCCTCCACATATTTAAATATCCATATTATAACAAGTGTACCATCACCTGCAGCAACAGTTCTGACGAAGGAAAACTCCATTCTTCATTTATTGTCGTTATTCTATTGTATAGATGTGAGTGCGTTCGATAAACTTTGTTTAAAGCTAAATGTGCGATACACTGGTCATCGACCCGTTCCTGAAATAGCGCAGTGCGTTCAGATTGTGCGTAGATAGCGACAATTGAGATCGCGGGGTGGATAATTGTGCATTATTAGCTATTATTACTGGAGAATTAAAAAAAAGAACGATATACCTACCTCTGCGAGCACTTTCCTTCCTTTATGTATTATCTTAAATCGGTAATTAACGCCGCTGTTGTTATTAATATTAACTTAATTATAGTTTTCTTATATTCAGCTAAGTAGGTATGTAGAATATAGTACTCGTTTATATGATTTTTAGTAATAGTATTAATAGTTTTCGATGTGGGAGGCTACATAGTCCATTAATTATAGTCTGTATTTTAAGACTTGAACGACAAATGATATCAAATGAGTCCCTGGACAAGCAATTGTAATATATATTTTTTTGAAAATAATAAAATTATAAAGTAGGTAGGTAGATATTTTTATTATTATAGTAGTTTATATACCTACATAGACCTATAGAAAGCGAAAGAAAATAAACAAAATCGTAAAAGATTTCTATTTACATTCAAACTTTAATCAATTTCATGATTGAAATTATAGTGGATGCGTAACACTTTGCAACCTATATACATACATTCATAAATATAATGTTAGAAGAGTTTTTTTCTTAAATTCATAATTTTAGCTATCCCCTATTAATATACCTACGTATATTCCAGAGTAGCTAGGGGGAATCTACCTAGTGTTAAAATACTAGCAGCGAAATAATTTATTAATAACTTATTTATTTAACTAGCGACCCCCTTGCGGCTTCGCCCGCTTTTACTACTGGATTATTCATATAATGTATGTTTGCAAAGCACTTAAGATAATGTGAAAATTAATTAAACCCTAATGCAACCCGCATTTTCGTAGTTTCAATAAAGATTTTCCAATTGTTTTACACAGCAAGGATTTTTTAGTAGGTACCGTAAATTTAAATCTTTTCAAGTACTTATTAAAATATATTTAAATGACTATTTTTAGATAGTTAAATGACTATTTTTAAACGGAAGAAATTATAAACAAAAACCTACCTACTAATAACTACTACAAAAAATATATCGCGCTGAAATAATACATTCATCTCCAATTATCCAATACGTGCAAACGCATCTAAGTCTTCGTTTCTATAAAGGCAGGCGGGTTTTTTTTGCTTGTGGTTAATGCTGAAGAGGGTATTCTGTCCCTCATGAAAAGCAAGCACTACGGGGCTGCCTGTGAGGAAAATTAAATAGAAGGCATCGACCGGGAATCGAACCCGGGCCGCCCGCGTGGCAGGCGAGCATTCTACCACTGAATCACCGATGCGTGTCAGGCAGGCGGGCGCGGCGGACGCATGGCGAGTGGCGAGCCGTTTCGCAGCAAGGATTTTTTGATATTGTAACAACTTCTAAAGTCAGTTCTAAAGACAGTTTTGATCTACATTAAATGGCCAACGTAACTAATATACTTGTTTATATGATAAGAGTAAGGGATAAGTGAAACTTGAGTAACATACAGCTGATGTGTCAACGGCGGGATGAGTCAACAATTAAATGCGTTTTTCTCTAAAACCATTCGCAATTTCGAAATTGTGTAAAAGAAAATTTTATCTTCGTTTAACGTAGAAATTTAATAAAGTATTTTAAAGGATAAGGATTAATACCTTTATGGAAAAATATCCCTCACAATAAAAAATATATTGAAATTATTATTTTTAGACAGAAAAATGATCACTACACGTTATTCTTAAAAGATACGAATATGCTGTCGCGGACTTTTTTGTAGGTCTCATTGAGAGGAACAATACTCCAGTACATTTTTTTCATGTAGTACTTACCATTAAAGCAGCGCATGCGCGAAAGTGTCTCAACGGGTAGGACTTTATTCATATTTATCGTATTTATGTTAAATTACATAAGAATGTACAAATAATAAACTATATATAAACCTTCTACGAAAACTACTCAACCTAATGGTGAAAACCGCAACAAAATCCGTTGGGTGGTTTAGAAGAAGAAGAGTTAGAAACAACAGACAGACACGAAAAGCGACTTTGTTTTATAAGATATAGGATAATATACTTACTCATGATAGAATTTGCCATTTATCTATAAAAATAAATGTATATTCCACTAATATATAATATTAAATATATTAAATTTAGAAAAGCATAGATATATGCAGAATTATAATAATCTTATAAATTATACACTTATAATATTTTAAATATGTATTTATAGAATGAATTATAACTATAGATAGGGGGGTCAATACACCATTATAAATCTAAGAAAAACTTTATTAGCTAACGAGTATAAAAACTAAATGTTAATCCTCAAAAGGTCAAAGTTCTGGAATGCTTCACTGACTGCCATTTAGTTATTACAAGCTAATTATGATTTTCCGAAGAATCAATCAATTGTAACGCAAAGACGGAGAGACATTGAGTCACATCTCTCAATTCACACTATATATTTGATAGGTAGATCTCATTCTGTACTGGTAGTGTCTATCGTCTATGCAAATATAGATGAATGAATGGGAACGGAATGAATGGAAGATTGTTTATTATCTGTAGATATAAACTTCATATTGGGAATTATTTTTCTCTAATGAACTATGTGTATTTTGAAGCTAATATAAATTTTGTTTTAATAACTATGTCCTCAAATGGATGGGACATAATTCTGTTGACCTTATAAAATACAAGAAGAATATATACTGAAATGATTTAAGTTTTCTAACTCTTAATCTATTTCTACGTTCCTCACAGATATTATCAAATTTCCGTGGAATAAAGAATACCATAGTAATGCTTATTGCACATAATACCGAATAAAGATGACATGATCGCAAATAGCAAGATAAAATAAAATGATAGTTTTTAAATCTATACTTACGAATAAAATTGGAGTCTGTCTATGATTTCAGAATAACTGTGTGTTTTCAAGTACATATAATATAACTCTTTTTTTTCTGTTCTCCGGAATCACTGATCTCCGGAACAACTAAGCGTTTTTCTCTTTCTCAGGACATTGTGGAGAAACATATAGGCTAGTTTTTATCCAGGAATATTTACAGGATTGGGATTTAAGCGGTACAAAAATTGTTCCGTGCGTGATTACCTACATTCAATAAATATAACATAATTAAACATTTCCTTATTACACATTACAACACATTACAGAGAGCAAAAATCCCTAACGATTTAAATATGAATTTATTTGACGTACGACACTATAAAAAAACATATTAAAATAACCAAACAATTTTCCACAGATACACTTAAATAAATAATAATCGTATAGTTCATGCGGGCGAAGTATGTAATATATTGAAAATATAAAAGCAGTAAACAAGTTTTTATTACAATTTTTACGTTCATTCAATCTTGTGTTCATGAGGAAGTCCTGTATCTAAACACTTTCTACTGCGCTGTGTCTATATGCTTCCAGTCCACAGATAAGGAGAATGGCATGTGGTCTCGTTATATATATTTTTCCTTATTATATTATAAATGGTAGTAAACGTGTTTATTTGTACATGTTGATATTCTAATGAGCTGAAGAAAAAATATTTTACGATATATTTAATTAATATTAGAGACTCATAAATAATATATTATACCAACTTTTATATACTTTTTTGATGATTTAGCTTTATTTGGTAAATTTTAATATTGTAATGAAAAGAAGAGTAATTTAAAATTAAGTAATTAGCTATTAGGAACCTATAAGGTTCATACCTCCAATTATCATTTAAAATTATATAACACCGGGGAAAAGTACGATTTGAATTCATATTATCTATGGACACTTATTATGTTAGAAGATATATTATTTCCAATAATTTTACCTTCATATTCATACAAATAAAATAATATATATGTACATACTTATACTTCAAATACCAATAGATACAAAGCGCTTATCTCAAGATTACATTTTCTATCTAGGATTAATAGCTACTTACAAGAAAAGAAACAATGTCCGATTATTCTATGTTAGAATTGTTTATTAGCTTATAAAACATTATCAAACAACCTCTGACTTGGCGCTATCAGTCATTGTAACGAGATGATGGTTGCTCATTACATGTTCTATTTTTGAACAGGTCCTAGCTAACTCCGTTTACATAGCTTTAGTATTAAATGTTTTAATAAAATCTTGAATTTTAAAGATTTTTACATATTTTATGTTAATCTACTAAGTAAAATCGATTAATTCAGTTACAGAGTGTATATTTTAGACAATAAGAACAATATTTTGTTAATTATTCGAAAGAATTTAAAAAATAGCTACGAGTTTCTTCAAAATAATATATTTACATATTAATAATAGTTAAGTATAAGATAATAATTATGTACGACATACTATTATTTTCCAACGATAATAATATTTTTTTATGTCATATTTAACATTTACAACTAAAATACGAAACAATTTATATTGTAAAGTGTAAACGGAGTCTGTATTGTATACAACAAACGTCAGAATACAAAAAGAACTTAAGTGCAGACAATTGACACTTTTAAGTCTTTCTATATAAAGATGTCATTAGAATGCAGTACTTTGTTTGGTGAACGTGACAAGAATTACATTTTTAAATACATATACCTATATAAACGATGACAAATCCTTGCATCTCGTTGTAAAGCTTTAAAGGTTCCTTCTTACCTTTATCCAATGAACACCTTTATGGAACATTAGTTTAAGTATGTAGGTATACGACCTTTATCCCGCTGTATCCCGCATATAGCAGGTTAGGCAGAGGGAGCCTACTGTTAAGACTCAACACCGTACTTTGTCTCAACACCAGAGCTAAGAAATGAAAATATTAAATATTTCATTTCCTCGAGTGGGAATCGAACCGACAACCTGTCGCGCTTACAATCTTACGCATGTGCCCCTACGCCATGACTGGCCTCTAGAATAACTGGGTTGGCCTATGTGTTGTATTTCTAAATATAATCATTAACTGTGATATTTAAACATCGTTAATATGATTATTTAGTTTTAGGGAAGGTATGTTGACTGAGTGCGTTACTCATTGCCATGTTTGTCACGGACGAAGTCATTTACAGCAGCTAAGAATAAGAATGATTCGTTTTATTTCCATTTCTAACAAAATCGATATTTTTTCTTTTTAATTGAATTTTATTAATGGAAAATTTCATCTAAAGTCAGTAAATTTAATTATTCTATCATCGCTGATTTTTTGCTATTTTCCTCAACACGAAATGTCAAGAGTCAGTTGAGTTGAGTTTTTTTATTGCGAAACTTCTCGCGTTAAATAAGCGAAATACAGAATGCAAATGAATGATAATATTTTATCTAAGTATACACATTATCTAAATATATAAAAATGTGTGTGGCAAGTACTCTTAGTATAAGAAGTATTCATTAAAATTTCAAGAACCGTGTATTGGAAATCCCTTTAAGATACTTAAATGTCAAACAATAACATAATATGTTTATAATTTAGTAAATTTTTTAATGCAGTTAATTCGAAGGAATATGAGTAACAAATTAAACAATTAGTCATATTTATTTCTATTATGAAATGATTAAGGAGGATGCATAATATGAGATAAAATTTTATATATTGACTTGTGCAAAAGTGCGGCGTTGAATTACGCTACTCAGTGCCTCGAAAATTCAGCAGAAAATAGGGAACGGAGTGTTTTAACACTAGATTACCTCTGCTTACCCTGTTATATCCGATATATTAAAAAATAATCGACTTATCTAATTGTATTGTCTAGTGTTGTGAAATTTCATTTCCTATCTAATAAATAGTTACATCTAGGTTATTCAATGTATCTACTCTACAAGTTAGCTAGATTTACATCACTACTGTTACAGCATTAACTAAAGAGGATATTCTGTAATACCGCTTATTCGCGTTGCATGCGTAAACGTATGTAATGCAACCATTTCAAATTGTAAGGGAAATCTAAATTATACTGCAATATCTATTTATCTTAGATAATTTACATGTAAATATTATAATTTATTGTAAGTACAAGTTTTTAATTACTTGACCATTTAAAAGATTCAAATTGGCATTTATGATTTAATTATTTAATTTTGCTACAATTAAGCATTTATTTAATCTCTTTTAGGAAGGCCCAATTTGTAGATTAGCTTTGCTTTTCAGCAATATGATCAATCAGTATCTTCATACTAGATTCTGAAACTGAAAAGAATAGAAATTGAAATAAATTCCTCATAGAAAAAAATTCATTATCTACAAATTTATATATATATATATATATATATATACATTTCTTATATAAATCTCACCACTCCAGTCTTCCACCAGCCAGTCTGTAACGAAGCAACCCTGTCTCATAATTTCCAGAACTAACTCCGTAATGATGTAAGCGAAACGTGTTCCGCCCCGAGCCCGAACTTAGTCAGCGATAAATTGTAGATTACATACAGACAGACTATCACTTACTATGTAACTATATGAGATGTAACATGTAACTTCCTCTAGTGTACGCGGAAGGACTGGTGTACTGTTTTCTGTTATTACACTTATAATTACACTAATACTGTTAAATAAGCCATAAAATATTATTACTTTATACATTATTATAAAATAATACTAAATAAATTATGTTTTAATTATTATGTAATTAATTATTGATTTTTTTTTTGGAAAACTCAAGGCAAACGAGCGTACGGATCACCCGGTGGTAAGTGATCCCACGACCCCGTGTAAGACCAGAGGAGCTACAGGTGCGTTGGTGGTCTTTAAGATGGAGATAGACGCGCTTTTTGAAGGTACTCAGGTCATATCGACCTGGAAACACTGCCACAGGTAGGCCATTCCACAGTTCTGTGGCGCGTGGAAGGCAGTTGCTACGAAACCGCACAGTACTGGAGGTCCACGAATCGAGATGGTGTGGATGTGATTAGCATAGTAGTTCAATAATAGTTTAAATACTATTATTTTTATTATTATATTGACTTTATATAATATCTAAATTTTGCCAATATCTATTATAATCAGGTATAGTTTTCACAAACGACAAACAACACTGATATTTGAATTTTTAACTTACTTTATTGAAAATTGTATAATTTTTTTTGATCTTTTCCGAAAGATACATTAACCTGTTTAAACTAAACTATTTAATAACATTTAATTTAACTTTTACTATTATCGAAAGGCCTCACAAATTGCTTGACACGCTTAGGTACTGACTGACATTAACCGCGGTGACAAAATGAAAGTTACTTGCATAATTGTTTCTAAACCAATAATAAATAATAACTCACCGTATTATTGATTACGGACTACGGTAGCCGCGTACCAGTACCATCATTCAATGGGTTTTCTTCTATTACTATACATATATTTTATTTAATGTAGGTATATCTATTTTTTTAGCGTCATGCTGTATCCCGCACACAGCAGGGTAGGCAGAGGGAGTGTTGAAACTCTCCATTCCCCACTTTCATCATTTTTTGTATGAATTAAGTTGGCATTTAGTCTTAGGTCATTTGTTCCTTATAATAAAATTTTCATTCTTGTTCTTGTCCATCCATTACATGTATTTAACTTCTATTCCTATACAACAATAGAAACATTGCATATTAGTTGGCATAACCTATATATATTGTAGTACCACATTATGTCTAATAAAACGAAAGCTTAAATATTTTATTTTTCGTTTTATTTTTCTATATTATATAATTATATAATACATAAATAGTAATAAAATTTCATAGAAATAAATACTATAATCTAACTCTAAAGTAAAGGCAACCACGACAAACAGCACTCATTCCAAAGGGAATATTGACTTTGCTAAAATTGAAATTCACATTACATAGTAAGTTTGTAGTTTGTTCGTCATTCAGCGGGCGGCCGTGCCGTGCATGACCGATAGCTCGGGCAATGACCCGCTTATCATCCTGCAACACTATGCTTGCATTCGGCGATGTTCGCGTTTACTTCAAATAATATTTGAAGAATCCCCATATCTTTGTAAACGCACAGTTCCGTTAACGAAATCTACTAATTGATATAGAGTTAAATAATTTAAAAAGAACGTAGAAGGATACGAAGAAGGAAGATAAGTGTAAAAAACTCTGTTCCCCATTTTCTGTCGATATCAGGAGGCATTGCTTTTTGAGTGGCGTAATTCAACGCCGCGTAGAAATGACATGGAATGCAATGGAATGGAAAGTGCATGTAGGTCATTCGAAAATTGCTTCTTATTAAAAGTAATTCATACTTAAAAATAATTTGTAAATTTAATGCAGTTACATATTTCCATAGTATATATAATATTAACGTTTTATTTCTTATTATTACAACAATTTAAAATGATAACGTTATCATTATAGATTAAGGCTAAGATGATGACGACGAGAAAATAGTTTATAAATAGTCGCGAGTTTCAACTAATCTGAAGCAGCTTACAGTAAAATATATACATAGATAATTTGTAAAAGGTGGCTATTGAACAAAAATATAATTATAAAATATTTATTTTCAAGACACATAACAAAGAATATTAAAAATAATTATACCAATTGGATACAGTAATACCTTAGTATAGGATGTCGAAATGCCGAACAGAAATAATTCAAATGTTTTATTTTCAAATTATTTCTGTGATTCTGTCATCTATTTTTAGAAATTATTTAATATTTTCTTTATAATGTTTTGGATAAAAATTATTAGTGTAGCTAATATTTATTTAATATTTCTTTTGACTGAATCTTTATAAGTTGGATAATCCATTCATCAAAGAATGCCATATTGTTCGGACATTTCAAATGAGCCATATAGGTATGAAAAAGAACTTGTATTTATTTTCATAAGACCACGCGAGTAAAGCCGCAAATTAAATGTAGTTTATTATATACATACGAGTATATTCAATACAATTAATGTACAAACCCGAAGACTACGAAGCTGCGAAGGCTGATGGATACTACACAATGGCTGACGTTAATTTCTACTCTTACCTATATAATTCCACATAGATTCACCTCGAACGTGAATCGAACCCACGATTTTAAGTCTCGTAAAAACATTTACTATCCTATACTATATCCTATAATCACAAGTGTTTTTATCATTATTACGCAAATTAGTTTTAAAATAAAGATAAAGCAAACATACTTACACATTTTATAACATAAATAAGCTTCATTATTAGGACATAGATAAACATAGTATCTAAGTATATAATATAATACTGTACCTAAATGATAAATTTATCAACGAACGTCTTATAGGCTATTTCATTGATACAATTTTGTTTGATCAAGTGCTAGCTTAACAACAAAACTCTGTTCACTTCAAAGTATAAGCAGGTCTTTGTAGGGCAACCCTGTCAACCCTGCGAGTTACCGGATGTGACTTGACTACGTTAAATAACAAGCTGGTTTTTCGATAGTAGTCGCTAATATACTATAATCAGTATAATAAATAATAACAGCACTTTTACGTGATAAAACAGAAATAATAAATTCGTAATTAATATAAAATTTAAATTGTATAGATGGATTAATATTTCATAAATTAATTTTATTATAACGATGTTGTTGTTTAAGTATATTGATATTTGAATTCTTTGTAAAATTTTATATTGTTATAGTAGAGACATCTATTGAGACATTAATGTACTACGTCTAATTATCTATTATTCATTTACAAATTAGTATGTAACATTTTCATAACTAAACAGTTATATAGTAAATATACATTATATATCATTTTACAGCCAAATTTATATATTACGCAAAATTTGATGCATTATAATTATGACTTTGAAATATTTTAATTTAGCTTGGCAACATTGACTTCTTGTTTAGCGATTTTACAGTTCAATGTTTAATACACCAACGTATTTTACTTTACATTTGCATTTATTATATTGATTAATTTATGGAATATAAACATAAGAATCCTATAAAGTTTAAATATAATAATATTTTCTGCGTTAAATTCACGTAAATAGGAAGTCGCACGTCGCAGTTGACAATTAACACATGACATCTGACGTTTGAACGTAAACAAATGTGACTTTTAGTGAATTGTGGTTGACGACGGCCGGATTTGAATAATTTAATTTTATCAATTCAAGGTCAGATTATAACATTTGTATTTTAATCAGTCGGCAGGTTCCTAACCTACCCACCGACCGGTCCGGCCTCCGCAGATAGTGCGCACATTATACCGCAAATAATAACGATGGCGTCGGCTATGTTCAAACTTCTCAAATCAGAAGTAAGTTATTTTTATTTAAATGTATGCTTCATACAGAGAAGCCTTATTTTATAGAAAATCTCTTTAAAATCTTACATGTATAAACGCTTAACGCTGAGTACAAATGATATTGTGGTTGTTATATACTTAAGCTGAATTGAGTTATCATAGAAACTATGTATGTAATAATTCTGTGAATAATATTTTAAATTCTATTGTAAAAAGACGACACACTAAGAAAAACGTGCCACTTATAAAGTTGCCAGTGTCACATTGAGCAGAGAAGAGACAAAGGAGTCCTTTGAATAATTAAATTCTTAAGCGGGTACCTTTGTTTTCATGAGACAACTGTGTTCCAGTAAGAATGTAAGACAAACATATACATCATTCAGGCAATTTGGTATTTAAACTGGCTGCATTATTCATAGCTCACACCAGAGTTTTGTTGCGCAGTTGAATATTTCTTACTAAAATTTCATCATGTTTTGATCAATAATTCACATAGACATTTTGCGCAACATTCTTAAAGAGGTTGTATATATTAGAGATAAGATATAGTCTCTATTTTTATTTATATCATGGGTTTATAAAAAATTATAATAAAAATACAAAAGACTCACACTTGGTTCCTCATAAAAGGAACCTCATGTTAAAATACTTCATACCCTATTGACTGTGTGTTAAGTGTTCTTTTTTCAAATGTCTTCTTTATATATCTTTTTCAGTCTCACTTAATTTTACGCAAGAATTATAGCAGTGCTGCTCCAACAACAAAATTGTTTATTGATGGACAATTTGTTGATTCAAAAACAAACAACTGGATTGAATTGACTAATCCAGCTACAAATGAAGTTATTGGCAGGTGTGGTTTCATATAGTTTAAAAATCTTAAAAGAATAGCCAGAATAACACAACTGAAGTTTTATATGCTCCAAAGTAATTTGCTAACTAATACAACTTGGCATCTATTAATTTAGCTTAAATATATTTATTTTATATGCTATTTGATTTTCATATCTATAATAGTAATTTTTACATATCTTTTATTCATTAAAAGTCTTCTAATATTTATTAATAAATTAAATTAATTATGACATGATGAGGTAACATTTTTAAATCTTAGTTTTGCTCTATTTCTAGGTTATGGAATAAAAATTGGATGAACTTAATAAGCTCATTATAAATATTAATATATAGTTTTAGTTATCATTCAAATAATAAAAGTATTTTCCTCAGACAATACTCATTTATCTTCTTTTTGACTATGTGTGGGATCTTATCACGATAAGTATGAGATAATGAGATGTTTATTCAATATTTTATTTACTTAACATTATCTTATAAAACATTATGACATTGAAAATACTTAATTTTTATTTGCATTATTAGATTGTATTTATTTTGTAATTATTATTGCTGACTATAATTGAAATTATTATTTGTAGTTTCTCTATTAATTGATTATAAAAGCTGCCTTGACTTAATTCAAACTCAATTTGCCTAATGAGGAATATTAAAATGTAACTTTGCAGATTAGACTACCAAGTCATAAGTGAATTAATACCTAAAATGAGTTTAATGGTAAATTTTGATATACCTTTTTTTAGTCAATATGTATGTTGTAGTGTATTTAGAAGGGCTCTAGGCTAATAGTTCCATTTATTTTTGTTTTTGTAGCTAATAAAATAAACACTGTAAACCAACTATAATAATTTACATGTATATTATACATATACAAATTGATCAAGTCTTGATTAAAATGAAAGGATCATGCTTTCAAGTAAAAAGGTCAAATAATTTAAATTCTTAATTAGGTTGACTGCTTGCATATAAAGTATATACTTTTTTTGTCATTGTATTTTGTAATGAATGTTCTGTATTAATTATACATTATCTTCAATTATGCTTTAGCTTAAGATTATTTTGTATTTTGATTATATTGTAAATTAATTAAACATATATTTATGTTTGAATATCTTATCCATTTTTCTGTTAATTTTTTAACTTCAATAACTTAGGCATTAGAATTTTTTGCTTCTTTGTCATCCAAATTCAAGGCGCTGCTTGTTGCGTGGCGGGTCTCAACGACGCTTCATGTTTCCATGCTGTTTGTATTCCACTGTAATAGGGAAATGAGAATAAATTATACCCCCAAGTGGAGATTAAACCAACATCCAGTCTCTGAGCCATGAAGGCTTATGTCTTAATTAATGAGGATTACAGCAATTTTCATTTAAAGAAAAATAATATTACATTTATTTTATATTCATCATGGTTATTTTTTATTTTCAGAGTACCTGAAGCAACACAAGATGAATTAAATAGTGCACTAGAAGCTGCCAAAAAAGCGTATAAATCATGGGGTCAAAGCACCATTATGACTCGTCAACAACTTATGTTCAAGTAAGAAAGACAGACATATTAAACAATGTATATGGAATTAAATAAATAATTCTATTTAAAAAAAAACCAAAACTTTAATAAGCAAAATGAAAATAAGAAATGCATGGATGACAAGAAAAACAAACTAAATGCATGCAATAGTTTTTCAGGAACATGTGTAAAATTAGTTAGTGTTAAAAGAACATTGCATATTTCCTTGACATTTCTATCACAATGCTTGATTATATAAATTTTTAAAGAAAGAACATATAATGTACATATGGTTGAGTTTTATTCAAATGTGTAAAGGTCTCGAAAATCAAAGATGTTATTAATGGGTAATAACAAATAAAAATATATATTTATAGATTTGCAAGATTACTAAGGGAGAACCAAAGCAAATTGGCAGCCAAAATAACAGAAGAACAAGGCAAGACGATAGCCGACGCGGAGGGTGACGTCCTGAGAGGAATACGTAAGTTATTTTTTTTGTGCTCCACATTGTATCCTGCATATAGTATGGGAAGTACTAGGCAGAGGGAATCTGAAAACCTAGTGAAAGGACACTCTGTTTCTTATTCGTCGCACTTAGTTACTTGGTTATTGCTCGACAAAATAAAAGCGAAAACTCGACTTTTAGAGGAAACAACACAAAAGGGGAAGTCAACTCGTTGAATTATATAAAAATAATTTTGAGTTATTACTCAAATATACAAAAATTAATAAATAAATTTATGCCATAAATTGTGTTAAACATATTAAATTGCAAATTTCATACGAATTATCAAGATTTTTATGGAAATTGATGACGTACATCGAATAAATATTAAATAATATTTTTATCTTTATGTTAAAGGTCAGTGGGTGATGTCGTTGCGATACAATGTTATCGTTTATGACACATTGTTTGTCGTTACCTACTTTTATAAGATTTGTAACTAAAACAGCAATATGACCTACAGCTTGGCAGTAGCTTGTACCTTGGCAGCTTACAATACTTTTTAGCTTCCCGCTGTATCTCTCGCACGCAGGGAAGGCAGATGAAGTCTAGTGTTATGACACTCCATTCCCCAATTTCTGTTTGAATTCTGGAGGCATTACGTGTTGAGAGGAAGTCAATCCCGAAGAACTATTAAACATTAAATTTTTTGTTTATTTCTAAAGTAAAGTGACTTAATTTCTTTAATTTTGATCACAGAATTGGTTGAGCATTGCTGTAGCATCACAAGCTTGCAGCTAGGCGACTGTATTCAAAACATCGCCAAAGACATGGACACTCACAGCTACAAAGTACCTCTCGGTGTAGTTGGCGGTAAGTAAAAATTTGAAAGGGTTAAAATTTATAGAGTGAAGATACGATAATCCTTAGTTATATATAGTGTTAGAAATTGCAATTTTAATAACATGTGACATTAATATCTGTGCATGACGTGTTTAACAGACGTGTTTGACTTCTAACAACTAACTAAAAAGTGAAAAATAATTTTACAAAGATTTTATAATTTTGAAGTTGGTGTCAAGCTAATGCTACAACACCTTTACTACAATATCTAATTACTAAGCCTGTTTGTTTTACTTGGCACCGACTTCAAAATTATAAAATCTTTGTAAAATTATTTTTCACTTTTTAGTTCGTTGTTAGAAGTCGGTTTTTGTTTTTGTTAAAAATTAATTTATTTTACGATTTTAAGTGATGGGTAGATCTTAAAATGATGGTTCTTGAACGAGTGGTGATGGTTGTGGTAGTGGTTGTCAACGAGTGGTTGTGGTTGTCCCATGTAAAACTTCATTTAATTAGGTATTATTTTTGTGCAAAGTAACATTTTGGTATATTGACAAGAACATACATAAAAACTTCGGGCGAATTGGGAATCTTCCTTTTTTTGGAGTTGGTTGAAAATGAGAACATCCTCTTTTTTGAGGTTGGTTGAAAAGAAATGTAACGATCAGGAATCTCACTTCTGACATCGAGTTAAAAAGTTTTTGCTTGTAACTATTACAGTATAATCAATTTTTTACCAAAAAAAAACAAACTTTCTCAATTTTTACCGGATTCCATAATCGGAACCTAACCAAACTTTCACCAAATTGTCCTTGAAGTGTATCCTTTCAAATAAAAAAAGAATCATCAAAATCGGTTTACGCGACATTGAGTTATTCGTCTATTTGTCGCGCACATACCTAATGCAAATTTAAGACTTATGTGATTTTCTCATGGATACCATTGTTAGACATGGACCGAAAAAAAATGGGACCATTCGGGAAACTTCACCTTTCAAATAAAAAAAAATTATCAAAATCCGTTCACCAAGTCAAAAGTTATGAGGTGACAAACAAAAAAAAAAAACAGCCGATAACCTCCTTTTCTTACAAAAGTCGGTTAAAAATACAGAGTCGTGATTACCCTGACATCTTTTTTATAAAACTTTTGCCAGAATAGGTGGATGTTTGTCCTAGTACACTTTAAAGCAAAAGTACTGAACTAATTTGGACAAAACTTTACAGCTATATAGCTGTTACATCAGAGTAACTCATATGTTAGTATAAAATATATATTTTATATTCAAAGTTAAAGCAAACAAATGCATTTATTTATAGGTGTAGCAGCATTTAACTTCCCAGTAATGATTCCACTATGGATGTTCCCACCGGCCATTGTAACTGGTAACACTTGTTTGATCAAACCCTCGGAACAGGATCCCGGTGCCACTCTCATGATGATGGAACTCTTGCAGGAGGCTGGAGCTCCACCTGGTATTGTTAATGTAAGTGAAATAATAAGATCGTCGTTGCGCAGTGGTACAGCATTTGACTGTAAATGTGACGGTAGTAGGTTCGACTTCCACTCGGGGGAACGAAATATATAATAAACTGTGAAAGATTTGATTTGATTTATTTGTATTATATAAGATATTATTTTCATTTGTTCAGGTTGTCCATGGAACCCACGACACTGTGAACTTCTTTTGCGATCATCCTGATATTAAAGCAGTGTCCTTTGTTGGTGGAGATGCAGCAGGAAAACATATTTATACTAGAGCCTCCGCTGCTGGTATGTATTATATAAAAATTCAAAGCAATTTTATATCAATTAATAAAAAAAAATAGAGAGTAAAACCTCGGGTCCTATGTAATATGTTTTGAAAATCTTTATTTAAACCAACCGTCTGTTGCAGTGGTTCGAAAAGAACTAATGAAATACACTATGCTTTTTTTATACTAGTTTAACATCAATAATTTTAACTATCTCTAATGACATGCTATGTTAAAGAAACACTAGGGTTACATTTAAAATAGTTATTTATATAATCTTTTCCTATAGGCAAAAGAGTCCAAAGCAACATGGGCGCTAAAAACCACGGAGTAATATTACCAGATGCAAATAAAGAGCATACGCTCAATCAGCTAGCTGGAGCGGCTTTCGGAGCAGCTGGACAACGGTGCATGGCCCTGAGCACTGCAGTTTTTGTTGGTAAGTTTGTATATTTATTATTATTAACTTCATGCTGTAACCTGCATGCATATAGCATGGTAGGGAACTTAGTGTCAAGTCACTCCCCCCATTTATCGCCAAAAATCCGAGACATCGATTTTGAGAAATGGTACAGGTATAATATATATTAAGTTATACACGTTAAATATAGATAGATATTACTATAAAAAATGTCGTTGAAATATGTTGTTTATTTTAAATAAATAACTCTTTGACTAAGTGATTTTGTATATTTTTATTTCATTTTGTCTTATTGGTCTATATTAAAATGAAACTAAGGGTAATAATGTTATGTTAAAATAAAGATACCAATATTTTTATTATGTTAAATAAATCCACAAATACTTGAAATATACAATATAATACTTGAAAAATACATTTTAAAACAGGTGAAGCAAAGGAATGGATCCCAGATTTAGTGAAACGGGCTCAAGCACTCAAAGTGAATGCAGGCCACGTTCCCGGAACAGATGTTGGTCCAGTCATATCTGTTAGAGCTAAGGAACGCATTCATAGGTTGATTGAATCAGGTAAATTCAAAAAAGCGAGTCATTAATAAGTAACAATTCAGTATTTCATTGTTTAGATGGATCTTTCTTATTCTACCTCACAAAACATGGGTGAGATAGTACATTTTCCAATTTAAGATGACTTACTTTTTTTGTCAATATTACAAAAGTAACTTCTATGTTTTACAAAAATTTTATACTTTCTCGACAAAATTCTTATTTAAAATTTTTGTTAGTTACTTATCAAATTATTTATACATTTATTGATGTTGATAAAAATATTTTTAAGTAAATAATAAAATATTTTTGTTAAAATATTTCATTAATCTTAAACAGGTTCCAAGGACGGCGCAAAAGTAGTTCTCGACGGCCGAGGCATCAAAGTGCAAGGATTCGAAAAAGGCAACTTCGTTGGACCCACCATCTTAACTGAAGTAAAACCTAACATGGAATGCTATAAAGAAGAAATCTTTGGCCCAGTATTAGTATGTCTGTTTGTAGACACATTAGACGAGGCCATTGAAATGATTAACTCAAACCCTTACGGAAATGGTACGGCAATATTTACAACTAACGGCGCCGCAGCCAGGAAGTTCTCTTCTGAAATAGATGTGGGACAGGTAGGAGTAAATGTACCGATCCCAGTACCTTTATCAATGTTTTCGTTTACCGGAACCAGAGGAAGTTTCTTGGGAACTAATCATTTCTGTGGAAAACAAGGAATTGACTTCTATACTGAACTGAAAACGGTTGTATCTTTCTGGAGACAAAGTGACGTATCGCACACGAAAGCTTCAGTGTCCATGCCGACTCAGCAGTAAATATTAATTTTTCATATACATTGCCATATTATTGTATTTACTCATTAGCCGTTGTTAGATAGCTATAAGCAAAAATGTTGTAGCATTTATTTTTTTATTTAACTTTTTTTTCTGGTCTTCCAAATACTGTGATTGGTAATCTGTTTTTACAGGGTTTTATCTACATCTTGTTATAATGTTAATCAGTAAATAAATGTTTGTATTTGTCAAAAATTGTTTCAATTTTATTATATTTGTTTTATAATAATTTAGAATTGCAAATTATTGAAATACATATTGACACTGCATATAAATGATTGTATTTGTAAATATATATCTAAAATTTTAAGCTAAATATGGAGAACGATTTGAAGTTGAGAGGTACATTTCATCGGCAAATTGTAGGAAATACTTAAGTAAATATTAAAAAACTTAACTCTAGGTCTAGGTTCTATCTGCCCAGCCTGCTATGTGCGGGAGCGGGAATCAATTAGCTGAACAAAAAGTACCTAAATACCATTTTGGCTGATTTTAATTAATTCCTATAAAGAAATAAACTAATTATAAGGCTATTTAATTATAAAAGATATAACATATTTATAAATAATAAAATCCAATGCCCATCTAATGGTTCTGAACGTAATACAGAAATGTCAAAATTGATTAAGTTTATATATCAATATATTATGTCAAATATGTAAATACAACAAACAAAAAATGTTGAGGGTATCTTATAAAATTATGAACGACAACTTGTATCTAGAATGCGACATGTATGACTTAATATAAATCGTTACAACAAACAATTTTCGAGTGTTTTGTAAACATTCCATTGTTTAATACATACGAATGTTTTGAGGATGTGCATGACATCATAAACAAAAGGAATTTGAGTTTCCTGCGTCTCAAATTACTCTGTTCGTTATAATGATGGTCTCAACACGCGTCCAAGTGTGTAAGAATGTGATAATTATAGTTTTTATTATGTTTTTAAATTGTTGCACTTGTTTAACACCTCAATGTAGAAATGAGAAAGGAGAGCCGGTCGATTGGTAAGTTCTTTTTATATTTCTATCAAGAGCTTATTTCGAAGCTCATAAGAACAAAAAGTAAATATATATTAACTAAAATACTTAAAAAATATACAAAATTAAATAATTAATATACAAATTTAATATTAATAAGTCTGCGAAACTATATTGCGTCAATCAAAAACAAACTAATCATTTTATCAAATGCAATATATATAGCAATTCTATATTATGAATTATGAAATATAATAAAAAAATATTCAAAAAAATTATAACATTTAAAATTGTGTATATTGTGTGTCATAAAATGAAGGAATTAGTCATTATAAAATAACAAATAATTGATAAAGAAAACTTGTGGTTTTCCTTGTTATTGAACTACTTTCATTATATACTTATGGATGTATTGTAAGCTGTTGTGACACAGTGTTTGACTGTAGAATAGTTATGTTAAAAAGAGTTGATGGTTGTGGGTTCAAATTCACACCCACTACCTATTTGGGGGAGTGAATTATTTACATTTTTCCCACTCTGGTAAGAAATTAAAGTTTTTGGATTAGATATTCAACAAGTCATGTCTCCAATTTGGACAGAAAGAGAAGAATGGAGAGTCTTGACACAAGTGTCTATCTGCTTACCCCGCTAAATGTGAGATTAAAGTGTAAAGCTAAAAAACATGTATAAATTTAGACTTATTTTATAAACTAGCTTACAAATATTCTTCAGGTTCTATGTCTACAAATTACCAAGGGAAAAAAATCATTTGAACCCACTTATAAGAAAAGGAGTTGCATACATGTATCTCACACCTTCTAAGTTAAGGAGCGGCTGGATAATGTCAGATCTTTCAATAAGTGATCCTCGGTCTATGGTCGGCAGAACATTGTCTCCACTGTATCAGGTATTGTTTTTTCGTTTCCTGGATAAATACTGTGCAATACTTTTAAATTATATTTTATTTTTAAATTTTTTTAAATACATTTATTTGCAGGATAAAAACACAATATCTCTAGTATACAATGATCAGCCTCCTGCCACAGAACATCAACCTGATATATTACAGTCAGTTGCTGAAATGTATTCAAAAAGTAAAAGAGGTACTAATTTCTCACAGTATAGTAGACTATACAATGCTGTTTGTGTTATTATAATTTTCCAGTTTCTTACTATATACCAAACATAACAGGGTAATATAGGGGGAACCTGGGAATTTAGTGCTTTTTCTCATTACCAGATTGAGAAAATATTAATATTTTATTAGCTCGAACGGGAATTAAACACACAACCGCCGTCTTTTTAGTCGCACGCTTGTGCCCTAGCGCCGCGATGGCCTCAATTAAGTGACTAACGATGTCCATACGCGGGAATGAAATATTTATTATTTTCATTCCTTCGCTCTGGTAACAAGAGAAAGCGCGATGTTGAATTCTGGAAGTTACCACACAATACCTCGAGAATTTTGCGGAAAGTGGGGAACTGAGTGTCTTAACTCACTGACCACTCTGCGATACATCATGTAGTAAAGTACTACTCTTTATTTTAGGTCAAATGAAACAATCAGGTGTCAAAAAGTTTAAGAAATTTAAACTAGGTGACAAGTACTATGATGACTATGATTTAGCTGAAATGTGTAAAATGCACTCAAAGTTTATGAAGAATAGAGTAGAGAACGGTCACACCAAAGGCGTGATATTGGGAGATAAATTCACTTCACTATGGCTTGTACATTCTGTACCGAGATTCCCACCAGTGCCTGATGGTAAACTATTAATACTTTTTACTATTAGCATATCTTCGATCATGTGAGCTAACTAGAAATCCCGCTTTTGCCTGAGACAAAATCCGGCAATGTTACGAGATCACATATGTGGATGTGAAATCACGAATATCGTATATATTCTCTAATAGAACAGAATATTGAATATATTCTGTGTGGACGTGTATGAGAGAGATATGTAATGCAGAATATGATCTTCTTCTTCCTCCTGTCATTAATCCCGGCTATTGCCAGGGTCTGTTTTCCTACTCAACCTACTCCACTTAGCACGGTCCTTTGATGTATATTATAAATTATCCCATTCTTTTAGGTAACGGCCTTAATATGAGTTCATATAGTTATCCAGCTACTGGTATGAAATATGGGCAATCATTTCTTTGTGTGTCAGTCCAAACATCTACTTTAAATCAAATCGGGACCCAACTTAAGTATAACGAGCCATTACTCGTCTATCACAACATTCCTCAGGAGTTTGATAGTGAATTACCTAACTTGGTTGATGTTATACGCAATAGAACTATCGATGCGGCGCCTTGGTGAGTTGTCTCTTCTTATTAAGTTATGATAATAAAAAAAATAATTAGAAGAGGTTGTGGCGGGTTTGATTCCCACTCGGGGGAATGAAATATTTAACATTTTGATTTTTCGCTCTGGTAACAAGATAGCGAGGCATTGAGCAAAAATATAAGAAAATTGTAGATAGTTTTTTTGGGTCTGACTAAATGTGCAGCATATGTCTCTTGATGTGTGAAAAATTGAGAATATGTTAAATTATTATTTTTCCCTTTGGTATCGCCAAAAATGGCAGCATAAAATTGCATTTAAAGTTTTTATACATCTTGTTAATTACTATTGTTATATTAATTTATCTCCAGGTATCACATAGAAGGTTTCGAAACATTAGTAGGTAGAAAATTTCTCTCTTTCGCAAAGAGTGCAATGTTTAACGACGACTTGTACAGTGGATTAGTGGCTGAAGTATTACAATCGGATCTTCTTGTAGAATCTTGGACTAACGGCCCGGGAACCTTGGTCTCGGAATGTACTAGAAACTTCCAGTAAGTGTATTGAATTTTATAATATTAATACTTTTATTGTGGCAATATTTCTTTGACGTAGTTTATGCTATGTTATATTTTATTACGAGAAAACTATTTAAGTTGTTAGTTATTTTTAGTAGTTAAAATTGTTGGAATATTTTAGATAGACTGTAATTGCGTATTACGATATTAGAGTGCGTAAATTGATTTAATGTTTAAAATTTCTTATGATAACAAAAAATGTTGTTGGACTGCGTCACTCAACACGCAATATCTTTCGGTATATCGAAATATTAGTATATTATACTGACTTATTTTCAAGGCTTTTCTACTATTATATTAAAACATAGTTTTTTTTGTTCTCATGCATTCATCATTCTACAAAAGAAGATACTTAGTGAGATCAACGGAGAGAATTTAGTATTAATACACTCTTTTTACTTCTTTTAGTCTAATTTTAAGTGTGTAATGGAATCCAACTTTGCGCTGGGCCCTTTTTTAGATTCAAGGTGTCTTTCGCAAATAGCAGAAGGGCTAGGTGCTGTGTCTTGTTAAAAAAAGAGGAAATAACTTATTTCCCCGAGTGGAAACCGAACCAGCAACAATATCACAAATATAACTGGTTTCTCCTTTTTTAAACATACTATATATATTTGGTTATATTATACAGGGTGCGCAACATAGAACGTTTAAAGTTCCCAATAGCTAAGATGTCGTTCACTTCCCACAATGACCATTCGAAATGGACGGTGGCAGTTGCACACAAGATGCACAACAGCCAAGACACTAAAGTAGCTGATTATTGGGTCTGTGTTGGAGATATTAATAGAGCGGTGAGTTTTATATTTGAAATATTTTTTTGTATGCTAAAGATTATAATTAATTTGAAATTTGTATATGTTAAGTATGGCTAGTAAAAATTATTTTTTAGTATGAAAGTAGTAAATTCGAAATTCTTAAGCGGAGTTACAAAAAAGCAAATTAACTTCATACATACAAATACTATTACTCGCAAATATTTATACGGATTGTTGTCATTAAAACTATCGTTTGATAAATGCTTTGAAATTAATGTCAAATTAATTGGCATAATTATTAAAATTATATTTTTACTTCATAAGTTTTCCTTATATGTTTTTATTAAAGCTTCACGCATCATTTATTATAGCTTTATTGAAGCTGCACTTTGTAGCCCGCTACATATAGTAGTAAGGTAGGCAAAGGGAACCTCATGTTAAACAATCTGTTCCCCTCCGTCCCTTATATGTGAGCATGAAACTATTCTGTGAATAAAAGACTTCTTATAAAATTACTTTTAAGTTTATACTAAAATATTTCTTTTTAAACTGTGATTTTATTTTTTTAATATATCAGTTACCACAGGAATCTCGAGGTGGTGGCACAGTGTGTACTTCAGGACCAATACTGTGGGGTAATTTTGCACATCTCATAGAATCTGTCCAGCCTTGTAATTAGAATTAAGGGAAATATTAAAAACCTGTGATAGTAAATAATTATATAAGAATAATGTTATATATTAAGTGTATGTTTTGTATTTTATGGTTATTAATTTATGTGGCGAATTGAATTTGGTTAATTACAGTTAAGGTGAACCAAAGCCTTTTTATTATCTATATATATAAAATCGAAAGGTCACTCACTCATCACGAAATCTCAGAAACTACATGTGCTAGGAGTCTGAAATTTTGCATAGGAGTTACTTATAGGACGTAGGTGCTCGCTAAAACGGGAATTTGTAATATTCGACTTCTAAGAGGTTGTTTTTGGGGTTGAAAGTTTGTATGAAACTTCGTTACTACAAATGCTAGGAGTCTCAAATTTAGCATAGACGTCACTAGGACGTAGTCATGGAGATAGAAATGAATAATAACGTAGTTCACGCGGGTGTAACCGCGAGCGGGCCGCTAGTTCTTATATAAATCTAAACTCAAAAATAAAAAAAATATTATTAACCAACCAAATTGTTCTGAAAATATGTGGTATTTATTTTATATTTTCTATATTATGCTGTTTTATGTGCTTCCAATAATTGTATAATTATTTATGTCATTTTTTATAAATTAAAATAAAAATAGTATGAAAAATGTATGCCTTTTTAATGGTATTTTATTTTCCTTTGATTTCTTTCTCTGTGCTGTTAATGCATGATGTAAAAACTAGGTAGATTAAGTGGTGAAGATATTTAATATTTTCTTTTCTCTCTCACCATCCGAAATACAATAGTTAAGATGAATTTTCATTAAATAAAACAAACATTTTAGTACAATATGTTTTTATTGTAACACGAACATTATTTACACGAGTGTTTATGTTTTGTAAACTCAAATAATTAAAACGACTAACAAGTCTATCTACGATAAGTTTGAAACCTATACATATAATGGCTTCACTGGACTAACAAAAGAAACTTCCATTACTAAACGTAGAGACCTGGCACTATGAATTTTATTTTATAAAAATATTTGCCACATTTTACAATTAAATACATATATAATTTTTTTTTATTAAATAACTTTAATGAGTATCTTATTGATTTATTTTTGTTTGATTATCTGTGGTCAATAAAACGTTATGTAATTTTATTATATTATAATTATTCTGTATTTCTATATTGTATTATAATGCTTCACTTAGTTTACTTCGTGGCAAATTTCAAATGCCCAATTCAAAATATATGAGAAATAATATTAAAGTCATTTTTTAATGTACGCCATTCGCAATATCGTTTTTACAGATTTTGACTTCATCTTAAATTTTTGTTTTAACTGTTGGCATTACATCTACTATCCCAAGCCATCGACGAAAAGGATTAGTAGGTCGTTTATTAAAAATATAAACATTTAAAATATAGTGAAAAAAGAAAAGTTTAAATAAAATTTGTTAGTTTAATTTTATATGTGAAGATTCTTTGGAGTTTAAATAGAATATAGCAGTGGCAGTAACAATTAAAGCCATATGTTTTACCGATAAAGTTAAATTAGAAATACATAGTTACTTATTAATAAGTCGATTACACGAATATAAAAACCAATGACATAATTCTAGAATTACAATATTTATTTACAAGGTTACGAATAAGAATGACTTGAGAATTTAATTGATTTCAAATTTTTGGTACCCAGATTTAATGGGTAACTCTTAGAGAGGGCATTCTGGTGAACCAAGACTCCTGCTTTATTTTCAAATAGTAGGAATCTCTTGGTGAAGGTGATGTGAGGGCTTCCTCTAAGATTTTCAGAGCACTGGTCGGGAGGACCTTCGCGCTGTATTCCGCTGCTTCTCCCGGCATGGTCACGGCACAAGTCGCTGTGGACGAACTTACATCTGAGCTGGGGGTTTCTGGCCGACTGAAAATTTATAAGAAATGCAATTATTCATCGGATGTATATAAAAATAATTATAATACCTAAATAAATAACCAAATTGAATAGAGTGCCTCTTTAACTTTTTTGTTTTGTATATAATTTCCATTTATTTTCCAACAAATTATTATTCGTTCTACTGACAAGCCTAGCTATATTATTTTCAATGTTATAATATGTTTCACTTCCACTCACAGAAAGATAGGCTTTCTGTAAATCTTCTTGAATCAGATCCCGAATACCCAAAATAAAATAAAATTTACTAATACCTCGAAGGCTGGCTAATCGGGGCAAGCTGAACGGGAGGAGCATATATCTCAGCGGCAGATAAATCGGGGGCGTGTAAAAGTACAACGTTTAATCTCCGCGCGCGTAGTGAAGTCCGTAAGGCTCTGGCCGCCCCCCAGGTACCCCACCTGACGGCTGCCGCACCTGCGCTGCCTTCACTCAGGTCCCCATCGAGACGGGATAGGCTTTCGCATGCTGTGTCTGATGTTAGTCCTGTAATAAAATAAGATCTTGAAAATCAATACAAATATGTTATGAAGGATTATTTAGTTCAAAATCTGAATGTGTATCATAAAATTTATAGCATTAAAATTTTTTGTCTGGTTCAAATGAAATCCTCTCTACGGAATATGTAACGTACTTAGGTACTTGTTTGTAATATTGACGAATTATTATTGATTGAGGCCGTCGTATACCCAATGCCTCGAAAAATTCGGCGGAAATTCGGACACTAGGTTTACACCCTCATTTAAAGTCAGGTATCATGTATTAGGTAGGGACCTACCGATATAAAACAGTCGTCCAGCATAAGGGTGGTCAGAAGCAGCTGCTGCCAGCAACGGTGAGAAGGTTCTAGCGACTCTCAGAGCACCGAGGACGTTGCTTCGCAGAGCACTCTCCCAGCACGCTGCGCCACCGCGGCCACTGCTGCCTGCCGTGTTTATGACTGCCCATACACCTGTATAATTAAATAACAATTTAAACCACTCACTCTTGGTAATAATGTGAAAATTGAGTACAGTACGGTTAACAAGTTGTGGCTGCCGTGAAGTTGATTTTTTTAAACTTTTTCTCATTGTTTCAAATTTAAAATAACGCAAACGGCCACGACGTGTCGCACTTACTGTAAATAAAATTACAGATAAAAAATATTATTGATGTTAATTGTTATTTTAAGTAGGAAGAGGTAGTATATACAAATTAAAAAAATGCCAACCAAATGGATATGAAGAGCTTTACTGTAGAACCTCTAAGCAACTATACAGTTTTTAAAATTTAGGACATTTTGCTTCATTTTTCACTTCTGATCTAGTATAGCGTTAACACTGAAGAGCCTTACGTGTTAGAGTAGCTTTATCTTGTCACGTAATGACCTATGATACGTTAGGCTCTTCAGTATACGATTATAAGAAGGACTTTTGAGCGGTATACTTAGTTATACGATAACTATATCTAGCACTGTTTGTTTAAAAAATACAATTCTGGTTAAAATTCTTATGTTATATACTATATCTGTAATAAAAAACTATTAAAATTTTAAAACTCTTGTTTTATTTATTTTGCGGCACTCTGTACCCCGCATACAGCAAGGTAGGCGGAGAAAACCTAGTGTTAACACACTTCGTTCCCCATTTTCTGGTGAAACCTGAAGGCATTGCGTATTGACTGGCGAAACTCAACGCCGCGTTGTCTTGACACCAAAGCGAAGAAATGATAAAATTAAATATTCAATTTCCACGATTGAGAATCGAACCCACAACCTGTCGCGCTTACAGTCCCACTTTGTGCGCTGTGCTATTCTTATATTCTTTTTGATTTCGAATGAACTAGCATTCTAGCCAAAGTGTCATCTATGAACATAATGCCTTATTACTTAGTAAGATCTAACTTGCAGATAACCCTTATCGCCAATACTGCTTCTGCTTGGTACCCTCAGTTAACTGCGCATTACATAACTGCTCTTACAGTCGATAGATGGCACTAACTTCCCATATTAGTTCCTTATATTATTACTTAACTAATATGAACACTAAATATAGTTGTGAAATTAATTATCTAATTTAAATATATATTATGTAAAACTGTTAAAATGTTAAATAAATTGACTTGAATAACATGAAGTATATGTAACTTTGACCTAATGGTGATAAGCACTGCTGGTGTAGTGGTATCATGCAAGATTCCCATTCTTGCGACCCGGGTTCGATTCCCGGGCAGTGCAGCTTCCTTTTTGTGACGAAATACATTTTTTTTTCAATTTAAAATGATATTATGGGCACAAAGAAATAATAAAAAAGTCTTACATTCCCTGGTGAAAAGCCTTTGTGATGATAGTTTGGATTAAGCGACATTAGACTACAATCTATATAGTACAAGTTTAATTAGCAGTTCATGTGAATAATTAAATGAAATATGTCCTAGCTTAAACTTTACAGCTAAATAATAACTGGGGCTGAACCATTTCCATTGATTCCATAATACCATGTTCACAATACCATTTTACCATGACACCAGTTTATGTAAGATAGAAAAGTTTTCAAGAACCAGGGTGGATTCCACCCTCAAAAAAGGTTCAACCACCACAAATCAGCCAAGTGCGAGTTGGGATATGAACTCACTTACGATCAGATAATAAAAATAGTCACTGCCAAGTTCCACAGTTGCAGTATTAACAACTATATATCTTCAGCTTATCAACCGCTATAGCTAATATGATAGAAAAGTGTGAACCCATTCAAGAAATCGAAACTTAACCTACCATGTTCCCCCGCAGGTAAATGCTGAGCGGTCGCTCTCGCCGCCTCTTCCAATAAATCTTCTCTCGCTACGTCTAGCTCCAAGGTCGCTAATCTTGGAGGTGGCTGGTCCTCAGGGGTGGACGCGACGTGGGCTTGTAGCCATGACTCCGCTAGCCGAGCACCGAGTCCTCCTTGCCGACATCCTGCTATCACTCGCCAACCCTTGCCGCTTAGGTACGTTGCTATCTGTTGGATGAAAAATAATTAATATGTAAGTATAATGTAGAATGTTATGAATTATGAACTTGATTTTTTTTTCATTTTCACGCATATGTCAATATGCGGTATAGAGTAGGCAGAGAGAGCCTAGTGTTAATTTCCGAATTCTTTCTTACCAGAGCTAAGAAATAAAAATATCAATTATTTAATTTGCTCGAGTGGGAATCGAGCCCACAACCTGACTCTGCACTTCTACTGTTCTCATTGATAAAAATGCTCACAATAATATTTATTCTATCAGTTCATCTCTAACATAAAGAAGAGAGCTTAGCAGAGATAATTAAAACTCTCTCTCTCAAGTTGTTACACAAATGCTAAACCAAAATAATAAACACTAAAACCCATATTAAACAAACACTATCACATCCAGCCCAGGCTTTAGCACAGGTTCTGTGATAAGCACAGTGGCACTGGTAAAATGATTTACACACTGCCGCCGAGGTGCTTCCAATAAATCTAATCGTGTTCAATCCCCAGTGGCGTGGTTGTCGCTATAAATCCTTCTTTGTTTAAACTAGGTATATACAAGTCTAATAAGCATTTATTTTCTGTTATGATATATGGGTTTTAGTGACTTTAATTTATTGTTAAATATATGTTTGTAATTACTAATTATTCAGTAAGTAAAATAAATATATTCGTATTGTTTTTCAACTCTACTCTACTCTACTTAATCTGGAGGGATTTTTCGAAGAAAATTCATATGTTACAAGTATATAAGATTTTTTGCTGTAGCGAAAATGAAAGTTCTAAAAGATCCAACTCATAATTCGTCAGATTTCCAAAAACTAACAATAAATAAAATAATTCTAATGTTATATGAGTTAGTAGGTACTTTCTTAATACTATTTGTACTATTTACATACCTGTAGTCCAAGAGCGGAGTCCACGGAAGTGACAAGAACAGTTTTCGCACTGTCAACAGGAGAGACCTCAGCCACTCTGACCTTGCGCAGTAAGTAGAGAAGCAACGCGCCAACAATGGAACACAACGCCGCCAGCTGCAGCCCCAGGGACAACCACGTGAGAGGGTCCATTTTACAACGAGTGCATTATATCAATTATCTGGAAAGAAAATGATAGGATTAAGGAATTTGCAATTTTATTGTTTTTTAGCTTCACACCATATCCTGCAAATAGCAGAGTAGGCATAGGGACGGTAGTGTCAAGACACTCCGTTCCTCTTTTTTTCCTTCTTTTTGAGGCATTGTTCAAAAGTTGCAAATTTCAAAAAAAAAAACATTAATTCGCGTGAAATTTGACTTAAAACTGGTTTACAATGTTAGACATCTTGTAATACCTATTAATTAAACTCTGACAAGTCTAATATCTTTGCTATTGCTAAATGTAAATTAATTGGAACATTAATGTATAATTTATTTGTCAACAGTCTACCGAGCGTCTATAGTTTAGTAAACAAATCACACAAAGGCGTTGTAATTCATGCTCGAGAATTACTTCTGTACAGTGGGGTTAACAAGTAGTGACCACTATACAGCTAGCTGTATATGGCTGCACAGATTTGATTTTTAAGATTTTTCTTACTTTTAATTATTTTGTTCTCGAGAGAACAATGCGCTAAAATTTAGAAAACTGAAGTAAAATTCAGAACGGCCACGACTGGTTGACCGTACTGTACAATAGAGATCTCATGCAAGATGCAAATGAATTCGCACCTCCAGTACTTGCGTCTACCTGTGGAGTACCTTTTTGTGTATAACAAACTACGTCATTAAGCCCAGTTTGAAACAATGCTTTTATGGTGTATTATATTTTTCATAGTTAAATAGGATTTTTGGTTTGTGTTAGTGTTTTAGGTATTTCAATTTAAATATTTATTATGTCTGTGTTATTTTAACGTTAGTCTTTTCGCTTTATTCCGTTTAGAAGGTAAACAGAACCTAGAGTCAAGACACTCCAGTCTCTACTTTTTAAGTGGAGGATTAACGAAACGCACATATATTTGGTTTGTATGAAATATATAACTAACAAATTTTAAACGTTACGTTGGTATTTTAACTTTAAATTATTTCGCTTGCGAGTTCGCGGTTTCATGCTATTCTGGTGTGGTTTTAACAAACATAACATTGGCTGTTTAGCTATTGTTTTTGTTAAATTTGTTTTTGTAGAATGTACTACACTCTAATACTTTCAACAGTCGGTAATTTTATAATATTTTTTTGTAAAGTAAAAGGTGTGGGTTCGATACCTATTCGAGGATTTGAAATATTTAATATTTTCATTTTCTCACTCTGGTAATGAGATAAAACGCGGCGTTTAGTTCCGCTACTCAACACGCAATGTCTTTAGAATTCGGTGCAAAATAAAGAACGGAAGTGTTTTAACACTAGGTTCCCAGATTCCATCTGCGTACTTTGCTATTTGCGGGCTAAACCATGGAACTAAAAAATATGCTTAAAATCTTTCTAACGTCTTGCATAGTTGATTTTACAAAACATCTTTCAAAAAGTCTTCTTAATAGCATTTAAATGAAAAACTCAATTGAAATTGAATATTTTTTACGAGGTATTCTATTCCGCGTTCAAAGATGACAAAAGATCAATCGAGATCGGAGTAATCGCGTAAATTTACGGTTAAATCAAATGGCTTATTGTAATTGTTAGAAGAATATAAGAAAGTCCTTTTCCATTGCAAATTAATTTATGGAAATCTAGAGCTAAGATTTTAATTTAGTATTATAATTAAAAATCGTCCAATCCATTGAGATATTGACTAGGCATAAAGTGATAAGTAATAACAGGAAGCTGCTATCTGTAGGTCGTAAGTACAAAACAGCACATATTAAGGAAATATATCCATACCTATATTATAATTTCGAAAGTAACTCTGTCTGTCTGTCTGTCTGTCTGTCTGTCTGTCTGTCTGTCTGTCTGTCTGTCTGTCTGTCTGTCTGTCTGTCTGTCTGTCTGTCTGTCTGTCTGTCTGTCTGTCTGTCTGTCTGTCTGTCTGTCTGTCTGTCTGTCTGTCTGTCTGTCTGTCTGTCTGTCTGTCTGTCTGTCTGTCTGTCTGTCTGTCTGTCTGTCTTTTCCGCAATCAGGGCCAAACCGCTAATTTAATTGTGATAAAATACACATATAGAGATACTTGAGAGTACCGGGATGAACATAAGATACTTTTTTTCTTATATTTGTAATATTGTCGATATATACTAATATATTAAAATACATTTTATTTTGACATGCAATTTATTCCGCCATGTTAATAACAATCGTCGCTACGCGTTGCTAGGCAACGGCTTGCAAAGTTTGTTGTTTTAAGAAAACGTCACCCAAACTGAGTTTGCTTAATGCATACATGGCGCGCGCCGATATAGATTTGTATACATTAACAAAAATTAGATGATTTCTATAATTTGATATTCACCCTTATGAAAATAAATAAAATAGTCACTTTTAGCATTTCATCTAGATTGAAATTATAGTTTACTGTATAACATTCTAATAAATAATTAAGATGTCACTGATTGCAAATGACCTAGCCTACGAGTGGTATTGTATGACCGACGCGACCGGGCAGATGACTTTGATGATTTTGTAAATTTTTATATATTTTCGAATTACTATTATTTTTTATGTAATTATTTGCTTCTTATAATTAATTTATCTCAGTTCGGTTATCTATACCGATGTTATACACTTAAAATATCGTAATTTTAATCATTTCGGATTTTATTTAATATTGTTTACAAAAGTTAATAATTAATTTATATAGAAAAATGCGCGCGTACGGTAAACTTTAGGTATTTTTTCTAATATTAAAAATTTCCTTTAGTTACTTTTACTTCTTTTGTTTGTTCATTTCAGTTACTCAGATATTTTTTTTAATAATAAATCTCCACTTATTATTATTTTTTAAGTTATTTTAATTATTTAGGCTTAAATTTTCGCGGGCGTAGCCGCGTCCGGGCCCACTAGTATTTATATATATTTAATAAATTATAATTATAAAACGTCAGACGTTAGCTAATAGCTATTAGAAGCGTCGTTCTTCTGTTTATTAGTGTTAATGAAATGAAATAAAAAACATATTTTACATACCTACATATACCCATTTATAGAGGAAGGTAGACTAAAGTAACATTTTTTTCGTTACGAGAGCATTGCGTATTTAATTTCCATGAGTGGAAATCGAACCTACAACCTATGGCGTTTAAAGTCGCACACTTGTGCCGCTGCGCCACTGCCCTCAATATGTTAGGTTGTTGCAAAATATGAAATAAAAGTTAAATAATGTTAATGTGAAAGTCTATTTGTAATTTACTTAACTTTCTTTTATAAGGTTTAGTAAATTATATTACATTTTAAGCGTTGTGCTTGTATTTAGATAATTATTCTGTAGTAAATATTTTAAATATAGTGTTTATTTATATTTTTGTTACAATATAGTTGTGGGTTCAATCCTCATTCGGGGAAATGGAATATTTATTCAAATTTATATATTCATTTCTTCGCTCTGGTGTTCGCAAAGCGTGGCGTTAAGTTCCGCCACTCAACAAGCAATATCTCTAGAATAAGGCGGAAAATGGGGAACCAGAGTGGACTAAGGTTTATAGCGTGAATCTGTTACAATATATTTATAGTATTATCGTTTTTAGATAACAACAATCAAAAGAAATATTTCAAATATTTAAATATTTCAAATCTACTTAAGTCAACCAAAAGGAACAAACACTTGCACTTTCTCTACAATGCTAAAACGAACAAAAACAGTTTCGCGCTTTCTTAAGCGGAAAGTTATTATATACGAGTATTTTACTATATTAATTGTAATATGATTACGTTATTATTTAGAAATATTTGTAAAGATTGTAATTATAGATATTAATAATTAGCATATTGTAGTTGTAAGATTAAATTTTGATTATTATTATTGTTCATACTTTTTTGAGTGCATTCAATAAATTGTTGAATTGTTGAATGTCGAATCCAACGAGATATTTCTCCTTAACAGTTCGGATAAATCAAAATAATTAATTGCTTAGAATGGAAATCGAACCCACTATCACGTTTGTACAGTCAGATGCTATCTTACTACACGACTCATTCTTGTACAAATAAGCATGTGTAGGTTGAAAATGTTTCTCACAACTGGGAAAACTAAAAAAGAATAGTAAAAATAATATGGCAGGAAAAATCAACCACTGAGAGAGGGAAGAGGGAGCCTAGTGTTGCTCTTTTCCCCACTTCCCGTCGAACTCAAGACGTGGTTTACCTCGACACAAGAGCGAAAAATTAAAAATGTTAAATATTTCATTTTCCTCGAGTAAGAATCGAATTCACAACCTGTCGCGTTTAACTTTACAGTCTCACGCTTGCACCAAATAAACAACTTCTATACATTTGTTTAATTTGTTTTATTCATGAGTGACATCTGTTTTCTTATGTTTTTAAATAATTCATAGTAAAAGTATCGTACGAGTATAACTTGCTATGTCTCGCTTTAAAGAGTATAACGGTGTAAGCTTACATTTTCTAGAACCAACATTTTGTACTAAAGTACTTGTATATGGAACTTTGGTTTAGTTATTGGAATATGTTGAATTACTTTAAATATTTGAATTCTTTATGATATAATTACTAATGACAATATAAATATTTAAAGTTATAAGCCTCAAGACTTGTAAACTGCTAACATGTAAAAAAATACTATATTTTTATAATTAAAGCAAGAGAAAGCAGAACCGGTTGTTTATATTTTATGACATAGAATATACATAATATATTTTTATTCGTGAACATTGAGTTCATATAGAATAATAAAATATTCATTGAATATTTGATTCGAATGGGAATCGAACTTACATCCTGTCGTGTACACAGACACACGCTTGTGCACCTGCGCTACGACTGGCCTCAAGACCACCAATTTATTAAATAACCTAAATATTTTTACATAATTTTCTTTATCATTATCATCTTAGAAGTAAGTGTTAAAATAATTAACGAAGACTTAAGATATAATAGCGATCGTTATCACGACATGATGCGACGATCGTTCGATAAAAACGTGGGTAAAGTTTCATTGTGCATTGTTTCTTTATACTTCTAAGATGTATAGAGAAGTTCATGGCCAAATTTTTACGAAGTAATACGTTTTTATTTACATACGTTTACGTATTTGTTTCACATGTTAAATTTATATATATGAGATATTTAATTAGAAAACGAAATACTTTTAGTAAATTATGGAACATTATTGCAAAAAAAAATTTACTAGATTTTTAATTAAATTGAAAAAATATCTTATTTCTTATATTATTTGGTAATATAATCTTAATACATTTAATTAATACATTCAATAATAAATTTAATCTTTAAATAATGCCTCTAGAATTTACAATCTTAATTAAGAAAAAAAATTGAATGTAGAGTAAAGAAACTTTTGAATGTAGAGTAAAGAAACGAGATGAATGAATGTTATAAAAGCATAACAAAAAAAGTATCTTATTACAACATTATAATTCCTAATCTTTTTATTCTATAATATATGGAATTATTTAATTAGTCTGTATCCGATAGCTTTCGTTACGCTAATGGCAACAAGAAGTCAGGAATGTAAGTTTTTTCTCGATTAGATATTACGGTGTCAGTCAAGTTGATTCAGGGCAAACTACTAACGAAGGCAACTTGTTCTTACTTACAGTGTAAGTAACTGAGTGCCTATTTATGGTGAGAGGAAAAAAATATAGAACAAGATTATATTTAGTACTTTTAGGCAGTAATTGCGGCATAAGTTTCCGTTTAGGTTTTTTATTGAATATTATATGAAAAATATGTATGTACATTGACTATTTTAATAAAACAATATTTAAGCCTGAATAGGATATGGGTTATAATTTATATTTAACACTAGCGCTGATGTAGAACCATAACAGTTCAGTTAAGTAAAAAGAAACCAGGAAAAGTCTTTGCATAAGTTGGTTGTAGCGATTCTGGACAGCGTCTTAATGTACACGTGACGATTTTGAGTTCGATATACTACGCAGAAAAATATATGTCTAAATTGAGTGACCCCCCAACCCCCAAAATTGAGTCAACCCCCAAATTGAGTGGAAAAAAGAGAACGCGATTCCATGATAACTTATTAATCACTACAGACAGTATCTACAGTGGACATTTTTTTAAGGAAACTCATAAAATAAATAATATTAATTTAACTCTAATACCTAAACGTCTCTAAATCTAACGAAATCCACATTATTTGACCTGTAAATAAAAATAATCATTCACCAATAAAGCCAATATCGGAATGCATACAAATGCAATAAGATATCAGTAAATTCACTGCATATAAGGCAATATTTCACAATCCTTGTTAGTACTTGTAAGGGATTTGTACATGAAATATGAAATATGGTAAGTCCCCTTCTCTAGAACACGTGATTGGGTTTCAGCGATTATAAGCTGATACGCGATCTTATATGATAAAATTTCGCTTGAAATTTAATGAGCCTTAAAATGTTTTAGTTGTTTGGAAGCACACTGTTTTGGGTTTTTGTAGTGTTTTCTAAACGTGCAGGTGCCCAGCGTGAAATAATTTTAGTTCAACTTTTTCAAATTGCCTTCTGATATTTTAAAGTTTTTTCGCGATAGCGATAGAGTACGATAGCAAATTTAGGCAAATTTCTCCGTTTACCATTTTCCGTCCAATTTTCGAAACGTTGCATGTTGAGTGGCGGAACTTAACGCCACGTTTTTTCTATCACAGCGGGAATTAAAACAATTCATATATTATGTATAATATTATAGTCTGATTCCTTTGAGTGGTAATCGAACCCACGATTATTGCTTTTATAGTTTGACATTGTCCTACTGCTCTATGACGACCACTCAAATTTTGCGCAATTTGTATGTGTTAACAATTGAAATAAAATAAAAGATATTAAATAGTAACTAATGTTAATGAGATGCTTAAAAAGACTAGCACACTTATCTTAGACAGCAGCAATGCGAGGTAAAATAGAAAGGAAAAATGATGAAATATCTTAACTTACAACTTAATTTACATTTAAAACATTAAAATAAAATATATATTTTGCAAACTAACAAGTAGAATTTTAATTTAAAAAATTCAAATATATGTTTTAAAATACTCACATTTAGTTTTACAACCGGTTCGTACGATAAAACCTCTAGTACTAAACCAGAGTTGGTAAGCTATAAAGAAGGTGTTAAATTTAGCTGAACATGACTAGACTCCAGCTAACTATACTGCTTTTATTTTCTTTTCTCACTTAAAATGACTCGAGGATATTTTGAACTTCGCAATTCTTGGTAAGTGCTGATGGTGGTTGATATGTAAACATGATATCTCATTTTATTTGCCAAGTGCTAAATCAGCTTCACGCTGTATCACGCACACAGTAGGGTTGACAGAGGGAACATAGTGTTAAAACACTCTCACTTTCCGCTGAATTAATCGAGACATTGCGTATTGAGTAGTGGAACTCTAAGGCGAGCTTTTGCATTGATAGCATAGGGAAGAAATGAAAATATTAATTCATTTCCTCGAGTGGAGATCGAACCCATAACCGTCGCGTTACAGTCACACCCTTGTGCCCCTACGCCAAGTGGACTTGTTTAATTACTGTAATTAATGTTCAGTCTTAATTTAATTACTGTAGTTACATCAACATACCTAATGGGAAATTTAATACCGTCATAGAGCAGTGTTTTAACACTAAGTTTCCAGGTTCCCTCTGCCTACATTGCTATCTGTGAACCAAAAGATAAAATAGTGTTTGCTAGAAGAAATAATTCCATTTTTATTTTCTTAATATCTTCAATACAGAATTGATGAACTGAAACAATACTTCTCTTTGAATATGCTATTATTGGTTGTTGTTCATTGTTTTATTGTTCGTAGTGTTGTGCTATATCTGCCTCTTACTCATTACTATTCTTAAATCATTAATAATCAATTAAAGGATATTCTATGAAGGAAAGTTTTAAGTTTGATATAAAATCAGTCAGTCAGTCAGTTGAGGCCACTGGGACAGAGGTACGAAGTGTGACTAAACGCGACAGGTTGTAGGATCGATTCCCATTCGAGGAAATGAAATATTTAATATTGTCATTTAGTAAAATGTATATTGTTAGTGTTATTTACTAATAGTAGAAGTGAAAACTAAAGCTTTGAGTATAATTTATTAAGCACTTTATTGTTTTTTAAGACGACAAGTCCGTTCCCCCATTTTCCGCCAAATTCTGGAGGCATTGCCTGTTGAGTGACGGTACTTAACGCCGTGTTTTACAAAATATTAACCCTCATTCATTTCTTGTCCTGCAGTGACCTGATCTGTCGCGCAGGCCTCTAAGCACTTTGTTTCAGGTTTTTTTTTGATCCTCGTACCCTGATTATTGCAGCCTTTATCAACGAAGTTAATGTTGCGATTTATTTCAATGTAGACGAACCACTGTTGCCCAATGCTGTCCTTATAACGCTATTGTCACGTGTGGTCTAAACATATTGAAAATATATTTTTTGAAATGTTTTTTTATGATTATATTTTTAATATAGATTATTTTGTTTTTGAATATTATAAAAAATCTTTCTTTAAAATTAAGGTAACGTTAACGTTCATAATTATATAAACAATTTCGTAGATTTGAGCCATAATAAATACCACTTATTACGAGGATTTACATAATTTTTATGCAAATGATAACATAAGACAAATTGAAATTAATTTCTATCAGTATAAAGCTAAATAATTTAGCATAGGATAACATTTAAAAATTAAAAAAGCAAAATATAATTCAAAATAAAAAAAATACGGCATTGAGCTCCCCAACTCCACACTCAAGACCTCGAGAATTGGGCGGAAAATGGAAAATACAAGTTTCTTAAAGGGAACGGATTATCTAACAGTAAGACCCCAGGTTCCCTCTACTTACCCTGCTATGTGATAGAGCGTGAAGTTGAAATAAAAGCCTCTTATAAGTTAGACCACATCGAAATACCAACTTGACAGATATTGATATGCATAGAGCATGCCACAGCCTACGCGTCCTCGTACGATATGCATTAAAATGTTTTACACTCGTATTGTGTTATTGTGACACCATGCACTTGATAAGTATATCATAATTATTATATTACATAACTATCTATTTCATAGACTTTTTAGTTTTACTTTCTATATATATCAATATTTGTTATTATTTTAAAATCCTTTTAATATTGATCAAAAGCCTAGACTACGATTTTATTAAGAAGCTGATTTTTTTTACAGCTTCGCGTTGTATGCTGCGTTTAGCACATAGTGTTAGGGCACTCCGTTCCCTACTGTCCGCCAAAATGTTGCAGCATTGGTTTTTGAGAGATGGAACTCTTTAATTAATATAAATACATAATAAGTCATTCTCTCAAGTGACGATCAAACCTACAACCCCCACGTTTACAGTCACACGCCTGGGCCACTGCGCCACCAAACACCAATTTTTGAGTATTTATTTGCTGTAAATATACTATTTTGGGTTTGTTTTAAAATAAATAATAAAATAGAATTGCTTCTGTTGTAAAGATATCAGGGCGTATTTTATTGCATGACGTCTCTATTGTTTGTTTGTAGAGTCCATGTCGCGGGTGTC
Source organism: Heliconius melpomene melpomene (assembly GCA_000313835.2). Taxonomy (NCBI): domain Eukaryota; kingdom Metazoa; phylum Arthropoda; class Insecta; order Lepidoptera; family Nymphalidae; genus Heliconius; species Heliconius melpomene. The sequence continues at coordinate 397,460 of HE672008.1, read as the reverse complement.
AAGTGAAAGTCAAGAAAGTATCGGAACGGAGTGGACATTGTAATATACGCGAATGGAAAAGTTAAATATTGTATAAATATTTAACAGCAGGTTTATAGTTCAGTTCAAAGTGTTATGGTTAATATTAGAGTAAATAAGTTCAGTTCTTATCGTAGAAGTATTTTTATTGAATGGTTTCATCATATGAATTTGTCTATCTATATTTATTTTTTATATTTGACAGATATTTAGAGCAGAGCAAAAAAAGTTTATTAATTATAGATTTCCTTTCAATTTTCTGTCTCTTTAAACATGATTTTTGTGCTATGACTGATATTTTATTATAAAAAAATTTTACATAGACAAATACTAGGTTAACACTAGGTTCCTTTTGCCTACGCTGCTATATACAGGACACAGCGTAAAGTTTTTTTTTTCATAGATAAAAATACTCACAGAACTCCCGTTCGCAGTGATTAAAGTATGTCATCAAAAGTGTAGTGTCCTTTAAATTCGCTTTTTCAAAATGAAACAAGCTTTTATTTTCAGAATGCTTTACTGAAATCAGTGCGGCTGTAGTTTGTGTAACGCTAACGTATTCTGGTCACGTTCAGATTAAAAGAGAGCCAGAGTGAAGGCTGAATGAAAATTCGTTACATTCGACTATATACATAGAACAATTGTTATACGATTTAATCAAATTAAATAGTGCTTATCGAATTCGATTTTTTTATTTTATGTTTAATGGTTTTTTTAAATTTAAATTCTCCTTATTTTTACATATTCATTTCATTTTGCGGGACAAAGTACAAGTAGAGAAAATGCAGAAAGACGTCTATTGATGAGGTGTGTATTCGGTCCTAGCTAGGGGAATTTCTCTTTTATCTCGCTATCTACTCTTTTGTCCACAGTAAACGTATTTCTATTATTCCTTTACATCTCAAAAATAATTAAACAACTAACATATTATTAAGTAATTAAGTTACAAATTAAAATTCACATTATTCTAACTATTTAATCAATTATAACTATTACAAACGACATGTTACTACTCAAACGTCCCATATCTCTTAATCTCGGGTGAACATCCGATCGTCGACCTTCCAAGGTAATTGTCCTGTGGAGGCGTAGCGAAGAATGGGAGGAAATGAGGCCAAACTTTATAGCTCGTGTGTGTATGTGTTCGGGCCTAATGTAGTTATTGTGTAGTTGACGTCGACGTATATTGTAAACGGTAAGTGGAAGCCATTTTGTTCGTATCGTTTTAACTTTTAAATATTTAAGATGTTTTTTTTTGTGTTGCTTTTTCTTTTTTTTGTTCGTTAACTCTGTTTAAAATATAAGTGAATATGTGTGTGTTTCCCCACTCAACACACAGTGTTTTCAGAATTAGGTGGAAAGTGGGGAACGGAGTGTTTTAACACTGGGCTTCCTACCCTGCTGTGTGCAGAATGCAGATACAGCATGAAGCTAATTTGATTTTGATATTATTTATTATAACCTAAATATTTTAGGGTATATGTACCTATATATTATTTTCTATGCATTTTTATAGAAATTAATATAAATATTTATATGACAGAATTTAAATAATCAGAACCGAATTGACCTTTAGTGAAAGTGAAGGGACAAAAGTTAAAAGTTTGTTTATATTATAGAAAATTGATTATATAACAGCTGTCAGTAGTTATACTCTCTAACTGGTATAAGATTAGTCATTATATTTAGAAAGTCAATAAACATTAAAGTAGAAGAATATAAAATTTACGATTGTATGAATATTAATAAACGGTAAAAAGCATATTATATTATTTAAAAAAATAATATAGGCTTATACAATTACGGTGTTTGTAGATTCTAATTCCAGTTTCCAATTCCAATTTCCAATTCCATCTGTGTATATTTTAAATTTTGGTGGCATAATGAGAAATCTTCTTTAATCTTCTAAATAAAGAAATTAAACAAAAAGTTCATATATTACAAAATAAAAACCAAACAATTTACTATTGTTTATATAGAATTTATTAGTTGCAGGAATTTTACTACGTTATAGTAGCACGCTTTCTTGAACATCGATCAACGCGGCGTCAAGCACCGTGCAATAACCGGTTATTGTCGATAATGCTATATGTGACTTTATAGTTTCTAAATAACTATTTACAATCATATAAATTGTAATATACTCGTATCATACAAAAATAGCTTGAAACCAACGAAAGAGAATAAAATAATATTATGATATAATATTATTTTATTAATATTAGTTAAAGTATTGGTTAAGTACAAGCGGGCGAAGCCGCACAGGGGGCGCTAGCTTAACATAATTATAATATGTAATAATGTTGAAATATAGTAAATTTATGTCTTTTCATTTCTACAGTTAATAAGCCGTAATTAATTCATAGCTAATTATAAGTTATAATTACTCGTTTCTTATTAATTACCAGTCGTGGCGCAGGGGCTCAAGTATGTGACTGTAATGACTGGCTGTCGGGTCGATTCCCTTTCGAGGAAATTAAATATTTAATATTTTCATTTCTTGGCTCTGGTGTCGAGGCAAACCGCGGCGTTGAGTCCCGCTACTCAACATGCAATGGCTCCAGAATTCGGTGGCGTCAAAATGTATCGCAGCCTTCTGTGTGCGAGATATAACGAGAAACTGTTTTTTTTTCTTATTAATTTTTTTTTTCTTTTTTTCCCTAGGCTACACCATCCCATTGTTGGGCAAAGGCCTCTCTCCACTTCTTCCATCCCGGTCTATTTAGGGCTATTGAGCACCAGTCAGGCCTATAATAGTCCAGCTCGTCCCGCCATCTCCGTTTTGGTCTGCCGATTCTCTTTTTAGAGCTTGGAATCCATCTGGTAGATGATTTCGCCCAAGACTCTTCAGGCATGCGGCAGACGTGTCCGGCCCAGTCCCATTTCAGCATAGCGGCTTTCATGCCCACGTCAGCGATTTTTTTTTATTAATTATATTAGTTAAAATATATTTAGACACCATTCACACATATTAATTTTAGTCAGACTAAAATAATCATTTATTCAAAAGGAGCATTCCTACAGGAAACATTAAAACAAAGACATTCTTGGTTTTATTATCAGTTATTTGTGGCACTATTTGGAAGCTCTCCGCATGAGGCGGTGATAAAACAAGCTGTGACAGCGGGATGTTTACTTAAAAGCATTTTGGAAACTCTTGTACAAATAGAGTTTTATTTAGTCTTATTGAATGTGATGGGTGCAGATTAGAATACCGATTGGGGATTTTTTTATATGTTTTGTATATAGTATCTAACTTTCAAATTCTTTAAAATATATACAAAATAAAAATACAATTTTACTCTACCCACTCCGCTTTGTGTGAATAGTACCTGAAAGAGAAAAAAACTTTATAAAAAATGGAATATTTTTACGCACAAATCACACCTATTATTAGATCTAACTAAAGATACATGTGTACCCCAAATGAGAATATGAACATATAATAGAGTCAAATACACAAAATTCCTATTAACCTAATTTTTAAATGTTAAACGTCTCGTCCTTCAAAATTCTTAAACATCTAAACAATCGTAAAACATAATGCATACAATACCAGTAAGAATTCGTGAGCGACCGAGTAGAGTCGATAAGCCACTCCCATGCATTCCAACGTCATGGTTGACTTACATTTCCATTTAAATAATGGGATGGATTCACACATGTTGTACTTGTATGTCTGTTTGTGATGTCAACGATTTTGATGATTACGATGTGCTTGTTTTAACTGAGTGAGCTAGCCTAAGATATTAGGCTTAGTTATTATAAAGGAAATAAATTATTGTAAACATTTATTATGGTAAAAGGACAGGAAAAACAATTACAAAAAGCTCTTAAAATGATTAAGATTTAAGGTATTTATTTACTTATATGATATGGGGAAGGTTGGTAAAAATATTTATATATAATACAAAAATAACTAAAACGATTTTAAGTGGTGATACTGAATGTTAAATTGTTCTTTTATTTTTTCAAAACATTTGAACTCTTATAGAAATTACGATCATTTTCACATTGGAAACATATTATAAGTGTGCTTCAAACATAACTCTTATCTAATCATGCTATTAAATAACTGTTTGAGTAATAGAGCGGGCGAAGCCGCGAGCGTGTCTTTTGTTATTAAATTAAATAAAATTATTAATTTCGAAGTTATTCCAAAATATTAAATGAGTGAATTCGTGTTAACATTACAGTAAATGTCACTTGTAAGTCAAGTTAGTTGTATTACGAAAGGTAATCTTTAAGGTTCTCGTAAATTAACATACCCGACTCAAGTTCATTATTGACAATTATCATAATGTTCATAAATTAGAATATTAATAGGTTATTACATAATGCCAATTAAAGAGGAGTAAAAGACGGAGAACTGCAAGCTTATAATATATGTATATATAGGATTTTTTTTTAAATCATACATATATTTATAATCTAATAAACAGCATATACAAGATATCTAAATTGTTACAAAGTTAGAAATAATGCAAAGAAATCAATTAAATCATTACATTTATTTTGGTTAATAATTTAAACAATTCATAATTGCTCGGAAGTGGTAAAAATAAAAATGAAAAAGTCTAAACCCTAAAAGCACCTCAAAAACGCTACGAAAATATTTTTATTTCAAATTCCTTAAACTATAATTTGAACGGGCATTGTTTTAAAACGAAGTAGTTTTCTCTACGAAAAAGTCATAATAAAAATAAACAAAGAATAGAATTGAACTGAATAATGCATTTTTTAAAACTATTTTCATATTTCACTTTAAAAAATACGAAAAGCTTATTTTTCATGAAATAAATATCGTTGTACATATTTAATATAAATATTTTTCTTATTAATTTTATTGTTTTGAATTATTTAATTTATTCTTAATTATATATTGTCATCTCGACTAATTAAATAAAATAATTAGAGATCATTGCCCTACAAAAAGCAATTCTTAGTTATAATATCCTAAAAAAAAATTTAGAATTTAATTAAATATAACGTTAAAATGGTCATCGAGTCAGTTAGTTTGTAAACAACATCTGTTACGCGGTCGTGTGGCGGTTAATAATGCTTAGAAAGTTTTATATTTGTCACTGTACTGTGAAAGTGCCGCGAATCCACCTGCATGACGCGTCCGTGGTCGCGAGGAAACATTTTGCACGGATCACGGTTCGTGGTTGATTCCTTCTTATCTCTTTATGTAAAGATAGATAGATAGTCATGTAAGTTTTTTTAGATATGTTGTGTTTTAGTTAATTGGTTATTTTTTTTATTATTAATATTGCTAATATTTTTTAAGGTTTAATTTTTATTTTATAAGTATATTTAGTATATAGGAGTAACAAATATGTAGATCTAGATAGAATTTATAATTGGTCTACTTTTAGTCGTATTCAAGTAAATCCTATTTTGGAATATAGACATATACACTTTCACAGATGGCTTATTCTCTTTATTCTTCTTATTTGCGTAGTGGGTAGAGACCGTTTAAAAACAAGTTTCACTGGGTTTTTTTTTGTTATGTAGTCTTAGAAAGTCTATATGTCAGATGGAAAATTTGAACTCAAACTTTAAGGTTTAAACTCGCTTTTATTAACTTCTCAATCAAAATTTTACTATACTTTCGAGGCCAGTCGTGGCGCAGAGATACAAACTTGCGACAGTAAATGCGACAGGTCGTGGGTTTGATTTCCATTCGAGAGAATGAAATATTTAATGTTTTCATTTTCTTGCTCTATAACGAGGTAGAGGAGGCTTTGAGTTGCCGCCCGGCCGCTGAATACGAAATATCTCCAGAATTCGGTGGAAAGTGAGGAACGGAAGACACTTCTGAATGGGACCGAAATGCTAGGTTTCCACGTTCCCTCCCTGATGCAGCGAGAAGCTAAGAAATTACAAATACATTAAATAAGAAAAAAATACTTGGCAAAAGATAGCGTTTCATAATAGTTTGTGTCATAAATAAGTTTTACAGAAGCCACGCCGAGATTGCATACTAAGTAGGTTAGATAAACTAAATTGGATGTTGATATAGTCTAAATGCAAAAATAGACGTCTTGTGAAGTACACACCTAAACTTTTTAGCAGAGGACTTCGTAAAAAACGAGAAAAATCTAAAGTTATAAATATCTATGTAATTTTCTTAACTGTGATTTTTCAAAGCATATATAGGAAAGATTTATATTTTCTTATGGATATGTATATATTTCATAATATCTTAGGAATGTTAATCTTAATGTTTTCTTATTTACAAATGAAATTACGACAGTTGATTGAACTATTGAATGACTTCGTTCGTAGTGCTTAATTTTTTAAGAAATACCCCAAATCATGGTACATTAAAAATATTTAAAAAAAATTGTCACGTTAGTAATTTAAAGAAAATATGATAATATCAAGAATGGGGAACCTAGTGTTAAGACACTACCATTTTTCGCCAAATTTTCCAGGCATTGTGTGTTGAGTAGCAGAACCTGACGCAGCGCTGCCTTGGTACCAGAGCGAAGAAATTACAATATTAATCCAAGCATGGACGTATCAAGAAATATTTTCTAGACTATTTTCAGATGGACACGGACCATTCGGCCTCCCCTCTTCCTACGCCCATGAACTGAAGTGGGATTCGAACCCACAATTACCTTACAGTCACACATTGTGCCACTGCTCTACGACTGTCCTTTCATAAAGGATATAAAATATTACAAAATATTAAAATTAGAGCCATATATTATTTCAATTTACAAAGATTCCGTGACGATAATAGTGTTAAAACGATTGCTGTAAGAAACAATCGTAGCATAATAACAGCGTCAAGTAATAAACCCGTGGGAGGGTCTACCGTCTGTGCAATTATAATTAAACACAGTCAAGGTTACGACTAACGACTCGCGTCGTAGTCATTTTCTTACATATATATAGTCAAGTTTTGTAGCTACTAGTAGTTTTTTTTTTAAATTTGTGTTAAGTAAATTATATCTGATTGTTTTGTTTAAACAAATAACAATAAAGCATTGATTGGTGAGTGGCGGAACTCAACGTCGCGCTTTGCCTCGTTATCATAGTTAAGTGAGGATTTAATCCACAAGAGAGTCTTGAGAGAGAGAATCCTTTTAAAGAGTTCTTGTTAATTGAGTAACTTAAAGGACGAGATATACATAATCGTACTCAAAGCCAGTCGTGGAGTAAGGACACAAGTGTGTGACTGTAAACGCGACTGGTTTTGTCGGCGGAAAATGGAGAACAGAGTGTTTTAACACTAGGTTCCCCGCTATGTGCGGGATACGAAAAAAATCAAATAACTCAAGTATAAGTAAATTATCTCAATCTATTTGTCACTTAGACGAAAACGAGGTACAGGAAAAAATTGCTAGTTCTCACGAAAGTACGGAAATGTAAATATCAAGAGCCTTTCAGAGTTGCCAATTTGTTGGTATATGAGAGCGTGCATGCTGTGAGATTTTACCAATTTGTCAGCACTCCCATGAGTTTTGTATCGTTGCCAAAAAGTAAAGAATGCCCTCTAACTTGTCAACTATAATAGATTTTTCTTTGGATACTGGTAACTTACGATGCCAGTCGTGGTAAACGCGGCAGCTTGTAGGTTCGATTCCCACTCGAGAAATTAAATATTTTCATTTCCTCGCTCCTGGTAACGAGACAAAGCGCGGTGTTGAGTTCCGCAAAGAAATAATTTGAGACAATAATCGCACTTAGCATACGAGTTCCTGGCTTGCCAGTACTTTGTATAATATTGTATAACCTACCATCACATACATGCTGCATCATGGTCATTAAACTTGATTTGTGTTTTATAAGACGTTAGCCTTGTGTATAAAATAAATATGAATATTAGATATATTTTTAAAATAACTTTAAAATAAAGATATATTCATATAGTAAAAATGTAAAATAGTATCGCAATATAATTTTATTTAGGTATATACAATAGACACATTGTTTTTGTGAAGCTTGAATACTAATTACATACTTATATTTAGTGTATAATTTTGTATATGATTATAATACTATTTAAAACTTTAAATCAACTTACATATTGAAAAAAAAAAACACTAAATATACAGGTTGCTCTAAATAATGAAATTATTTTTTGCTTTGAATCAGTTTCACGCTGTATCCCGCATACAGCAGGGTAGGCAGAGGGAACGGGTAATGGTAACGGGTACGACACTCCGTTCCCCACTTTCCGCCGAATTCGGAGGCATTTCGCTTTGTTCTTATTACATTCGTAGTACATTATGCATAAAGAATGCGACAAACCGTTAACGTCTATAGTTGGTTCAAGAAAATGACGTAATAAGCATAGAAGAATTATGTTTATTTTCTTTCAGTGCCAAGCAATTTTCAATCTTCCGATTTGCGCTAAGAGAATTACGGTTCGGATGCAATCTAAAGGGCAGTATTTATGCTTCAGCTACTACTTCAATAATAGTTTTCTAAACATTGAATAACACGTACATTTCACTTCCACATATACAGGGTGAGTCATATTGAACTTTCCGGTTTTGGAAGGACGTTGCACGAAGAAGGGAAGGAGTAGAAGGGTGGGGATGGTGTCATTAGACGCGCCATGACATGCAGTTTTAGTGTGAGCAATGGCTTGGTCGGGACAACATCGTGCGTTCGTAGTTGAAGAGTTTATTAAAAATGGCGGCTCCGTGATCACAACACAGCGTGCGTTCCGTTTACATTTTGCTATTGGTCGACGTGATCCCATTCCCACTGGACCAACAATCAGAAATTGGGTATCAAATTTTAGAGCAACATCATCAGCATTAAAAACAAGACCACAAGGCCGAATTAGGACGTCAACGTCAGCGGAAAACGTGGATAGAGTGCGGGCTTCAATTCAACAATCCCCTCGGCGTTCTGTTCGGAAACATGCCGCTTCACTAGGATTATCTTTCAGTAGTGCCCGCAGAATACTGCATAGAGACCTTAAATTTCACCCATACAAGATTCAGGTAGTGCAAGAATTAACAGTTAGAGACTTAGACACACGAACAAATTTATGCCGCGACATTCAGCAGATCCCCCGCACTGCTGTTTTGATCTTCAGTGATGAGGCACATTTTCACCTCGCCGGAACTGCCAACAAACAGAATTTTCGATACTGGGCTGAGAATAACCCACGAAACCTACACGAACGACCACTTCACAGCCCTCGAGTGACAGTGTGGTGCGCTATTGCAGAGTTTGGTGTGTGGGGTGACTATTTTTTTGAAGAAGATGGTCAAGTCGTCACAGTTACCTCTGCTCGGTATTGCGACATGCTTGAAACTTTTCTGAAACCGAAATTGGAGGAATTAACGCAGAATCATGACAACGATAACATCTGGTTCCAACAAGATGGTGCTACAGCCCATACATCCAGGCGTTCAATGGAAATCCTGCGACAAATGTTTCCCGGTCATCTCATTTCTTTGCGAGGTGACGTTGGGTGGCCGCCGAGATTCTCTGGGGTTACCTGAAGGAAAAGGTGTACACGCATCGTCCCCGAACCATCGATGAACTGAAGGCTGCAATCACGGAAGAAATCAATGCTATTCCGCTGAATATGACTCGACGAGTAATGGACAACTTCCGGGAAAGGCTTCAGCAGTGTGTGGTCAATGGAGGTAGACATTTACAGGATATCATTTTTAAAACCAACTAAATTAAAACTGCATGTTATGTGCTTTCAAACAATAAAATAATTTTTACTGCATGTCGCTTTGTTTTTAATACACACCTTATTGAAATCGGAAAGTTCAATATGACTCACCCTGTATAAAACAATTGTGGTAATATTGACAATTTTCAGCATGAAAAGTCCAATATCACCAATATCAATAACAATATTTATGAATTAAAAAACACAGAAAATTAAAGTTTCCTTTGATTCAGAACGTCTTAGTTTAGATTTAAAGAGAGAAAAGAGTTTTTGTTCTCTTATTTAGTATAACGGAGAAGAAAAATTATATTAATTGAGGTCAGTCGTGGCGCAGGGGCACACACGTGTGACTGTAATCTCGACAGATTGTGAGTTCTATTCTTACTCGAGGAAATTAAAGTGAAATGGGAACAGTGTCTTAACATTAGGTTCCAAGGTTCCCTCTGCCTACCCTGCTATGTGCGATATCCAGCGCTAGATAAAAGCTGAAAAAATATTGTTATTATAAAAAAATATAGTTATTTTTATAGTAGGTACGCAGGTATTTTATTTAAGTAGGCATTTCAGGTTAAGGTTAATTCGTAGGGTCTTTAGCTGATGCTATTGCTTCATCAACAGTAACGTAATGAGCTTTATGTTGTAGTATGCATATGAAATAAACAACACGATTTATATAGTCTAGGTTTGTGTTGTGAAAGTATGTGTTGTGAAATAAATAAAATTTAAATAGGAAGTAGACGTTTAAGTGGTTTTTATATAATATTTTTTAGAGTAACTAGTTTCATTATAAGTAGTTAGTTAGATATGCAAAAAAAGACAGCATATTAATTTGACAAAGTTTTTCTTATTACTATGAAATATATGTATATCTAATTAAGCCCGATCCAATTTGGAATGTTTTTTATGCTTATAACTAGCGATCCGTCCGCGGCTTCGCCCGCTTGTTTCATTTAATTGTTAATTTACTAATCTGCATTACTTTTGTTTTCTAATAATAATATCTTTTTAAAATCGGGATCCAAATCTATAGGTATAGAAAAGTTAAAGTTTTGGAACATTCTATAAAATAGTTATTTCTAGCAATTTTGTCGAATAACGTTCTTTAAAATGGTAAAACTTTTTTATTTATAAGCCAAAGCAATACTAATCGGTAAAGGAAGCTTGCCAAAATGTAATAGTGCAATTAAATTCGATAAAGCCGTTTCTCAGATTAGTGTAAACGAACGCACAAAATTTTAAAAAAGTATTTTTTTTTCTTAAGGTATTAAATACTACCAATATAATTTTTTTTTAGATATCTTCCAGACAGTTAATACAGACACCGATCCGTTACGATATATCCATCAATTTTAATGAAATATTAGATTTATTTTTTATGTTTAGTTTTAGTAGAAGTTCTTGTTTTTTTTACAATTATTTAAAACTTTTTTAATAGTTATTAGGATTATACGATGAAAAATGTTTCTAAAAATTTAAGTATTAAGAAATATAAAACATTACGTGCATACCATAATAATATTTAAAACATCAAAACCCAGAATCCATTAACTGCTGGGTAACAGGATATAGCACCAAACTACAGATTTGGTCTTCTGTCGAAGTATATCCGCTCGTTTGAAGGATGGGTTGGCGACGGTAGTAATTATACTGCTTCCGTTGGGCCCAACCCATCATAGCCTATGATGATTTGCTTATGCTGTGATATTTTGGATTTTGTTTTTTTTTTTGTACAATTTAGGAGTTCAGGTATTTTGTATAACATGGCTGCTATTTTTAATTTTTACAAAAAATATAATAATATTGCAATTTTTTTATTATCGCAATTATTACAGTGCCTCCAGAATTCAGCAGAATTCCAGAAAAGTGGGTAACGGAGTGTATTCACAGTGGGTTCCCTCTGCCTAACCTGCTGTGTGCGGGATTCAGCGTGAAGCTGATTTAATTTATTACACCTTTCAAATGAAACTCTTTAAAACTCTGTCCGTGACCACGGATTATTGTAAAGTGTTCTAAGCGTCGGGTTTCCAAAAACATATAATACTAAATATACGCGTTTAATCCGGTTAAAGAGTTACATATAAATTAAAATTTGTCTAAATTTATTCAGCCGTTTCTCCTTGAACAAATAACTAACACTTTTTTAATTAACTATGTATTTTTATAAAATAAATATGCATTCTTGTAATATTTTTTTATTTGTATATTATGTTACCTTAATAATTTGAATTGTGAAAGGAAAAATAAAATGTCAGTTGCTTTATTTCTGGCATTGAATTTGTTTTCCAAATATTCCAATGTCTAGTTTTATTTCAATTAAGTATAAAAAAATAAATGTACTTCACGCTGTATCCCGCACACAGTAGTATAGGCAGAGGGAACCCAGTGTTAATACACTCCGTTCCCCGTTTTCCAGACCGTGGAAAATTAAAATGTAAAAATTATCATCATTTCCTGGAGTGGGAATAGAACCCACAACCTGTCGCGTTTACATTTGCATGCTTGTGCCTGCACTACGACTGGACTCATACATTATTGTTAAACATATCTATATTTCTTTATTTTTTAACCGATTTCAAAAAGAAGGAGGTTATCAATTTGACAGTATTTTTTTTTAAAAAAGCGCTCTAAGTAAACAAATACAACTAAACTCTTTAACAGCATTCGTGATAAACAGTACGATACTTTATCAAATACAAGTCTAGTTAGCAACAGGTAATTGTGTTACCTAAATAAGACACACAAAAATTTTACAGCCATACAAGAAATAAGACATTTTAAGGTCCAATTTTGCTTGGACAGCTGTAAGGAGCGGCAAGGTAAAACAGAGGTAAGTGGGTCAAATAGTCTGACGTTCAATGTTTACAAACAAAATTGTTTAACTTATTATTATTACAGGAAATCTATTATTATTTTTAATTTGTGACAATTATTTGTATCAGTTATTATGTTTTTATGTAATATATATATAGAGGTAATTGTAAATAATAATGGTTGTTAAGTATGAGCTAATATTGTTTAAAGATTTGAAGCGAAGAAATGAAAATATAAATATGAATAAATATTTTCATTTTCTCAAGTGAGGATCGAACCCATAACCAGTCCAGCTTGGCTTCTGTAAAATACATGTTTACCTTAAACTTCTAAATATTATTTTTGTAAATCCTACTAATATTATAAATGAAAAAGTTTGTGAGGATGAATATTTGTTTCACTTTCCTTGCTTAAATAAAACTTAGGATTTATGTAAGGAATTTTGCATAATTTGGCTATAATACAATAAGTTTCACCGAACGAAGCCGCGTGTAGACCACTAGTTATAATTATATTAGATATATGGTTAGTTTTAATAGGTTATGGGAACCTAATAATATTCGATATCTTATATTAATTAAAAAAATATGAATGCATCGATCAAATCTTCCTAGATGCAAATCTGATCTAACAACCACCAACCAAGTTGGCTAATTATGATAATTAAATATATTGCGTTTACACATCTCCGTTTCATAACGCCGCGCCGTCGTAATTCCTTACGAGTACATATTACACGGTGGTTTATGGACCGTGGCTGTAATCCGTTCAATTCGGCAAGCGTGAAAATTGTTGAAATTCAATATAATATATGAGAACCAAGGCAAGTCTACTTGCTATTTATTTTTAATATTGTTGAGTCTTCAGGTTCATGTTATTAAGATTCAATGAAATAAGAATTGGTACATTTGTTTTTCAGTTTCACGTTGTTGTTGAAATTCCGTTGCCCATTTTCCGTCAAATTTAGAAGGCATTGCCTTCATCTCGACACCAAAGCAAAGAAATGAAAATATTTAATATTTAATTTTCTCGAGATGGAATGGAACTCACAACCGGTCGCGTTTACAGCCACACTTGGGCCTCATGGTACATTTGTACAAGTTAAAATAATTAAAAAAAATTAACTGCCCTAAATACTGTTGAGTTTATTGCCGGCTAGGATAAATAAATATAAAAGATAAAATCCCTATAAGAGACCTGATTAACAACAGAAAACTGGTTTATTCAATCGCTCGTTTCACTCGATGTTAAATTTCACGGTATAAGACTACGACGATTACGTGGTGGAACCTGTACCTATGTCTAACGTTATTTCACTCTAGAGAGAGTTATATAAAGATATATCGACTATCTTTACTTTTTGTACTTACGGCACAAGATGCGGTTCGATTCCTGGTCGAAAATTCGATTTCGAAAATTAAGCTGAAAGTTGGGAACAGAGTGTATATTTTAAACTTGAGAATTTAAACCTTCAAAGATCGTACTTATTTAGTGCTTTGGTGTTGAGAATTGACATTAAAGTTATCTCAATTATTAGGTATCTCTGCTATGTATGTAAATATTGCATGCATAAAAATTTGAATGGAATTGGAAATAACGCAGTTACTATGTTTTTTTTCATGTATTTAGTGTTTTTTGTAGAATTTAGGGTTTTTTTTATTATTATGAAACAACAAATTTTCACACACGTGCCAAAAAAAATCTGGTAGATTATACAAATGGTAATTAATATTAATATTCTTTACACACTTACTTTTTATTTTTTTTGGCCAACAAATTTAGCATAATATATTAATAATTTGAACAAAATTAATATAATTAATTATACATTCATATAGTATTTAACAAAAAAGCTGTCTAAACCAAAAAAATAGCTTTCATTTTCGAAATAACGACTTTATAATTATCTAAATTAGAATTTAAATTATAATTTCATAATTAACACATATTATACTATAATTCCTTTCGAATTACAATTATCAATTCAACGATCTACTTAGTTTTCTAGTACCCGTTGTATTCACGTATTCGTATTGCGAAATACTCAATTAGCATCTAATTGTATGAAGTTACGCAACGATTTTCGGACCAATCAAAATTTTTACGGCATCCGTTGTTTCGCTTCTGTAATTAGTTTGCTTCTGCTGAGTCATTATTATTTTAGGGCAGCTTAAATTCTTTCATATTAAATATTTATATATAGATTTTTTTTGCATTACGTTGTATTCTGCATTTAGAGTAGGGTAGGGAACCTTGGAACCTAGTGTTAAGGCACTCTATTCCTATTAAGACCCGTTCTGCGTGTTCCGGTTGTTTTTGGAGGCATTGCGTGCTGAGTGGCAGAACTTAACGCCGTGATATGCGGGATTCAGAGTGAAGTTAAAATATACGCTAGCTCCTTTTTAAGAATACTAGAGAAAACAAGGAAAGTTTAAAAGAATAGCTCAAATGGAACAGTGTTTTTGTGGAGATTACATTTCTTTTTTAATAAGAAGTAACGTAACTGATTATATACTTATTATTTAACACTTTCTTATATTGATTGTAATTAAAGCGTGTTAATGATTAATTAATACAGAATTTTCATGCAATAATTTAATTACAAGTATAGTTAAAAGGTGTTGCTATTTTTTAATTAGGTATATTTCGTTGTTAAAATGAAACATTCGTTTTAAATTTACCTGATCTTACCTGAGATCGAATATTTGTGTAAAAGTTAAGAAATCTAAGAAAAAAATTAAGTATTTTTTTAGTCTGGTGAGTCCAGAATGTTAAAAAGAGGAATGGGATTTTATGTTGGCAATGTGATATCTTTCAACTGACACGACTGGACGGTGATAAAAAATCGAGAATTTACTTATGACCTTCAGAGCGTAACGGTCGAGTCAAGGCGAAGGTCATGATGTCAAATTCTGATGCGGACGTCTTAGTGCTTGTTTGCATTTTGTATGTGAAATAACACTTAAAAAAATTAAAAAATGTAAGAAAATAAGATTACTTGAGCCTTATTTTGATTTTAATAGTAACGCTTGTATTCATATCACAAGTGGGGGGACAAGGAGGTGACTATAAGCACGACAGGTCGTAGGTACGATTTCCATTCGTGGAAATGAAATATTCAATATTTTCATTTCGTCGCTCGCAGAAATTCAAAACATTTTAGTATGAAAATAACTTCTTGATTTTCTTCTATAGATATGACTGAAAAAAAACTTACGACTTTTCTTTATGCGTAAACGTAATAATATCTAACATTTATGTCATTGAGTCCTATAATAATGGCTATGACACAATTTCCTAATAGCTGAGCATACAAGATAAAGATATAATATTAAACGGTGAGTCGATGAGTCAATGTGCCATCTGCAGTAATTACTAAATGTATTCACTGCGCTCTGGTAGGCGTATCCTGTTGTTATTCTTTAAGATTAGAACCTGATTCGTCTTGTTTTGTTTTGTTTATATAATTTATAAGTGTTTTATATATTTACTATTAATTTGTTTTGTTGTAGCGTTAAGTTACGCCTCTCAATATGCAATGCCTAGTAAATACGGCGGAAAGTGGGGTACGGAGATTGTTAATAGTAGGTTCCCATTGCCTTTCCTGATATATGCGTGAAGCTAAATAAACATATTTTGTGAAAAAATATGAACAATTTTATTTTGGATTTAGCAATTACAAAAAAAATTAGGTACTGTACTAGGTATTAGGGGGTTTTCTTTATATCTTTACTTCCACAATATAATAGGTAAGCAATTCAAAGAGTAACAGAAGAAGATATCTCACTTTGATTTTCATTCTAGAATAACTCAAATTCTTGACTTGACCTAATGACGACTGAATGACTTTGGATGACAAATTAATTTTTTTATCGACACACTAGACATTTCTATGATTAAATAATGAAAAATGACTGTAGATATAATTTTGATGTCCATACAAAATATTAAAAAAGACACAATACTTTTAGTTGAAAGTATAAAATAAGAGTAAAACTTCAGAGTTCATTGACTACGCTGATACTGTGAATAAGAAAGTTTTATTTATCTGTCTGCATTTCGTATCTAATAACAAATCTTTCTGTCTGTATAGGTAGGTACTTTTTAGTTACTATGTCTAGTTAGATTATTATACTATAATAATAATTGTGAAAAAGGGTTTTTAATTTCAAGAATTTAAATAATTTTTAATTTTATTTAAAAATTATTAAGCATAATTTGGAATAAATAAAAAAAATGTTAAGACTGTTACATATTGCAATAAATAAATTAATTACAATATCGCAAAATATACCAGGAAGTAATATTTATATATGAATGTCAATAAACTCGTTCTCTAGTTATTTATATTACGCTTTAATTATAATTAAATGTATGTAAATATAAAGTTTTTTATATAGAATTATAATTAAACTATGAATATATCTAATATCTATTTGTAAGTAAAACGTGATAGATAAACCTATATAGATAAATTTCTAAGCATTTTTAACATTTGAGATAATTTTCTTAAATAATATCACGTATTTAAGTGCGGTTACTAATATAATTGTAATAATTTTTTGCAATTTTTAGAAATTTACTCTTAATCTAGTGTGGAAATAAATGTGCAAAATGTGTCAAAATTCGTTTTTAATGAAGCATAAAGTTTTATACTTAACTAATAGCTTATATTAGCACTTCCTTTGCAATTTTATAATTTTGAACTTAAAAATGCCGTCATCTTGAATTTCAACTGGATCGAACTATCAGAACCTAAACAAACTGTCATAAAACTACCCTTAAAGTGTATCCTTTCTAATAAAAAGAAAAATCAAAATCGATTGGCGTCCATTTGTCGCGCACATTGGTACTTAATGCAAATTTAAGACTTTTGTAATCTTCTCATGGATACCATTGTCATAAATGGACCAATTAAAATGAGACCACACGGGAAGCACTAGCTTTCAAATAAACCAAGAATCATCAAAATCGGTTCACCCAGTCAAAAGTTCTGAGGTATCAAATTCAAAAAAAATATCGAATTGATATCGAATTGGTAACCTTCCTTGACAAAAGTCGGTTAATAGTTAATAATTGTTTTAAGGAATCAATTTTGACTGTATCCTTAAAAATATAAATATCTTTATCTTAAATAGAAACAGAAACTAGTAAAATTGTTTAAAGAATAACAAAAGTATATTAACTTATGAAAAATAATTTCAATACCACGTAAGTACTTATTTAAAGACAAAGTAATAAAAAGATTATACGATTACCAAACAAAAAACGGATATTGTTACATACTAATAAAGGAGTAATGCATATTAAATTATGGATGACGATTCACTCGTGTCATCATTCTTCCTTAAGCGGAGAACGAATAAATAGTAAGCATTTTAAGTTACTTTACAACATACTATCAATAATAAACGTAGTCGATATCGACTATCGAGGGCTGATATAAGATAGAAGGTTTATTTTAAATATTTTTGTAACTTAAGCAACTGTAGTCGATTTCTGGCCAGGCGTGTCGCAGGGGTACCTTTTCCCCACGGGTTCCCCCATTCAGAACACAATGCCTTCAGAATTCGACTGAAAATAGGGAACAGAGTGTCTTAACACTAGATTACCCTGTACCCTGCTATGTGCGGGATACAGCGTGAAGTTGATTTATTTAATTTATTTAATTTCACTTCAGCTACGTGTACTTGTAGTAGAGGCCTTTGGTTTGTCACTTTACATTCCAGTCAATTAATTATACAGCCTTCATTAAAACTAGGAGCTAGAAAAAGGTCTCGTAATACATTATAGCAGTTTTTTAGTACAACTAGAGATTTTTTCTTAGCTAAGTGTCATATATCGTTGCTTTGTATACGTTTATATTAATCTGAGATGCCAGATTATATTCATATACTTTCTGTAAAAAATAGTAACTTGACACCGTTTTTTTTATATCAGAAATATATAAATATTGAAAAAATACTACCAAAAATATACTAGTTTTCACTTTGCTTTTTTTATCGTAAAAACATCTTTTTGCAGATTTATATAATGCCCTACTGGGGATTCGAGCGGTTTTCATGGGACAAGGCAAAGCCTGACAGACGGAAACTGTCCGTACTATCCACTACTACTTCATATTGCTCCGGCTCGACCACCACTGGATTATGGCTAAAGAAACCAAGGAATTTCTTTGAAATACGTAATTTATTTAGTAGAATATTTTTTAAGCTTAAATAAAACTATCACATACGAGTTTAAACTATCAATTAAGCTATAATATAATAACGCTTCAATGGCGTTAGACTTAGACTAGTAAAAAAATGACATCGATATTCTTTGTAAATATTTAATAGTCTTATTTTTCTCATATGTAAGATAATATGTTAATAGATAGATAGCAAAAAATAATAATATAGTTAATACTGAAGAATTATATTCGCTTATGTACCGATGATATCATTTTTAAATAATTGCTGTATATCATCATCTATATTTACCTTATAGTGCTTGTAATTACTAACATCATATTTATTTATATGACCCATTACAAAAGTACCTAATACCTTTATGAATCTTAAAACAAGTTCAAAGTAAGAGTTGATTGCAGATTTCAATAAATTGTCTTATACTAGTTTGTCTTACTCGACTTAAAAGACTATACCTGAGCCAAATTCATCTATTTATAGTTAACTAGCGGACGCGCGCAGCTTCGCTTGCGTATTTAGGGGTGAATTCTAATAAACTACGATGTGTTCAATAGAATATTTTTAAGAGTCTAAATTTCAAATTTCATGAAAATCGGTGCCGATTTAAAAATTATTCCATACAAACTTTCAACCCCTTATTTGCACCCTTAGGGGATGAATTCTAGAAAACCATGAAACATGTGTTCAATTAAATACTTTTAAGAGTCAAAATTTCAAATTTTATAAAAATTGGTGCCGATTTTTTTTTCCATACAAACTCTCTACCCCTAATTGACCACTTTGGGGTTAAAATTTTTCAAAATCCCTTCTTAGTGGATGTCCAGATTACGAAAGTAAACATCTGTCCAAATTCCACGTTTCTACGCACAGCGGTTACGGCTGTGCGTGCGTCTTACCTCAGTCAGTGAGGACAAGTCCTTTTATATATATAGATAGATAGATTACAGCTTGAGTATCAAGCATATTTTTTATACCATTAGTAAAATCACTCTCAGCAGAGAGTGAGAAGTGGAATGTCTTATTTTAACACTAGGCTCTCTCTGCCTATTTCTATGGCTTCTATGGTTAGACTTAATATACGTTACATGTTTTTTATATTTCAATTGAATTTATTTTTCAATCGGCACATGTCGTTGTTACCTTGACCGTTTTTATTTGCAATTAATCAATTTGCTCTAAGACATTGAAAGAAAACAAACTGTGTTAATAGATTTCAAAAATGCTGTTTTTAATAAATAAACATTCATATTTAAGAAATTTGTGATGCAAGCTATAATCGAATTTTTGTTTATTATTTATTTTTCATCTAATATTTAAGGCTAGCTAAAATTGATGAATTATATAGCCTATTGATGCCGTCATGGTGGGTGTGACTGTAAACACGATGGTTTTGGGTTGGATTCCCCATCCAGTCCCCCAACCAGTCCATTTTACAGTCACACTTTGCACCCCCGGGCCACGACTGGCCTGTATATTAATAATTTATATACATTTTTAAACTTCATTTAGCATTAGACAATTCAAATTTGAATACCTTTATATAGTAAATGGTCCGTAAAATTTAATGATGTACATTGTATACGGTTAAACCAATAAACAGTATAAACAAAACTAAGTATAAATAACCGACTGTATCCGGTGGTTGTGGATATGAAATCGTATAAACAATAAAGAATTCCCTAATAAAGACAAACATTGATAATAAACCTCATTTATTTTTGTATTTATTTTGAAATATTTCTCTAATTCTAAATCTTTAATCTGTGGGGAAAGGAGGGTCATTACACTAGGTTCCCTTTGCCACCCTGCTGTATAGGGACACAGCGTGAAGCTGAAAAAAAAATTTATGCGTTTAGGATAAAGTTGTATTTATATATAAGAAAACGCAAAAAAATGTTAAAGGTGTCGGGACTTGGACCATATGCCATACTAGACTAACATCCCAGGGGCCGCCAGGCCTACTTGATCTTAGCTAAAGCTGAAATTTTGAAGATTAATAGTCTAATATGTGGTTAAGACGGAAAGCGTACTTACTAACATGAAAGTGAGGGCTTTTCAGAGGCAACGTTCCCACATATATGTAAGTGTGGGCCAAGAGAAATAATTCTTAGAAATTGAGATGACGCCTGTAGAGTGGATATGCCAATAAAAAAATCAATGAAAAAATTAAACGTCAATTAACAATGTCCCAATGTCTTAAATTTAAATATTCCCATGAGCGTGCAATGAAGCACGTCCCGATGTGGCTGCATCACGACGGCGCCAATTTTGTAATTTACTATTTCTGCAGACCGTACCATTTTCCAATTGGTCATTGGAGCTCAGAAATTGTATGTTCAATTGAATGCAATATTAATAGATTTGCCTGAGTATTTGTTAAATAATGATATAATTAAAATATTTTGGTTAATATGGTTAGACGCTTATCGTGTTTCAGGGGCAGAAACGGGTTCGATTTCCACTTGAGAAAATGAAACATTTAATATTTTAATTTCCTCGGTCTGGTAAGAAGCCAAAGCTTCCGAAGCTTTGAATTCCGCTATTCTACACACGGAAAGTGTGTTAATGTAACCGAGTGTTTTATCACTAAACTCAAGGTTTCCTTTGCCTACTCTGCTATGTGCAGAAAGGATATAAAATTATCAAATTACACAGATATTTAAATACACATATTACATATTTTAAAGAAATAAGAAAATCAATATTTTCCATTTATTTGCAGAAGAATTATTCAATAAAAGCAAAGGAGTTTCCTTTAAACAATAAATTGAAAATCTAGTTGAATTTATTGTTCAAAGTTAACTTATATGTGATTTTAAGCGCTCTGTCACGTAATGAGCTCGTTCCGATGTCACGTCCACAATAGAAGTAGCGAGCACCGCTTTCGCGGCTGTAAACACTGCCGCTTGTTTGAACACCTTTTAGTGTTTTATTGTTAAATGCTCTATTTGTCTTTCAATGACCATTCTGTGTAGTTGAATTACGTTACGTAAGTAGGTAAGTTATGTAACTTATTCTTAGACACTATGTTGAGAATTTGATGTCTTTTTAATTTGTATTAAGAGACTCCGTTCCCCATTTTCCTCCGAATTCTGGAGGCATATCATGTTGAGTAGCGGACCTTAACGCCATGCTTTGCCTCTACACTAGAGCACAGAAAAGAAAATACTAAATATTTTCTCGAGTGGTAATCGAACCCGCAACTCTCTCTCTCCCTTTGTAAATTATTACGGTCCCTCTCTTTTTAAATTATTTTAACTATTGAAGTTGCAATCGTTGAGTTGCAGTTTATTTATATTAACAGCAAGCATTATGAAATATCGAAAATGTACTAATATTGAATTCTAAAACCGTCTCGTACAAACATGGATATACATATTCAAACATTGTGTTATTTACAAATAAAAAACCACAAAGAAATCTACACAATTTACATTTAAACATTACATAATAAACTATCTATTTAATTTCACAGTTATTTTTACCACGCGTGCTTCAGATATTTCATAGAAAAACCTGCAAGAATCCATCTCATAGCATCTTCAAAGATAACCGACCTTGATGCTGTTTATCTCTACATCTTCATAGATGCTTCACACGCCAGTGACTGATGGTTTATTCACTTAGCACTCTCAGAAAACTGGTTCTGGCCACACGTATAATGGGAGTATAAATCATTTTATAGTAGTGATTCATTATTATTTTTTTGTTGTTTTAATTATATGGAAATGTATTTTTGTTCATTTTAAATTTCGTTAATTAAATGTATGTTTTAAAAGGTGGAAGAATAATTTTATATTAACAATAATTTTTGTAGTAACAAAAAATATAAGAAAAAAAATCAAAACATTCACAAATGTATGGATATAAGAGATCTTTTCCATACAATCAATGAACGTGGATGAGTGACAATCAGGAGGCAAAAACATAGTACAGTTTAATTTATTTAGATCAAAAAGATAAAAAATATATATAGTAAGTTAAAAAAAAATTAATTATTAGATAAAATAAATAAATATATAAACTTTCATAATTTGCAAAAAAAGAAGTCGAATAAAATGTACTGTATACAATTAACGACGTACATATATACTGTATAATAAAATAAAAGTAAATTATGTTACATAAAGAAATTACATAAGAAATATGTTTTATTTTCATTCGCTAAAAGTTTTAAACGAACACGTCGGTTGGTATTCTTACTACGCCACTTTCGCGACGTTAATATTGCTTAAGACGTTTTCATTTTATGCGACAAGCTGTTGCCCTCTGGTGACTCTTCATCTGTCATTTGATAATATAGTTTTGATTCCAGCTTCACGCGGTATCCCGCAAATAGCAGGGTTATAGCACTCCGCTTATCGCTGTCCGCCGAATTCTGAAGGCATTGAGTGAAAGCATAAATTGATAGTTTAAAGGCGTTTATCAAATTAAAAGAGTTCCTTTTAATTTTATTATTGTTTTACTTATGAAAAAAAAACATAGTTGCGAACTTTAACTGTGAAGAGAAATTAAAAGTTAATATTAAGAAAAAAAAACAAATAGGGTAGTATATTAAGCATTATTAACTGTTGAGGCTAGCGTGGCGCATGCATGTGACTAATTCCCACTCGAGGGAATGAATTATTTAATAGGCAAAGCCTCAAAGCGTTAGGTTCCGCCACTTAACACTCAGCCTCAAGAATTCAGCGAAAAGTAGAGCGGAGTGTCTTAACCCTATTCTCCCTGTACCTACCTAAGCTAAAAAAAGGAATAAGTACATAACTTTGTTTTTTACATTATCATACTGTAAGCGACATATTTCTAAACGACTTGTAAAGTAGTTTCATTCCACATACGAGTACATCTAGCACTATAGGTGCTAAATGTTATTGAAAATTGGGTTTTGCTTTCCAAATGAAGAGTTGGATATGTCAACTTACAACATATTGGGGTCATCAGTTTTTGCTCGGGCATTTTAGAAAAATATATATTTTAATTCTAATTTAAAATTATTTATTTTCGAAATATATGTTATCTAGTAATAATTACAGATGTAACAATAATTAATTATTATTTTGGAATTTAAAAAGGCTAAAATTATATTAAAATACTGTAAGATTAAATTTTTTTAACTCGGTTGTAAGCGATCCGTACGTTCAACCTTATTACGTGATCTGTAGACGTAGATAATGGTTTGAGTTCTTTCAAATGGCAATTTATTTTTTTTAGAGATCCGTATATTTTTTAAATTTTTTGTCATTAAAAAAAAATCTGAATATTGATACTATAATTTGTTAATCAATGGTAAGAAAATATTTATACTTCATTTAGAGGTTGTGGTATACGAATTCTAAATAAAATATATTTTTTAGAAATTAAAAAATATATACTTTTTATATGACAGAGATTAATAACTTCAAATACAAGTATATATATTCAGGTCAAATACAAGTTCCATACTGAGGGTAGGGGACACCGTACCAATTTCAGGATTGTATGCCAACGGGAAGTACGTAAAAGTTGACAAACTTAAATTTGCGGACGTATGTAAGTATTTATTTTTTATAATATTACCTACAGTTATAAGTTTGTAATGATATTTCTTTTTGAAATATCTATAATTTTTAACTTTTTTTTAATTTATATTGTAAGTTCTCATTTCTTGCCAAATTTCATAATGTCTAGAATATTTGACATTAATTTGAGCTTGAAACCTCCACGCGAAAAGTGACCCTATAAGTTCCATTTTTACGTTTCGATGTACGGAACCCTAAACAACGTAAAAATGTCAATATTTATTTAATTCAATAATTTTACCAATATGTACTATGATATAACAAAATTCTATAATACACAATGAAACAGGGAAGCGGAAGTTTCTTATGTAATACATAAACAGTAACGCACTTACAAATGTGAGATGCGGCCAACTTATATAATTACACAATACGCTAAAACATGGCTTCCTAAAAATATAAAATAAATCAATATAAAACATTTTGACTAAATCTATGTAAAAAATCGCTATTTAATGTATACCCTAATTAATTGTTATTAAGCTATTAGGAAACAAAGCTTTAGAAAAAAAACAAATTACGAGCTTAATAGGCTCGAGTGTTATCGTCAGAGGAAAATAGGTGACATATGAACATTAGTGGTTTTAATTCAGTAACAGAGAGTCACTTTATAAGTTGTTAGACTCTCTATAATGTATTTTTTTTAATCACAGGTTCCTTTTATATACAAATCGAACTAATTAGTATAATCTAAATGTTTTGTGACATTATGGCTTATATTATAAGCATTGGCCTTGAAAACTAAAAATAATTACTAAAAATATTTTTTTTTTTGAATAGACTACTAAACAGGTGTCATAATATAAAAGGTAAAAGTAATAGACAAAAAAGAAAGTTTTAGTTTCAGTCCGTAAACAAATCATTACTCATTGTTTGATTGTTTCGTTTTTTCTTAAACGTTCAATTGTAATTTAACAATTGAGTAATTGAGGCTAAAGACCTAAACTATTAATTTAAAGATACCTTCGTGTGGGCAACGGAAATACAAATATTTTGAACGAGAACTACTTTATTTTTGTCTTTTTTTTCAGATTTACGCTAAAAAACGATTTTTTTCATCCTCACTATTATTATATTTTCTATTCCCACTAGTGGAAATCAAACCTCTTGATTTAACAATCAGACGTTGCGGCGGTATAGGGATGCATAGGGACCCTAGTGTTAAAACACTCCACTCTTAATTTTTCGCCAAACTCAGAGGCATCTAGTGTTGAGTGGCGAATTCTACGCCACTCTTTGCCTTAACAACAGAACAAAGAACTGAAAATATACTCATTTCTTCGAGTGGAAATCGAACCCATAACCTGTCGCCTGGCCTTTTCTTTTATAAGAAAATATTAGATAATACTTGCTTAAATACAGTTAGCAGTTTTTTGAGTAACTACACCAACTTTTAAGAGTAGCTGATCTTGGTAGTAGATTAATTACTTATCTTCTTAGTTCCTAAACCTGTAATATCAAGTTTCTATGGAGGCTCACAGCTGGGAGACTCTAACGGTAACTCTGACACACTTTTATCTCACTTGCAAATTAATACACCATTGGTTTCTTGCTCGAGCTTTCGAAATAGCTTAAAGCTTCGATCGTAATAAAAATAAATTGCTGTTTATATACAGATATAGTACTATATATAGATATATCATATAAATAGTTTAGATATGGGTCTTTAAAAGTTTTTATTAATGTTTTAAATATATTTCTTAATTAGATTATTTTTTTATTTTACTACTCTTTTTCTAATTTTTAATATGAAACATTAGAATATATTCACAAATATCTTATTTATTTTAAGCAAAATTAAAAATTAAATTGCTATAATAAGTATACACACCAAAACTTCTATTCAATATCTATGTGGGACTCGAACCCACGATTCCAAGTAGGCGGTAGGTTCAATACTCCTGCACCACGAAGGCGTAAATGACCTACTTACTTTAGTTTTTCAAATATTTAATTTGTATTGTTAGAATAGCATAACGAAATACTGTCCGCGGTTAAAATGTTTTATGCACTTTAACTTATTTTACAGTTTTTCAGCGATTGTTACGTACGATATTACAAACAGTGTGGAATTGCAATAATAGGTATACAATGACCTACTTTTATTTGAATGCGGGACTTTCAACGTATTTTGGACAATATACTAGTATATAAATATTTACTTTAGCGTAAGTCATGACCTTACGTCTATCAAAAATGGTAGCTGTAACATGCGGAAAGGTATTTTAAATATTACGTGACAGGTTCGATTCCCATTCAAGGAAATTAAATAATAAGCAGAGACAAATTAGGGTTAAGAATTCTGGAGACATTAAGTGGCAGAACTCAACACCGACCTTTGCCTCGAGATCATATCGATATCATCGTTAAATAAATATCTCATTTCCTCAAGTGAGGATTGAACCCAGAACCGTCGAATTACAGTCACACCCTTGTGCCGCTGCGCCATGACGTCCTCGATTATAGATTAATCTGTTTTCACAACATGCTTGTAATATCTTAAGCCAAACAAGCCATGTGATATCCATTCCGTGATGGTCGTCGCTGTGTGCATTCGTTCCGCATAACTTAATTGGAAAACCGTTCTACGCGTATAGAAACAACAAACTGGCCTACGTTTAAATAACTAACAAAAATACTCGTTGAATATATTGAAAAGAGGATGTTTCTATTACATTTTAGTAGCATTGAAATTGTATTTGTATGTAGATAAATAACTTTTATTTTAAAAAAATATTTATTTAATTTTATACAAATTTTAAAGTAATAAATTGGAGGTCGAATATTAATTTTCTAAAGCAATTAATATTACTCTATTTTTTTAACTTGACGTTATACCCTATACATAGCTGGCAGAGAGAATTTGGGAACCTAGTGTTAAGTAACCTCGTTCGCCACTTACCGCTTATCTCTTGGCGTATTTCGTGGTGAGTGGCAGAACTTAAAGCCGCGTTTTGCCTCGAATAGAACCCATAACCATCACGCTTTTGCTATTGTACCCCGATGGGCCTCAACGTACGTTATGACGTTTGTACTTAAATCAAAATATATCTTTACTTAAAATTTAGTGTTCGAAATGTAGAGTGTAGTCACTAATCGCACTTTCTATAATAATAGGTGTGATTAAGATCGCCATACATAATCTGTTACAGTTATATTTACAGTTCACGCTACATTACGCTAAGGCGTCATTACGTATAATTTTTCAACGAAATTAGCTCGATTGTAAAATCATCTCGCGAAATATCTTGAGACTATTATATATTTTAGGGTTGGTAGAACATTGGTTTGTAATGCTAAAATATAATGTTTTATTATTTTATACATTTTCTTAGAAAAATGTGTATAGACACTGAAAACAAGTTAATAAAAAGTTTTACAGAATTAGTTCTCTTTCTCTTACGCCATGTATGCCCATATAGTATTTTCATTTCACACAATATAACTTTTATTATATGATATTAATATATTTATATCTTAATATTTATCCATAAGGCTGTCGTAGCGTAGGGGACAAAAGGGTATGACTGTAAGCGAGGGTCGTGGGTTCGATCCCTACTCGAGGAAGTGAATTGTTATTTATGCGTTGAGTTTCGCCACTGCCTCTTTGCATCGAAAAATTCTAAATTCTCTGCCTAACCTGCTGTATATAGAATACAGCGTGTAGCTGATAGCTTTATATTTATCCAAATATTTTGGACTTTCATTTCGATAAATAACCCAAGCTATCATAGAATATCTATAGGTACCTACTATAGCTGGGTTGTTTTGTCAGCAATATTTGTCACGTAACATCCACCTATTTTACAGGGACACTCACAATGTCCATTGTTGTAACTTCCTGTATCAGTTTATTTGTTTCAGCTATATTTCAATATAACTTTCAATATAGTCGTAGTTCGACTGTAATTAAAATGTTTGTATTGTATTGTTTAGATATATATAAAAGTATAAATAATAACAAAAATAGCAAAATAACAGCTTTTGTTATTATTTACATTTTGTTACCAATAATTCACTAATTTATGTTTTACAATTTTCTGTTAAAACCAAGAGGTGCGTGTGCCTTGATGATCGTACTAATATTAAAATTGCCAGAGCCACCAGCAAAAATAAGAAGCGAGATATTTTATTTAATTTTTTTCTGGTAAAAACATAGTACAATGTAAATAACAATAGGTGTAAGCCACAGTACTGGCAGAAGATGGAGCCAAAAAAAATTACACTGGAGAATTTCACACCTATACGCAAAACCAAGGATGACAGCCAATGAGATGGAACGACAGAGAGGGGGAAACGGAAGTATCTTAATGGGTACGGACTGTCCCAGGGTACCCAGGTTCCCTCTGCCCATCCTGCTATATGCGGGATACAACGTGAAGTTAAAAAAAAGAACTAATACAAAAGTCGTCTCAAATTCAAAAATATATTTTTATTTTTCAATTCATAAATTTAATTCCAAATAACCAATAGGCGTATTAAAGTAGCTATAATATATATTTCGCATGCGAACAGCACATCTAGGCCGGCCGGCGCCGGGCGGCGAGAGATCGTTTCTGTAAACAGATTTAATGCCCATACAAATCTCTCTTTGGAATGTGAGTGAAAAGCCGCCTACGTAGTCTAGAGGCTTATATTCGTACTTTAGATGAGTAATATAAGATAATATTCATATCATAAGCTTTGCTGATAGTAAATTTAATATGGGAGTGACTGTTATGACGTAAATTTTCAATGCTATGATATTAATTAAATTCCGCAGATTTATTTAAGCTGAATTGAGAATCTTCTCTCTCTCCATCCTTCAACTGAGGAGAAAGGGATCTCTTTCCTCCTTTTTGAAGTCGGTGTAACAAGAATAATTAAAGTTATTTAAAATATATGTTTTCTTCAGAACTTTTTTTTCATAGACTTTTCACAGCCTCAAGTGTGAACACCATTATACTAACTCCCTCCCAATTAAGTTCTTGTTTGTTATAAATTATTTAAAACAAAATTTAAGAAAGTTAAGAGACTAGAACTATTAGCAATTTTGTTTCAATACCAACATACTGTTAATTCACGACTACATGTGAAATTTAAAACATTATTATTTTTTGTTCATATATCTTTGCTCTACATATTTTTTTCCAGTAATATGTTTCGTATAAAAATTGTGGTAATATATATTATCGATGAAATTATTAAATATTTCACTAAACAATATTACAGTATTATTAAATGACTTTAAAATTACACAGCTAAATAATATTAGGGGAAAATAATAACCATAAACAATAAGCTTATTATACCTAAACACCAAATTTCAATAAGAAACACGATACTTAATTAGAAAACGTATAAAAATTCGAATGGGATTTGTTTTAGAAACCTTGCGTTTTTTGGAAACTTTCCGAGAAATTATATTTCTAATTGTCCAAGAGGTACTAGTTCAAATCCCGCTACGTTAAAATTTTAATTCGTTTTCTGAATAAATATTTTTCTTTCGCAACCATGGAATAACACTTTAGAAATGTAAAAAATAAAAAACCTTATATTTGCACAATATAACGAGACAATCAACATAAATAAAGGCCGCCGTGATTAACTAAAAGCCAGATGTGGAAACCCATCTGCTGCAGGATTGACCAACTGAGTTAAATATTTATATGTCAATTTCACACCTGTTGCGATACGCGGAATTGTAAAGGATTTTTTAACTGCTTTTTACTTCTATTTTATTTAACAAGAAAAAACTAAATATAACTTATTTTTATTATTTTATTATTACCAATAAACTTGTTTTCATGTTATTAAAATAATTACTACAATTTAAAAGGTAATGTTAATTAAAATAAATATTCAAAAACAGTTAAATAATATTTAAAAAAATTATCTATTAAATTGTTAATACTAGTATGTTGGATTGTTAAAACAACTTCCTAATTAATCGATATTATAATTAGCGCGATGAATCAATATCGATATCGATATTAATTGAATTTTAATTACCGACAAGATCGAAATCAATATAGCCAAACCTTACTATTCTATTACTAATCCCTTAATATACCTTAATCAACGATCTGAACGCCGTCCAAGTATCCAATCCACACTGTGCACACTGCTTTATTAAAAAAAAAAGTTATAACACTGGCCACTTTTGTATAAAGTAATACAGTTTAAAAAAAACAAATTTCAACTGGTCGTACAAAATCAAAGACAGTGCGCGCGCCGTGTATTGGCGTCTTGACGAATCCAATTCTACTTTGGAACTGGCGATCGCGCGGCCAATATCTCGAGCCGGCGAAGCCCGCGGCACGTCGGTTGTCGACTGCCTTGTCAGGAATGCCGCACTGCAAGCTCAGCTTTATTTTTCTCCGTAAACAGGTTTCGATTACATTATAAAAAGTAAAAAATATATTACAGTTCTTTAATTTGCCAATGCGAGCGCTAAGTTTGGTGTTTTGTTATTTTGGTGAATGTTTAAATGATTTCATGTGATATGAGGAGGTATATTTACATCGTTTTTTGTCATATAGACATATAGAAATATGTACATACGTAGTACATTTGTATGAAATATATATTAAAAATTATATAATTAGGCCGTCCTGGCGCAGTAGGACTAACTCATAACACGCGGCGGTTATGGGTTTCCTTCCTATTCGGAGGAAGGCATTATTATTTATTAATATTTTCATTTCTTCCCTATGGTAACAAGACAAAATGCGGGTTTGTACGGAAAATGGGTAACGGAGTGTTTTAACGCTAGGTTCCCTCTGCCTACCTTGCTGTATGCGGGATACAGCGTCAAGCTAAAAAAATATATAAAAGAAGCATAATAATAAAAGAAACAAATATATTCAAATGAAAACATAAATCAGGAACTAATTTCTAGTTAATGAAGTAAATGAAACAGGTAAGTCGTGTATACGGTAAAACAGGAACACATTGTACGTGCTGTTCTAAGGATTGATTATAAAGTCGACTTCCTTAGGAGTGAAGTTTGTATTTCACATACAAAAAAACAATTTTATTTAAGTACTTTTAAGTAATAAAATGGAAGAGAGGATAATGATAAAAAAAAAAAAATTATCTACATGTATGTAATTTAGGTCTTTTTATAATATATCAAAATTGAATTATTATAGCTGGATATCTCAGTATTAATATTTCTGTTATATTTAAAAGTATTTTTAGTTACAATGTTTTTTAATGTTTTAAAGTAAAATAAAAAATATTTTTTTGATAAAATTTACATATTTATATAAAAATTATATAAAAATATTTTTTTAATCTTTATTCCTCCATATTAATAAAAAACTCTATACTCTACATGCTCATGAGTGATTGTCGACGAACTTTCCGTCTTGGCGCAGCGACAAAATGTCATACGGTACGCGATGATTGTGGGTACGACTCCTACGAAGAACGAGTTATTTTCATTTACTAGTACGACAAAGCACGGTGTTGAGCTCCGTCAATCAACATTAATAATATATGGCAAATTAGGCTGAAAATTTTAATACTAGGTACAAATTTAAATTCCACTTAAGTATACGATAGAAAGCTGTATAATGTAGTTCCTACGAATCAGTCACGCCTTTAGGAAGTGTAAAAGCATGACACGTGTCAACGACCGCCGGGACCGAGTGACGATGTCTTCTAATGGGAGGTTTTGTTTAGAGTTTAGATGTAAATATCAAGTTATACAGCCTGGTATATGGAAAATTTAGGTTAACATATAATGCTAATAAAATTAGTACAAAAATTGATGTCAATTGCTTAAATTTTTACGATAATTTTATTGTTTTTGTATCTATAAGAAAAAAAGAGTTTTATACTAAACCGCTTTTTACTACACTTGTAATTTTTTATATCATTTTGAAGTCTTCGAAAATATACCACCAAAGTAGGAGAGAGATATAAATATTATCATGAAATTTGATAACAAATATTAAAAACATGTAAAACATTTTATAGTAAACATAAAACTGACTGTATAACGAAATTTATATGATGAAAGGGTTGAAATACTTATAACAATAATAAAATCAGCTTCAGGCTGCATCCCGCACACAGCAATGTAGACGGAGGGAATCTCGTGTTATGAGATCCCACTTTTCGCCGAATTCTGGAGACATTGCGTTGTTGACTAGTGGAACTAAACGCCGCGTTTGGCCCCTACACCAAAGCGAAGAATGGAAATATAAATTTAAATAAATATTTCCTTTCTTCGAGTGAGGATCGAACCCACAACCATTCTATTTTGCAGCACACTTGGTGCCCTTCACCATTTACTTATAACAATCTTTGGAATTTATGCGATGAACTGTAGAACAATCAATCATTGAGTAGCGGATCGCTGTTGTTGATAATGTTTATTCTAAACACATTATAGAGTAAACAAATTGGCGTTTCATCAACAAAAGTGCAGGATATTGTTAAATATGCTTATAGTACAAAAATAAATTAATTACTATTTCAATAGTAAAGGTCAGTCATGGCGCAGGGGCGGCGTGCGACTGTAAACGCGACGGTTATGGGTTCGATTGGCACTCGAAGAAATGAAATATTTAATATTTTTATTTCATCGCTATAATGGTAACGACGCAAAATGCGGCGTTAAGTTCTGCCACTCAACACGCAATGCCTCCAAAATTCGGCGGAAAGTGGGAAAAGGGTTAACACTAGGTTCCCTCAGCCTAACCTGCTACGTGCGAAATACAGCGTGAAGCTGAAAAATATTTTAATAGTCACCATAGGTTGCATATCATTATATGACTGTATAACGTTATGAATGAAATGAATTTACTGTAGCTTTTATTAATTGGATTAAGAAAAAATGTTTTTACTTAACTTACTGAAAAAATAATTATAAAAACGAATATTTAAACATTATTTATGTTATATAACGAAATATAAACTCACAATTCCAATAATAATCGATTAACAATAAGAACCATTCTTGAAATAGAATATGGTTACTCTAACTTTATTTATTACTAAGTGGATATTGTAAGTAAAAGTTGAAACGCTTTTCATATAATTTCTAAAATCATCATTAAAATTATTTATTATCTTTTTTTTAGTATCGTCACGTCAATTAAGTGTAATTGTACTTGATTGATGAGATATACTGTTGTCGATCATCTGACAATTTAATGGACAGTACTGGCTCACGCACCTTTTATTACAAAGTTTATTAATAATTATAATCTATATATATAAAAGGACTTGTCCTCACTGACTGAGGTAAGACGCACGCACAGCCGTAACCGCTGTGCGTAGAAACGTGAAATTTGGACAGATGTTTACTTTCGTAATCTGGACATCCACTAAGAAGGGATTTTGAAAAATTTTTACTCTAAAGAGGTGAAATAGGGGTTGAAAGTTTGTATGGAAAAAAAAGTTAATCGGCACCGATTTTTATAAAATTTGAAATTTAGATTTTTAAAAGTATTTAATTGATCACGTGTTTCATCGTTTTCTAGAAATCTCCCCCTAAGGGTGCAAATAAGGGGTTGGAAGTTTGTATGGAAAAATCTTTAAAACGCCACCGATTATTATAAAATTTGAAATTTAGACTCTTTAAAATATTTAATTGAACATGTGTTTTATGGTTTTCTAGATTTCACCCCCTAAGGGTGCAAATAAGGGGTTGAATATTTGTATGGAAAAATCTGTAAATCGCCACCGATTTTTATATAATTTAAAATTTAGAGTCTTAAAAATATTTAATTGAACACATGTTTCGTGGTAAGCCTAAATAAGCAAGCGAAGCTGCGCGCGTCCGCTAGTTTATTATATGACTTCTTTACTATATTTGTATGATATCTTTCTATTTTTTTTTCTAAACACAGGTATATTATTCATGATATATTAAACTTTTTATAAGTAAATTATTATATAATAAATATAAACTGAACTTAACGCCGCGCTTAACCGCGACACCAGAGCGCAAAATTAAATTTTCATGTGTAAATGTTTTCTTTTTATTTTTTTTAAGTAAAAAGTATATTATATAGGTATATACACGCAAAAGTGCGGAAGTTTTCCCAAAAATAAAACTTAAAAATAATGTGCAAAAATTAATTAAGACCAATTTTTTTTTTCAATTTTCAATGAACAATAACGAAATTAAAAAACTATTTAAATTACAGTAACAAAAATAATAGTATTTTATGATTGAGTACAATTTGACACGCCTAAAATTATTTCAACTATTACTTATATTAGAAAGACATGTGTTGTTTATGTACAGACAGGGTCAAGAATAATTGGTATTCGGAACGCCTTTGAGCAGCTCGAATGTCGAAATAGAAACTTGTATGAAATTTAGAAATATTAAATATGTGAATTGGTTACTCCCAATATTTTACTATATATATGTATATGTAATTGTTAAATATTAAAATAAAGTATTTTTGGACGGAAGTGGAGATAGAAGTTTCTTTTAAGTTTCCAATATATATCTGCGAGGTTTTTTATTTGTTTTATTAATAACTAGCGACCCGCTCGCGGCTTCGCCCGCTTTAACTACTGAATTATTCATATAATGTATGTTTGCAAATCACTTAAGATAATGTGAAAATTAATTAAACCCTAATGCAACCCGCATTTTCGTAGTTCCCTTTTCTCTATTTCATTATACACAAAGGTCTTGTTTTAGTTAGTGATGACTCAATTCCGGCCAAGAAAACGTGGACGGATTCCAAGAGGCGCGGGTTCAAATCCCGCTACGTAAAAATTTTTATACGTTTTCTAAAACAGTATTTTTCTTCCTTTAAACTAGATTTTTTCAAATTTTAAATTCGTGAACGTGATTTAATAAACCTTGGCATAGCGGGCTTAACCTTGCTCGAGGATAAATTTGTAAATATTGAAATTATAATTATTTCCTTTCTAACTACAATTATTAAACAAGGCGTGATTTCAAGTGAATGGCATATTTTCTTAATAAAATAAGACAGTAATCTAATTACATTTTCTTCTGAAAAAATATAATGTACATGCTATGTCCATCAACGTCAAAGATATTACGTTAAAAGTTATATTAATATTTAGAAAATATATTTTAAAATACTATATAATGTAAATATTATAATCTATTAAGTAATAAATATAATATTTGGGGCTAGTCGTGGCGTAATATCTATTTTTTTTTTTTCATTTCTTTTCTCTCGCGGCGTTGAGTTTCACCACTCAATTCAGAATTCAGCCGATAATGGCGGCTAGAGTGTCTTAACACTGTTTACAGCGTGAAGCTACATACATGTATATTTTATTATACGATCTTTCAAAATTAGTGGCATTTTGAATCTTAAATTCATAATTTATGTCACATATTGTTTACACGTGTTAAAACATTGTTTAGTATTCTTTAAGTATATGTCTTAAGATATGTCTTTGAATGTAACGTTATGCCAATACAGACCGTTATACGAACGCTTCGCTCTATGCTAATAGTTTGGATAACATCCGAGTAGTATGCGGTTTATCGAGCAGGTTACACAGCGTGTTTTATTATTAGTGTTATATTATTTATTATTTTATTTTATTTTATAAGAAAATGTAATTGTAATATTTTATACTTTGAATATTAATGAGTTTTCGATTTAATTTATTCTATATAGATTTATGTATTTAAAAATATTGTTAATAGTTTAGACACTATATTGCTAAATTTTTTTTTTTTAAATATAATTACAGTGTCATAAAAATAAACGTCACGTCACGTAACGAGAAATTTCTTAAAGCTTTGAAATTCCTTGACTTTAGTTGGTTTAACTTGTTTTCTCTACAGTGATACACTCTGCACTCCGAACGTCAAAAATAAGTACTTTAACTTTCCGAAATTGGAAAGAACTGCTGCTGTTTTAAGAATTGGCAAACTTTTTGCTCATTATATTTACTCTGTTATTACAAAGGCTCTGTTAATTAATGAAATATGTTCCGAATATGCTAAGGAATGGCCTTTTGGTTTGCATATTTAGATTATCTTGCATATGTAGACAGTTATGTGATAGTGTTAGGTTGTCCATATCATATTCTTGTATTGTCATGAATTTTGCCAACAAAATGAAATGTGATACTTCATTATTAGCTTTTAACATTTATTTGTCAATAAATTGGAAAAATATAAACAATGATAATAATAAAATGATAAGTATTGTTCTTCCTCTTCATTGAACGATCAATTCCTATAACGTTAAAAAATGAGCATTTATTGCTGTAATAAAATGAAAAGAAAACCAATATTAAAATGTTATTTTTTTTTTAATAAATATTTCTAGAAACTGTAGGGACTCTACATACTTATAATAATTATTCAGCGATACTACAAACAGATATTGGTAGTCTTTTACAATTTCTTTCACAGTTGTACTTTGTGATAAAAGTACGTTTAGTGGTGCAGTTAAGACTTGTTTGACCTGGTAGTTGTGGGTTATAATCTGATGAAGGGAAATATTTAAAATGATTTTTTTACCTATTACTAATACATATTTATATTCATATTTTATTTTCATATTACTTTTTAAATTGATATATTAGTGTCTTAAATAAATATATAATAAATTGTAAACATAGTATCTTCTACAAATAATTAATTTTAAGTTGCCAATATAAATCTGCGAGGTTTTTTATTTGTTTTATTAAATAATAACTTTAAAAATAAAAAAAATAAAAAAATTCACGCTTTATCCCGTATTATAGCAGGGTATCCCTCTACATACATATATATTGGAGCCTAGACACATTTCTGTAAAACCTAGAACCAAGACTTCGTTTTCCGTTTTCCGTCCAAATCCAATACATTTCACGTTCAGTACTATAATTACTTTTATTACTGCAATATGTATTTTGGTGTAACACCGGTTCTTAATGAAGCGAGTGTGTCTGATTTAGAAGCAGCATGAGGACTTACATAATATTTCTCGGCTAAGTGTTGTTACAGTGCGTCTACAATCATTTTATGATAGGTTCGTGCGTAACTAATACCGTGTTGAAAGTGGAGCGATGATTTTAATGATATATTTGAAATTATAATGATAGATTTGATGATTTGAGACCAGTCGTGGAGGAGAGGACTAGCTGGTGGCTGTAAACGCGGTAGGTTGTTGGTTCGATTCTCACTCGAGGACATGAAGTACTTGATATTTCCTTTTCTTCGCTTTTTTCGACTTTCGAAGCAAAAGCGAAGAAAACGGCTTTCGACGCAAAGAACGGCGTTAAGTTCCTTCGGCATTCAGAATTCCTCGAAAAAATGGAAAACGAAAATTCTTACCACTAAGTTAAGTAGTTACTTAACGAAACTAGTTAGCTTAACTAAAATTTATAAACTGTATGAGACATAATATAATGATATCATTTTCACCCAAGCTTTTCATACATAAACATGAGAATATCAATCCAGCATGATTTAAACAGTTTACTCAGTTAACTACCGCTTAACTGAGTTACGATATAACTCGATACTGGTGGGTGGTTTGGTGGTGGTGGTATAAAATGTTTATTTCCCTGATGTAGGCATGGCTTAGTTACGCCTTGTTGATACTGCTATCATAATAACACTTAATTATCGCTTTTGCTACGGTGTTGGTAGCTATGTTACAAGTTAATTTATATATCCAGTGGTATTTTTCAAGAAGAGAGAAGAGTTTTTTTTTTAGTTTGCTGTATTTAGTGATTTTTTTAGATTCACGCTGTGTTGCGGCGGGAACCTGGGAACCAGGGGTTAAGACCGCTTCCATTAAGAATCTTCCCCTCCTCATTTTCTACCAAATTTAGGAGGTATTGCGTTTTGAGTGGCGGAATTCAACGCCGCGTTTTGCCTCGTTACCAGAATGAAGAAATTAATATTACTTTATGAGTTAATAAAATATTTTCTTGTTACTGTACTTTTTGATCAAAATTCATCTGAATGAATGAATTACGCATGAATTTACGCTTTTCTTGGAATAAATATTTATTTAGTATAGAATCTACAAGTTCGTATTTATTTCACTAAAATTCATATTGTCCATTGACCATTTTTTGTTAGTAAAGCTTACTCTTCATAAATATATTGTGTGTAATGTGGAATTTTATATTAACCTTAAGGATATAGTAAGGAAATATTAAAATACTCTATTAAAATTATTTATGCGTATGTTAGATTACAATTATTTAGTATTATCTTAATATATCTAAATTACGCAAGATATCATAATTAAATTGCAATATGCGTTCAAATAAAATGCAATTTTCAAAGTCCTTCAGAAAGTGGGTTAGAGTTTCCTAGCGCTGCATCTGGTAGAGCCAGTTTGTGATTGAATGATCCTTAGCAAAATAACTTTATAATATGTCTATAAACATATATTATACAAATTTTAGTAATGGAATTTGAAGTTTAATTTGAAACGTAAAGCCATAAGCATATAGGGTCCTTATTTTTTTTATTAAGATATTATTTTTTCTATGGACTTTGATTAAATAATATTTTAGAAATCCGTGTATTACTTCCATATAGGATTTTTTTAGTTTTAAACTGAACGCAATTAAATGACATAAACGTTTATGACGTAATCGTTTTTGACATATTTTGTATGAATTTCACCGTGTCAGTTAAACTGTTATATCTCTAAGAATTTCTCATGGAATTGGAATTATGAAATTTAGTAAGACGTAATAATTACAGTAAAAAAAAAGAACAAAATACGAAATTGAACATTTATGGGCATATGACCGAAAATTAGAAATTAATATTTGTAATTATTTTCATACAAAATGAGTGCAAATGAACTTGATGAAATTTATATCAAGGCGTGAGTCTATATGCTATATGCTTTCGATATGCTATATGCATGTAAAATACAGTGAGAAGCTAAAAAAAATGTAAGTGAAAATAATAATGACAAACATTTTGCTATTGCTTTTGCTCAAAGGTTTCCTGCGGAGACTGTCTCTTGCCAGAGGAAGCCCAAAATTTTACTTTGTTTCTACTAAACTTGCAAAACTAGCTTCACTTTAAATTCACCTTATGGTCTTTTATCTTTACCTCATCTATATTTTACGGAAAACTTCTTGGTATATCTAAAATAATTTCTTTTTCTGCTTTTTACCTACATTAAGGTAAATTTTCACTAAAGCCAAATATCCCAAAAATATTTTAAAAAAACAAATTGTATTTACAAACGTTCATATCAAGGAAATAAAAATCTAAATAAATAGAATGGTCAATCCATAGCATTTTTCCAAAACCTCAATAAGTGCTTTTCTTCCACATAGTTCACAGACCGGGTCGGAGCTTCCGCACTTCGTAAATGGTTTCAGTAATTTATCGAGGAACGTGTGCTCTAACCAAGAGTATATAGTCCATTCAATGTTAGCTAGCGTTTAGAGATAGTTTCATTTAGCTTAGAAAATCTTTAGGGGATTTAAAGCTTAGATTTTACTTTCTATGGTTTCTACAAAATTTTAGTGGGTATAATGTATAAAGGAGTAGAGTGGAGTAGGAGGAGAACGGAGTGACTTATCTCTAGGTTCTCTCTGCCTACCCTGCTGTGTGAAGAGAAAATATACAATATATATTTTTTTATAAATATTGTTTCCTATTCCACAGTAATATTCACATGGATTACGAAATAGTGATAAACATAATAAATTTCTTTTTTAACCATTTTGAACTCAGAAAAATACATTACTTTTAAAGTAATTGAGCTACATACATAATGTGTAGGTTTTTTAAATAAAAAAAATCCCGCACACAGCAGAGTAGGCAGAGCGAATCTAGCCTCTGCGCCACGACTGGCCTCTCATCGTTTATGAGAGGTTTAAACTAAACTAAAGCTATAGTATTAGATGTCACTGTCAGTTTCAAACGTCCAAACTAGGTCACCGGGACATTAACTTTACGGCGTATACTATACAAGTAGTACATAGTACATACATTAAATCCTAATTTGTTTTCCAGGATAAGTTGGTTGTGGATTCGATCCCAACTCGAGGGGACCAAAATATTTATTTAAATTATTTTTTTCTTTTTTTTGCTCTGGTAAAGGCAAAGCGCGGCGTTGGGTTGCGCTACTCAGCATGCAATACTTTCAGAAACAGGAACCTCCAGGAACAGATTGTCTTAACACTAGGTTCCCTATACCTACCTCGCTAGATGCGGGATACAGTGGGAAGTTGATTTTAACAAAATAGTATTAATACATCCTCCTAAAACAGAGATTTAACGAATATCTAAAGATTTTACTTCCCTCTAAAAACAAACTATTCTAAGACTAGGTCAAATGTCCGCTTCCTTATATATCTAGCAATTGATAACACCTCTTATCCAAATACGTTACTCGCGACTCTTACTAGTTCACGATACCGTTGTGGCTCTCAGTAAAACCTTTTATGCCAAGAGGTTCAAAACCGGTTGGCAAATCAGAATATTGGCTTAAGGATTAAATATCACTGTACAAAGAAATATCATTTCTTTTTTTATTTCACGTTGTATTCCGCATATAGCAAGGTAAGCAAGAGCACTTAGTGTTAGGACACTCCGTACCCTATTTTCATTTCATTTGCAATTAATTATTTAGTGGTTAAATTTAAAGAATCGACATCATAATTTTTAATCATTTGAAACTTATAAGTGGTATAGTTTTTGTGATATATCGTAAATTAGAAATAATTGAGATAATAATAATAAATTATTCGCTCAAAAATCAAATTAAGATTAAATTAATAAACGAAAATGATAAAAGTAGAGTTTTAGAGATTTCATTGTGGCTAGCCATTGAAAAGAAAGATCCATGAACATAAATAATTAATCGAATAGCATGAACTACATCTATATTTAAGCAAAAACAGCTTCACGCTTCTATCCGCAAAGCCTGCATAACTAAGGCAGAGAGAAAGTAGTGATTTTATACTTCGTTCTTCACTATCTACTCATACGGAAACGGGACTTTACGGAACTAAACACAGTGTTTTGTTTTACTGTTTTGTCATGCTAGAGCGGGGAAATGAAATTATTTCCCCGAGTGGGGATTGAAATCGCAACCATTGCGTTTTTAGTCAAACGTTGCTCCACTGCGCTACAATTCACGTTCACATCAAGTTGTCATAAATAAAAAAAAATTATAAACGTCCAATAATATGAATCCTGATGGGCTCTTTACAATACAAACAAAAACATAAACATCCTTATTTGCTCGTAACGCAGAGAACTGAACTAGCAACCAGCGCCCTCTATTGATGATTGTCGGTATTACCTTCTGTTTTAAGCATTTTAAACTTTTTGTAAAAAAAATAACATTATTTTATATAAATTGTTGATGGGCTTATAAAATTTATTAATAGCATGAAATATAACATTTGTTAACGTTTAAAATAATAAATTATAATTAACTATAAGGGCATAATAACTATTTTACTGTAATGTAGAGTCGCTCGTTTAAGTTCCATTTCTCGCCGCTAGATGCTCCACTGTGCACTCGTGTGGTGAGATTCAATATGGCGACGCCATTCGCCTCTGGAACAGGGCGGGGAGAACAGTCGCCGAATTGCCTCTTTAACATCTACGCGTATATTCGACATAGCCGAGGTCTTCGTGACTCGAACGCGAGTGATATTGCGAAATTATTGTGTGTTTGTGTGTTAATTTAAGCTGGTTGTGTGATCAATTGTGAAAAATGGTGATTTAGTGGTGAATAACGTGCAAGGACTTTGGGGTAGCGATGTCTAGCAGTTGACATGTTTATCTGTGTCGTGTGTGAAGATTTTCCCTTCGCGTGAGGAGGTGTGGTGCGCTAGTGTGCGCGCTGGCGCCGTGTGTGCGTGCCGCGGCCGTGGGTACGAGGATCCAATGATGGATGCATTTCCACCGATATATAGGTAAAGATCACCATTTGTACCTCCGATGGGTGTAATGGCAGTCGGCCTCCCGACTACGTACACAATGAACCCCGCTTTGCTCTCCTTTATGATTGCTTTGTTTTAAGCTGTTGTAGATCTCTGTATCGGAGCGCATGTATTTAATGTTAAGAATTCTTGAATCGATAGGGATAATGTAGCTTAAAGTGCAAGCAAACACGGCATTGGTGGCCGCAATCTTTTGTACTTTTCTAGTTTCCTCTTAGCACTTCGGAGGTCGTAGAGACCTTGAATGTGTTCGCTTACGAAATATTTTCCTTTGTAATAATTGTTGTAAATGAACGTACAAATTAGTAAAATTAGTATTTAGAAGAATCATTTACAGTTTAAAAAGTATTTTTCTTTAAGTTAATAATCCTTATTGGAATAACAAGTAGTCGGTCATACATTTTTAATCATATTATCATACGAACATTCCTAATAAATGAGAATTATTTAGTAATTGATTAATTTCAATCCCCATCATATCACAACATAAATGACTTAACGCATTTAGCTTTTGTATTAAGAGGGATTCAAGCGCTGAGCTCGCGGAGACTTGCATTTACGAATGAATCTTAATTCATTACATTCATAGTAGAGTCGCGCCAGAATATGGTTCCCCTAGCTCTGTTCGCCTCTGGTTATCAGCTTACAAAGTGACTGAAGCCATCTCACTCCAACGAACCACTAATCTGTATACAACCGTCTCCTTTTGCCGCATATTGCACGTTTTTCTTCTTTTAACGCGTCATACGCCAGTATTAAACTGTGAACATTGCTTGGAATATTCAAAAAGTAGAGACTATTCAAATGTATGATTCGTCTCTATCTGAGTTTGGCCGTGGCGCAAGAGTTTGACCCCAATTGATTGTAAGTTCTTTGTTTAAGGGTTCGGTAGGTAGCACTAACAAGGGGGTCTGTAAGGGTTCTGCGCATCCATGACGCGCAGTCAGACACTAGGTACCCGCCCGCGTCGCACGTGGACGAGCGTACCTTGTGGACGAGCCGTCGACTCTATTATGTTGACAAGTGCTTGAGACAAATGAGACTGGATTATAATATCATAGTGGAGGTAGAAGGCGGAAATTGTAAGTGTCTCCCACACTTCAATAGATGTTCGCAGTAGTAGAGTTTAATCGTGGCTCGGTTATTATATAATATTGTTAATTATTATCTTGATTTTTGTTTTATCTTAGAGTTTATGCTTATAAATTGATTTATTAAATATTATTTAAAAACATATGACCACGTCAAATATATAGAAATGTTATTTATTAACTTGATGAAAAGTAATCTTTGTAGCCTTAAACTTTTAGTTAATTATATTATATACTTTTTACAAATTACAAGCCATTATTGTATTAACTATAAAATAAAGAGCTCGCAAACAATGAGAAGTATGCTGTAGATGATACCACAGATAAACCAGTTCCAGGATTCTAGTAACTCACTTAGCGAGTACTGCAACCTAATGATTGCTTGCGTTTCTAACTAATTAACTCTATTTCTTTAAGTAAACGGA
Organism: Heliconius melpomene melpomene; assembly: GCA_000313835.2. Lineage (NCBI taxonomy): Eukaryota > Metazoa > Arthropoda > Insecta > Lepidoptera > Nymphalidae > Heliconius > Heliconius melpomene. Next base: position 353,825 of record HE672008.1, on the reverse strand, counting down.
AGTTTATTAGTAATTGCTGACTAAAAATTTGCATTTGCCGCCATTCGTGGTACACTTGAATGTCTTACTGTATGCGTTAGTTGCAAGTTAAATTGAAACTACGATGATTTTTCTATTTAAAATCCTTCAGTTCACCCGATATAGCAAAATATTTCTGTTTCGATTTTTTCAGTCTATACTGCGAACAACATAAGATGCATGTAAACGTAATAAAATAACATGAGCTATTAATAGAAATATATAGTAAATTAAACTAAAGCTTTAAGAAAACAGCAAAAACAAACGTCAAAACAGTATAAACAAAGAACATGGTTATTTGTAAACTCTACTATTCGGGGGTGTGGACTACTGAAAAGTGTCCGAAAAGTCAAGTTTCCAAAAATATATAATATCAATATACGAATAAATTATAATATTTAACCATTTCTTTTACAATAATCGGGAAAGTCAAAATTCTTTTATACTTATTATTTACATTTGTATAAAACCTTAAAATTTTCGGCGGAAAGTGGGGAACGAATATTCCCTCTGCCTACCCTGCTGTGTTCGGGATACAGCGTGACGCTGATTTATTCTCAAAATTTTAAATCAATAACATTATAAATTAACGTAACGAAGTGGTACAGATACTGCCAGTTAACACGATGTTTGTGGTTTTACTTATTTTCATTTCTCATAAAGAGCTCCACCACACATCCATTCAACTGGTCGAAATGTGGGAATCGGAGTGCGTTGACACTAGGTTTTTTCTGCCTTCCGATTACACTACGGAATAAAACGGGTATTGAAAAAAAAATTATCTATTTTCACTTTGATTTTATAGAAATTAATAGTATTTCTTTATATTTGTAGAGTTCTCTGATTGCCGAGGTCGCGAGATCAGTGGACTAGACGATATCGTGGCACACTTTCAATTTATATGAATCAACTATGTTTTGATATTTACAGCTTACAATTTCAATTTATATTTATTATTAATTACTATATTATAATATTTATTTGAGATCTTACTTAAGATCATGCTGTTAATTAACATAAGCAATAGATAATTTTAATCGTCGAGGTTTTTTTTGTCCAATTATGAATGAAACATTTGAGTAAGTCTTCTGTGGAATTGTTTAGTAGATATTTGTTAGCTTCACGATGCATGCAGGGTAGGTAGAGGGTATCTGGGGATCTAGTGTTCAGATACTCCGTTCTTATTAAGACAATTCCGTATTCGACACATTCTGACATATTGCGTTTAGAGTGTCCGAACTCAACGCCACAGCAAAGAATTTGAAATAATAAATATTTTATTTCCTCAAGTGGCAATAGAACCCAAAACCTACACGTCACACATCAAGCTCAAAATTGCTTATTTACTACATTCACACATACTTTCTCTGTCTCTTGGCTTTGGTTCACGAATAAGCAAAACCTACAGGTAGTTAGTTATAAGTGAAAATACACTGTAAATTTTAGTCAAAAATATCAAATATTTTATATGTACATATATATTCGAAAACAATTTAATTTTACCTAAGTGCCAATTTTATATATTACTTATTACAATAAGCTTGTAATCGGATTGTTTCGCAAATACTTTATTACTTCGAAAACGAAAAGAAATATTGAATTGTTTTGAAAAATAATAAATTTCCCTTCAGAGCGCTATTTACAACTTTTTATTGGATTCGCTTTTCCAAATGCAAAACGAATGGTATGAATAGAATATCGCATTGATATGAAAGATGGGATCTGTGTTGCTATAAAAAGTAAATATAATTTTGAGCTAATTGTGAATCAAATAAAGAGAGCCTAGTGTTAAAACACTCCGCTCCTTACTGTCGAGTTCTTCGAGCTTCTAGAGTCACTCTGTGTTGAGTGATGGAACAAAACGCGGCGGCTTACTTCGTCACCAGAATCAGGAAAAATTATTTAATATTAAATATTTCTGTTCCTCAAATGGGAATCGAATCCACAACCTATCGCTTTTACAGGCAAGTACTTGTAGTCTTGCGCCAGGACTAGACCAAGTTCTATACGCAAGTTCAAGTATAACTTTAGACATCTATCTTTTATCTATCTTTAGACAGTCGTCTGTATATAATAGCTTGAATAGAATATTGTTCTAAGTCAAGTTTGTGCTGAAATTCTAGATAAGTTTATCTCAGGTCTCACTGAGACCATGGAATCCTAAAACAATGTCCGAAAGCGGACAGAAGATGAGTGTTTGATTTCCAAACAAATACTTGACCCTTCTCGGACGCCGCAAAATGAGGATTGGCTCTACTGACGTTCCACTGTTGTCACATATCCTTTATTGTGGGTTTCTTTGGAAGTTTATATGAAAAAGTTACTTTTCCATTTATATAAGAAGAATATTTGAATGTTACTAATGAATAGTCGCTTTTAAATGGAAGTTAGTTTTGAGTAAACTTATATCAATTTTATGTTCAAAGATGAATACCATTATAATGTCTATACTAATATTATAAAATTGGATTTGTTTAGTTGTACGTGCTTCTCTAAAACTTTTAGTTTGAATTAAAATATATATTTTTGTGTTCGAGTAATTATTTATCGACCTAGGCTATTTTATTTCATCACAATTTCGTATGTATGTGGAATACATACTATCAAAGGCAGCAGTTAGCGTTAGCTAAGACTTACAATATACCATTAAATATGACACAAAATAATTCCATGTTATTTCCATTTGAATTGACAACGTGAACGAAGCCGGGAGTACATATGTACTATACTAAGAAAATAACTTGGAAAAATTGTGAGCATCAGGTTATATTTCTAACTAAACTCTCAAGTTACTGGTTAAAGAAGCTTTAACTCAGCTTTAACAGTCCAGAAACTATCGAGTTACAAATAAGGATTTATAAGTAAATTTTATAATACTGAAGTCAAATCAGCTTCACGCTGTATCCCGCATGATAGGTAGAGGGGGAACCCAGTGTTAAAACACTCCGTTCTCCACTTCCGCCGAATTTTTCCAGGCTGAGCTTTGCCGCGATACCAGAGACTCCTCAAGTGGGGATCGAACCCACAAGCAGTTGCATGTACAGTTACATTCTTATTCTTTGGGCCACGACGGTTTCTAATACTCTAAAGAAATATTTTTATTAAAATCGATCATTTTACTCTAGTAGCAATTGGTTTATCTACTTTCAAAAAAAATTTGCTACCTGTCCCTCGATTAATAGGATTTGTGAAGTAAACGCCTTTATCGGCCATCTCCGATCGGTTTCGACGTTCACTTTAGAAGTCGAAAACAAGATTATAATCTATCGTCTCTTATCATCAGTAATATAATTTACTTCGAGTTTAAGCTTGTATAGAATAGAGAAAGTTTTTAGTTACTTAACGCGCTTTAGGAATGTGTAATGTCTTGTATGGGAATTTAATGTTGTTTTTTCACAGAGAATGTTTAAATTGTTTTGGATTATTGTGTAAAAAAATCAAACACCTCGAGGCTTTTACAGAACTTATATTTCTTCCAGGGCTAAATACCATTAGGCTTGTACAATTTATATCTTAAATTATAATACAATATTTTATTCTAGAGAACCACTTTCCTCTTCAGCTCCAAATCTAATAATGCGCATCAGAATTTCGATCACATCAAGCGTCCTTTTTAAATTGACAATTCGTATTAGTTCTATGTATAAATTTTCAAACATATCTTTTTATAAAACAAATAGGTTGATTTACATTTATTTTTTAATATATTATTGCGAATATTAAACCTATTTACATAAAATCATTACATTTGTTGTTGTTGTTCTTCATTTACGGCGTTCCGAGCGCGCCAGTTCAGCACTAATCACTTCGCCAATGTCACGTTGAATGGAAAACACATAAAAGAGAATGTACGGCAAAAAAAAGACAATATTACGCAATAGGAAGTCAACAAAATGAAATATTTCATATTTTCATTTCGTCACTCTGGTGTCGAGGCAAAGCACGGCGCGGCGTTGAATTCCGCCACTCACCACATAATGCTTACAGAATTCAGCGGAAAATGGGGAATGGAATGTCCTAACACTAGGTTCCCTCTGCCTACACGTGAAGCTAAAAAAACACAATTCATTTACATTCCAACTATTATACAAGAATAGTACTTACATAATAATATTCTACAATATCGTAGTAAGTACGAGCTGATGGTAAATTTAATATAGTTGCAAGTTTTGTTACTAGCTAACATTAGTGAGACTTCGTGTAACAGAACTCTATCTGAGCGCAGGCACGCGTAACTAAGACGTTTGGAGGAGGCAACTTCGTAGTTTAACGCGGTATATTAGTTAATTGGTTTCCTAAATTATTAATTTGAAATTAATTTATATATAGAGGCCAGTCGTGGCTTAATGGAACAAGCGTGCGGAAACGTAACAGGTTGTAGGTTCAATTGGCAATCAAAATTAAATATTTAATATTTTCATTTATATGCTCTGGTAACGAGGCTAAGCGGCGTTGAGTTCCACAACTTAATACACAATGCCTCCAAATGGGGAACGCAAGTGTTTTATTGGGAACGAATTGTCGGTTCCCAGGTTCCCTCTGGTTAATGTGCGGAATATTTTTTTACCGTTAAAGTCAGATCGTTTAAACTATTAATTGAAACATCCAAAAGTTATACAAGCTTGTTAAACATTCACCTATCATTAGGTATTATCTAATTAAATTAAACTATTGGAAATTGTATATAATTGAGTGTTGCTCGCTTTGAGTTTCATTTGATTATTAAATTAAATTAGTATACTTCATACTAATATGATACTATTATTCTATGAATAATTTTACTACAGTTGGACCTTGCTGTAGTCGTGTTATATCCTATATCTTATAAAACAAAGTCGCTTTTCGTGTCTGTCTGTTGTTTCTAACTCTTCTTCTTCTAAACCACCCAACGGATTTTGAAGCGGTTTTCACCATTAGGTCGAGTATTTTCCGTAGAAGGTTTATATATAGTTTATTATTTGTACATTCTTATGTAAATTAACATAAATACGATAAATGTGTCTAAAGTCCTACCCGTTGAGACACTTTCACGCATGCGCTGCTTTAATGGTAAGTACTATATGAAAAAAATGTACTGGAGTATTGTTCCTCTTAATAAGATCTACAAAAAAGTCCGCGAGAGCATATTTTTATCTTTTAAGGATAACGTGTAGTGATCATATTTCTGTCTAAAAATAGTAATTTCAATATATTTTTTATTGTGAGGGATATTTTTCCATAATGGTATTAATCCTTATCCTTTAAAATACTTTAGTAAATTTCTACGTTAAACGAAGATAAAATTTGCTTTTTACACTTTTTCGAAATTGCGAATAGTTTTACAGAAAAACGCATTTAATTGTTGACACATCCCGCCGTTGACACATCAGCTGTATGTTACTCAAGTTTCACTTATCCCTTACTCTCAGCATATGTTTTTCATTTTAATAAGTACTTTAGAAGTTGTTACAATATCAAAAAATCCTTGCTGCGAAACGGCTTGCCACTCGCCATGCGTCCACCGCGTCGCCTGCCTCACACGCATCGGTGGTTCAGTGGTAGAATGCTCGCCTGCCACGCGGGCGGCCCGGGTTTGATTCCTGGCCGATGCATTCTCTTTAATTTTCCTCACAGGCAGCCACGTAGTGCTTGCTTTTCATCAGGGACAGAATAACCTCTTCAGCATTAACCACAAGCTCGAAAAAAAAACCCGCCTGACTTTATAGCAACGAAGATTTAGATGCGTTAGCACGTATTGGATAATTCGAGTTAAATGTATTATTTCAGCGCGATATATTTGGTTTCATATTTTTTGTAGTAGTTATTACTAATAACTTATTAGTAGGTAGGTTTTTTTTTATAATTTCTTCCGTTTAAAAATAGTTATTTAACTATCTAAAAATAGTCATTTAAATATATTTTAATAAGTACTTGAAAAGATTAGTAGCACAGATTTATAATTACGGTACCTACTAAAAAATCCTTGCTGTGTAAAACAATTGGAAAATCCTTATTGAAACTAAAAAAATGCGGGTTGCATTAGGGTTTAATTAATGTTCACATTATCTTAAGTGCTTTGCAAACATACATTATATGAATAATCCAGTAGTAAAAGCGGGCGAAGCCGCAAGAGGGTCGCTAGTTATAAAATATTTATGAACCTAATATAATATAGAATAAGTCTGTCTATCCGTACGTCTATTCGTAGTGAATTTTAATTCCCTTCATAGTATCGAAATAAGCATTTATCTTTTTTCTAAGTAAATATAGAAATATATTTTTTTAACAGGAAATCTGAGTATATGGTTTGAAATTCAACTCAACTCGATATCTCCAAGCGATCCTGAGATAAATGTTCTTGACAGACAGGCAGACGAACAACAAATGATCTAAATAAGGGTTCCTTTTTTCCTTAACAAGTACGGAACCCTAAAAATAATATAATAATTCGAAACAATTTATGGCTACAAGCAACACCAATTAATTAATTATAATTAATAATTAAATTTTTTACTTTATTTTTCTACCATAAAAAAGTTACATAAAGATAAAAAAAGGCACACACTTATAAGCACTTACGTACGATTTATATTTATCTAGATAAATGAGAGAACGTAGAGAAACAAGTTTATACACTAGTTCTCAAAGTTCATTTTATTTCGTAAATCCATGTTCCCGAAGTGGTTGTGTTTGCACACGCGATAACAACTGCGTGTTACTATCTGGCAGTAAACTTGTAAATTGTTATACTTAATATAAACTTTAATGCTCTTCCTTCACGGAACAGTTGAAATAAATGTACAAGAATTCTAAATTAATGGTTTTGAGCGAATGTTTTCTTTATGCTCTAATGGCTCCTATTTAGTGTTGAATGTTCGAGTGGAATAATATTTAAAACTTGTATTTAAACAAGTCATTGTTAGCTGGTCTAAGGTCTATAGAGTTGGTAGTGGGTTCGATATGTTTAATATATTTCAGGCCAATCTGTGTTTTAATGTCAATCGAAAATCGAAATCCAATTGAATAATCGAAGTAAGCGTGTTAATTGTATATTGTATAGTCTATTTTTTCGGGCTTGAGACAAAATGTAAACAAAAAAAACAAACTTTCTCAAAGTTTTGTTTTCCGGAGAATCCTAGAATTTAGATATGAAATTGAATAGTTAGTTTAATTCTAAAAAATTATAGCCTTAAAAGGTGGGCAAATATTTGGAATTCAAGCCGCCTGTTCAAGTGAGGTATCAGATGAAAGGGCTCTGGCTAAGCTAAGCCTGAATTTCAAGACCTAAAACTTTTTTACGGAACTCTTAGAGAGCGAGCCCGACTCGAGCTTGTCCGGTTTTTTTAAAACCAACATATTATTATAAGTACATATATCTAAAACATAAAATTATATATTAAAAATATATAAACAGTTACATTGAAGTTTTCTTTAACGCCAGTTTAAAAGCTATAAATATCTGCAAATAGGTTTGTGCCAATAGTACTTGTTTGAATAGAAATTCAAACAATAAATTGTCGACGTTGCGTCGCAATTGGCTGGGGAGAACGCATTCATTGAATATGCGAATACTATTTCTGTTAGTTATATTTTTAATAAGTATTAAAATTAATTTAATTTTCAATTTAGGAAGTTATTTCAGATTTTAATTTTCATACTGTATTTTAGTTTAAGTAAAATTTGTTTTGGAGTTTTTAGTTTCAAAACAAGAGAGCCACAGTAAATTAACTATTTGCTTTAGATTCCTAATCACATTCTAGATATAGCAATTATATGTACAATCGTCTATTTAAATGTGTAATCTACGTATTATTTAAATGTCACCAGAATTCGGCGGAAAGTGGGGAACGGAGTATCCTTAACACTTACCTAAACTTGTATTATGTTTACCTTCATATTATAAAAGGCATTAAGTGTTGCCATTGTGAGTATCCTTCTTTTAACTCTAGGTTCTTCCTTTCTTCCCTGGATATAGCTGAAGTTATTATTAAAAAAAATAACTTAAGGATTAATAAAGTTATTAGTATAAGTTATTAATATAAGTTTATTTAATCGGTGTTATTATTACTTTTTACGCAAAAACAACGCAAGCTAATAATATAAGTAGCTCCACACTTACCCTCACAAAAAGGGTTCATAAGAAGGGTATTAAATCGCAACCCTTCGTTCAAATATAAAAAGTTCACTCAGTATGTTTTATACGGTGATAAAATCTTACAAGGGTCATAATCAGAAAAGTGGACATTTTCGAATTCGTAACGTAACTGATAAGTAACAACACTGATAATGTTTGTTACGAAACTGATGATATAAGGCATTATACACAACAAAGTAAGGATATTATACGAATAAAACTACTGTTGTTTTTATTTAATGAGACACAAATTAAAATTTTAAAGATTCAATCGTTGAATTAACAGATTATAAATGTAAGAAAACATAACAAAGTGACAATATTAACAATATAATAATGCTAGTTCGTAACGTAGTTCGTAATAAACTTCTATTTCTAGTTAGAGATCACAAAGTTAATGATAAAATTAAATCCACTTTAAAATATATCAAAATTTGAGTCGTTATCACGGGAATTAAGTTTAATTCTTTGTAAGTGTTTATTCCGCATATCTTCATATTTAATAGGATTGGTCTTTTTAAGACGTTCTCTATATCTTTTTAACCGACTTCTGTAAGAAAAGGAGGTTATCAATTCGACTGTATTTTTTTTTTTTTATGTTTGTTACCTCATAACTTTTAACTGGGTGGACTGATTTTGATAATTTTATATAGCTTCCCGAATGGTCCCATTTTTTTTCGGTCCATGTCTGACAATGGTATCCATGAGAAAATCACATAAGTCTTAAATTTGCATTATGCATGTGCGCGACTAATAGCCGAATAACTCAATGTCGCGCCAACCGATTTTGATGATTCTTTTTTTATTTGAAAGGATACACTTCAACGATAATTTGGTGAAAGTTTGGTTAGGTTTCGATTATGGAATCCGGAGAAAATTGAGAAAGTTTGTTTTTTTTTGGTCAAAAATTAATTATACTGTAATAGTTACAAGCAAAAACTTTTTAAATTGATGTCAGAAGTGAGATTCCTGATCGTTGCATTTCTTTTCAACCAATCTCAAAAAAGAGGATGTTCTCATTTTCAACCAACTTCAAAAAAGGGAGATTCCGAATTCACCCGAATACTCTTTATGTTTGTTCTTGTCAATATACCAAAATGTAACTTTGCACAAAAATAATAGCTAATTAAATGAAGTTTTACATAGAACAATCACAACCACTCGTTGACAACCACTACCACCACCATCACCACTCGTTCAAGAAGCATCATTTTAAGATCTACCCATCACTAAAAATCGTAAAATAAATTAATTTTTAACAAAAAGAAAAACCGACTTCTAACAACGAACTAAAAAGTGAAAAATAATTATATAAAGATTTTATAATTTTGAAGTCGGTGTCAAACTAATGCTACAACACCTTTACTACAATATCTAATTACTAAGCCTGTTTGTTTTACTTGGCACCGACTTCAAA
>HE672008.1:243176-344177 GCA_000313835.2 Heliconius melpomene melpomene | reverse complement strand
ACAGAACGTATTTGTTTTTAAATAAAAGCTTCACCCACTTGAACTACATATTTATTAATTCACTATCTCCAGAGAAAAAAATAGTAATTACAAAATCACAACTAATTTCAGGAAGAATAAAAAAATGTTTTTAACTAAATCGGTTAAGCCGTTTCTGAGATAAGCGTGCACAAACACATTAGACAAACAAGCAAACAGGCAAAAAACTTAAAAATCATTATTTTTGGTTACTTTACGTTATCAAAAGTCACCAATTTATTTTTTTCATATGCCAGCAATTTTTTTTTATATACATATCTTCCGATGGTAACGTAATTATGAACTAGGCTTCATATTTTCTCAGTTTCGTTACGTAACGAAATATAACGCAATTGAGAATAAAGTCTGAGAAATTCTAACCTTTTTAAATATTTGCTCATAAGCCACGTGTTGCATGTGTAAGCACTGAAGTTCTTTTTTGAGATTTTGTAAAAAGAAGCAAATAACATAAACAAGAAAACGAAATTATAGAATACTTACCAAAATAAAAGCCGTTTATAACCCTGAGATGTAATTTTACATATTCCCTCTAAAACATTTGAACCCCTCAACTGCTGCGAGAACACTACTTGTTGTAGCTACGATAGCATTGACTTTTAGAATTATGGTGTCACAATAAAAACTAATATTAAATACCATTCAAAATAATTGCGTTCATAATTTAATTGTACGTTACTAGCCCTGAGTAACAAAAAAGACAATATTTTGGGACAAATTTACTTAATTCATATATATTATTATTAAATAATATAATCAATAAAAGTACTTATGTTTAATATTTTGCATAAAGTAAAGTAATATAAACATATCTGAAATCAAATAAAACCATAAACATTCGTAACAAATCAATTTTTAAAAAGTAATGTGGTGAATGGGACACGAAAAATTGTATGGAAGCATTTTGAAAAGTTTTTTGCAACTAACAAAAAATACTATTAATAGCCATAATACATTTAAAATATTACAAAAATCTTTAAGTTAATAAGTAAATTTATCGTAAATGGCAAAATATTTAAATTATCTTTAAAATTGTATTTTTAAAACGCATTCAAAGTAGCGGGACAAGAAAAGACACAAAATGTACACTTTTTCTGATTATGACCCACAAGCGTTTCAAATTGTTTGTATTAAAAAAGTATTTTTTTTTTAACTTCAAGCTATATACTGCTTATATCACGGTAGTCAAAGGGAACCTAGCTTTAGATATTCCGTTCTCCATTTTCGGCCGCATTTTCGAGGCAACTACTAAATAAGGGTACTAGAGCAAAAAAATGTTTTTTTTTATTAATAATAATTAATTACCCCGAATGGGGATTGAACCCACTACCGTCGACACGCTATGGCCATTATTTTATTTACAATTTAGCAGCTAAGATGATATTGTGATAAGCCCCTCTCAAATGATTAGAATAATTATAATACAATTAACCAAATTAAAATATTCTTTGTTCAATTATTCCTCCGAAAGAATTCAAAGAATTTGTCTCAATTAATAAAGAATGGTCTGTTTTGTAACTTTGATGGAAAGCTTCCACCGACTTGTAAGATTATCGGAGTACTCGAATAAAATAAAACAGAATAAGTAATAATATTATGTTTTACTATACTATATTATATATATTATACTATATATATTATATTATTGATCAATAATCCAGTAAAACACATATTATGTGGGTTCGATTCCTACTCGAGAAATGCGATACTTAATATTTTCATTTCTTCGCTCTATTGTAGAAGCATAACGCGGTAGTAAGTTCCGCTTCTCAACACGCATTGCCTTCAGAATTTGGCGGAAAATGAGAAACACAGTGTCTTAACACTAGGCTTACTCTGCCTATCCTGCTACATGCGGGATAAAGCGTGAAGCTGGAGAAAAAATAACCAAGAACCAATAAAAGAGATTCTGTAGCGGTTCGTTCGTCCTGAAATAAGTTAAGTAATTACCCAGAACTGGAACACGTGAATAATTAACAAACTTGAAATGTTTTTGGAAATAGACTGCAAGTGGAATTTAGTTCCACCAAAACTTATATATTTTAAAGTTGGACAAATTCCGTCTCTAAAACCTACAGAGTCGCTGAGTTGAAAACTTTCTTGTACGGAGGTGAAATTTTTGGTGAAAAATAAGTTGGATTACAGAACATGTTAGAGGCAACGCTAAACCTAACTTTTTTTGTGCTAAGTTTTAAAGTTTTTTTTCTGACTTTACTTAGCATTTGGTATGTAGGTACTCTTAGCAGGTAGGCAAGTCTAGTTACGAAAGCGACGAAATGAAAATATTAAATATTTCGTTTCATCGAATGGAAATCGAACCCGCAACCTGTCGTGCTTACTAACCTACGTACATAATGCTATAACAATACAAACCAAATTATTCTAATAAAAAAGCTAATATGTTCTTTGAAAACAATATGCAAGGTTAGCTTCTGTGGTAAACTTTAATTAGAAGTATTTCAAATATTTACATATATTCATAATACATGAGTCAAGGTAAAAAGAGATTTTTTCACGCTGTAACCCGTTCATAGCATGAAAGCCAGAGGGAACCGAGTGTTAAAACACTTCGTTTCCCATTTTCCGTTGAATTCTCTAGCGGTAAAATAAATTTCTATATTCCTTTCTTCTCCATTCCTTGATAGCGACGCCTGTACTTGGAATGTCAAGTTATTAATGGCTGCTGTGTCATTTGGATCATTTTGTACAAATACAAATACGTAATTTAAACATACTCGTAATTTAAACATACTAAAACAAAAGTTATTATAGCAATTGAATTTTGTTTTAGAACTTCTCGTTTCTTGTTTTACTCATTGCCTATGAATTATTTCATATTTAAGTCAATGATTTTTAAACAACTATAATGTATTTTTTTCACTTCCTTTACTTTTTAATAAATTTATATACATATATTATGTAAGACCTTTTGAGACGTGGTCTTGAAGTGAAGTTACAGAAAGTACCTGCAAAATTCATCCGGTCTCAGGGCAATTAATAAAAAGTTAATTCGGAAACTTCATGGTGTACTCTCGACACGTTTTATTCATCTCAAAAAGTGAACTTAAAATTTGCAAGGTGGTTGAAATTTATGAGGTGTCGTTAAGAAAGTTTCGACGTTGATGAAACTTGAAGCCTTTTCGAATTATCATTTATAATAAATGATGAGTTTTACTATAAAAATTAGGATAGCTTTGTATATAATAATACAAGCTTTGTAACGCCAACTATTACTTTTACTATACTATTCTTTTTATTTATTACTTATTTTATTATCGACTTATTCGTCGGTAAGTATGGTCTTCTTATTTTTGTAATTTTTGAAACATACGTCTCAATTACTTTATATATATATTAACACACCTACCTATTTAACAATTATAGATATTTCTTTGTTTAGTATAGTTTGAAAATTTAAATTAAATTATATTGTCAACTACTTTAACTTAAACAATAATCCTTCACAGTAAATAGCAGTATGACAATTAAATAATCATATTTCATCAATAACCTATTATTATATGGCCAGATCAAACGTTCAATTTAACTAATTCCGTCATCAACAGGTATTTCAATAATTAATGGCTTAATCGCAAACATCTATAAACGTCTTTCAAAGTCCTCAACAAATCTCGTTATGGTAAACAAGGCGATATCAAAGCTTGTGTAATTATATGTTCGGTTTGGAAGTATTTGTTGAACAAACGTATATAAATAAACCAATATTCGCTTCACGCTGTTTCCCTCATATAGGAGGGTAGGCTTGGGGAACCTTGTTTTAAAGACATTTCGTTTCTCAATTTCCGTCGAATTTTTAGAGGCATTGCGTGTTGAGTGGTGGAACTCAACATTTGGCTTTGTCCTTGGTGCCAGAGTAAAGAAATGAAAATATTAATAAATAATAATTAATTCCCGACTAGAGATCGAACCCATAATCGTTGCTTCACGTTGTGCCACTGCGCCACAACGGCCTCTATAAATAACCCAGCAATAATGAGATCCCATGGATAATAACAGCGGAAATATTTTTAGCTGGCAGCTTCGAAGCGGTTTTCGTGATATTATACGCCAATTTACGGTTAAACGCCAACGAGATCTCAGCAATAGTGTTGTTTTTCGGATATCGATATTTTTTTACGATTCTCGATTCCCGATGACAGCTAATTAAATCGAACTTTAAAACTTACGGCATCCTTATTGTGTTGTCAATTACTTTACTTACAGACGTTACGAAAACGATCAAGATTTATATAGGTATAGTTTGGGAACCTGTTTTATAAGCAACAGCTTAAAGTGATCTGTCAAAATTGAAGTATTAGACAGTTTATAAAGCTCACAGGTCTAGAACGAGAAATACCATTATAATATAATTTACTTCAAACAATAGAATACCGATCCACTCTACGGCAGTGATTGAAATCGCAACAAAGCAATAATAGATGTAGTAAAATATTTATTAAAATTCAATATTTTAAATGTAATTACATATGTCTACAGAATATGTATACAGTATGTATACAGAATGTCTTAATACTAGGTTCCCTTAGCATACCCTGCTGCGGGATACATCGGGAAGCTGATTTAATTTTAATTTTGAAGTGTAAGTACAGGCTACGTCGTAGGCGTAAGGTGACTGTTACGCGACGGTTATAGGTTCAATCCCCACTCGAGGAATTTTCATTTCTTCGCCCTGGCTCTAACACAAAAGTGGAGAACGGAGTGTCTAACACTAATTTTATTTGATATAAATGTAAGCAATCATTTATAGTAATATTTAAATTAAGTCACATTATGTCAGGTCACGTTCGAAAGCGATAAATAGTCTTCAAAGCAATATGTCCACATGAGAGCACAAGAATGCTTGTCGTAGCCAATAAAACTTTAGCTAACAGATTTCTTATAAGAAGTGTGAAATTCTAGCTCAATGTTTTATAAAAAATATTAATAATACATAAATATTTTACTTTTTGCCCCGATTTATCTTCAAATAAGTTTCTAATACTTACTGATTAATAATAATACAGATAGTATTATTATTTGAGGCAAGTCAAGACAAGTTGTGGGTTCGATTCACAATCGAAGAAGTGAAATATTTAATGTTTTCACTTCTTCGCTCTGGTATCGAGGCAAAGCACGGCGTTAAGTTCCGCCACTCAACTGGCAATGCCTCCAAAAAATTAGGAACAGTGGAAAATTAGGGACGTGGATGTCTTAACAGGACCCAGGTTCCGTCTGCCTACCCTGTATGAGTTGGATACAGTGTAAAGAAAAAAAAACTAAGCACAACATTTAAAATCACATACACTTACTTAGGTATCTGCAATTTCCGATATACGTAAATATTTCTTTTCACCATAGTCACAGGTTCAATCCAGCTTGCACAACAAAGTGCTCTCGTACCGCAAATAGAGAACGTAACGTATGCGGACAATAAAACGATTGTTAATAGATCTTGGTAGTACAACGATTGAATCGGAATGACTGGGTGCATCGATAAAGTGGCGGTCAATGGGGGCTAGAGCAATCTATCAATACTGAGACATTGCGACATTTATTGCGGGATATCGTTCGGTGAACAGATTTCGCTTAGAGTAGTGTCGACTATTTGTGTACGACATTTAGGTGAAATTAGCGTAGACTATGTGTGGCACTATTTTATTTATTGTGAGGTAGTCGTAGAGGAAATTGGTGTAGAGTCTTGACACTAGGTTATAAAGTTTCTAGACATTTTATTTCATAATTTACGCGAAAAAATAACATCCTCACGTTAATATTTAATTTTAAAGTGATAACAAAAAAAATTTCTTAATTAAGACATATATTAAACATACATTTTATTTATATAATTATGTAGATTATTTAATTTTATTTATACGATTACAAATATCTACAATTTGGACATTCGCTTCTAAGGCTCATTAAAATTAACGCTTAATCCGCTCGTTGAATATACTTATAGAAAATGTCATTAAATATTTAATGAATCCGTATTATCTCAATTCATCATGTTTAAAAGGTTACTGTAAGCCGAAATAACCATTCTGATATCCTTTAAAGGGGTTATCACTCGATAGGACAGATAAATGACAGACAGATAGATGCGACAGGTTGTGAGTTCGATTCCCACTCGAGGAAGTGAAAAATTTAATCCTCTAAATTCTTTGCTTTGGTTTTGAAGCAAAAGGCGGCGTTTGGTTCCGCCACTCAATACTCAATGCCTTCAGAATTCGGCTGAAATTGGGGAACGGAGTATTTAAGACTAGACTGCCTCTGTCTACCCTAACATACCCTGAGAAAAGAGAGAAAGGACGAATAGATCTCTTGAATATTGTTCGAATTTACTCAAATCTACATATCAAACGTTTGTATCTGACAATAAAACACCTAATCTATCTTGCTAGTGCATAAATAGAGTCGGAGTGACTCGACACACGTACACTATGGCTATAAATTTCACTCAGTTAATGCGAGCCGAGAGTAAGTCCGGTACGGGGCCGAAGTGACAAACGAGCTGGTGATAGATTTGCTATGGCTGTTCGAACCAAGTAGTTTAATGCTTGATTATCTGTGTTGCTAGTAGTTTTAGTTTATGTTAGATTTCTATTATTATTATTATTATTATATTATTTGTGGTTTTTATTGTATTGGTAGAGTCTTCGAAGTCTTCTTTCAAGTCTTCTTTCAAGTGTCTTCTCTCCGCCATTTCTGCACGTTTCGCTTGTAATATTAATAAACCCTAGTCTCTTCTCTCTATCCGTCCACGTTTTATTTGTTGTACTGATATATTTTCTTTAAAATATATAGGTATTTTGCATTTTTTAATTCTGAAAGAAATGAATATTGTTTTTATTTTATTTTATTTTAAAAATATAAAAATTGAAAATATGTATCCATTATATTATAATTTATTATATTTGTAGTCAGATTATTTAAATATTTAAGACATTTTAATTTTACGTCTGTAAAATATAGTAAAATATTTAGTCTAGTTTTACTCGGTGTTACAAGTTATACTCGTAGTAAGCAAATTGCCTTCGTTGTGCAATTACGATTTCACAATGACAATGACCGTAGGCTCTTATCTTATTTGGGGTAATGTTGATAAAGTATCAACATTCTATATTTCATTTTAATAATACAACTCGCTAAGTGTATGTGTGAGTAATAAATGTGTGATTTAGTTAACGGAGTGTTGTTTCACTTGGTCTTGCTATGATAAATACACAAAAAAATTAAAACAAATTATATATTTCTTCAAATAATTCAAATATTCCTCCACTTGAAGCACAGATTTTTTGTATGATTAATTAAATCAATACTAAGACGAAATTAACATATTTAGTTTTTTTTTTTTATAAAATATTACGTACCTACATTTTTCTGCTAAGGGCATATAACTCAAAGTTATATATATATAACTTAGTTAATGGAGTGTTGTGTCACTTAGTCTTGCTTACAAAATATACATAAAAAGTAAAACACATTACTTATTATTCTAAAGAATTCATATATTCATTTTAAGCATAGAAAATCCTTTTTTTAATATATATAATTAAATCAATACCAACATAAAATAAGATATTTCGTTTTTTTAAATAAAATAAGTACCAACATATTTTTGTATGTCAGTAAACAATGCTAACCTCCGCTAAACGAGAACATTTCTCGTTTACATTGACAAGGTCGTCACGTCGAGCCTTACATCATCATCTCTCAAAAGCTGTCAGAGTCCAACATAAGCCCCTGTCAAAATAAGAACAGCTTAAAAGGAGTGTGAGAACGTACTGGCTTCTACCCATATGCACAGTGCTTACGTAACATGACATTTAAGTGTTAATTAGTTTGCAAAGTTCAAAAATCATTTGCAATTCTACACGTACTGAAGACGTTTTGTTTTAGACTTCGCAATCAATTAGGATTATTGCGAATAAATTATTGATTTGAGGCCAGTCGTGGTGCAAACTGTAAACGTGACAGGTTATGGGTTCGATTCCCACTCGAGTAAATGGAATATTTAATATTTTCATTTCTTCACTCTGGTGCTGAGGCAAAGCACGGCGTTATGTTCCACCACTCAACACGTGATGCTTTCAGAAATCTGTGGAAAATAAGGAACGTAACGTAACTAGGTTCCCCGTGAACCCTGCTGTTATAACTAATTCTTGCAAATAAATTATTGACGTAGAATTTCATAATTCAAAGCAAAACTAAATTAAGACGATATAAATAAAATATCAAAGAAAACATTAAGTTTATTTTACTTTTGTCCCATTTAAGGTCATCATTGAATAAAATTATTACATTATGTTTACGTTCTAGTAGCGACTGTATTGCCTATATTCGTATTGCTAGTGGTGAAACTGTTTTTAAGTACTTTATCATGGTTGCCTAATTATACTGTCCATATTTTTTTTTATCGGCTTCACGCTGTATCACGCTCACAGCAGGGTAGGAAAAGGGAACCTAGTGTTAATACACTCCGTTCCCAGTTTTTGCTGAATTTTGAAGGCATTGCGTGTTGAGTGGTGGAACATAACGCCCGTTTCATATGCTCCCCATATAGGATATGACAGCATAAGAGTGTTTAGACCCTCTCCTCTCCTTCCCATTATTCCGCCCAAGTTCAATAGCGGAACTCAACGCCGCACTTTATACTGACATAGCGGAGAAATGAAAATAATATATTGTTGTGCAAATCAACAGTCAGATTCCGTTCCATTGCACTTGAAAATTTGAACACAAAAGTTCATAACTTCCAGTTCAACTGATATAAAAATAAAAGGCTTTGCAAAAGCGCATATGCCTTTCGGGCTTAACGGATATAAATCGGTATTTAAAATATTTTATTTCACACTTCAAAATAGAAACGTGTAAATATTTTTTGTCATCGTTTCGTTATTTTACCAAAAATGTTTATTTTCGTCATACTGTTTATATTTATTTAATTTAAATTGTTTTAAAATCTCTGCTGAAATTTTATTATTTCATATATGAATCATAGGGATCTTTTAGGAGGTTTTTAGGGTTCCGTACTACAACCTTGTTGCTTGTCTGTTGGTCGTCAAGACCATTTATCTTAGGATCACTAGAGGGAATCAAGCTGAAATTAATATGAAATATTCAGTTCTATGATCCCTTACAACTTCCTCGTGGACTTGTTTAAGTCCGTGACTACGTGAACTCCCAATGTAAATAAAGGAAAAATTGAAAATGTGAACGGGAAGTTGTACTTCCCGTTGACTTACAATCATATAAATGGGAGGAAACCCTCGGTGGGCGAGTCCGACTTGCACTTAACCGGCTTTTATTTTATAAATCAATCCCCTAAGGAATATCAAAAAATTACGAGTAAATTATTGCATCTCTAATTAAATGAGTAATCAATATTTTTGTTCTTATCTAGAAAAATAAAATATAAGTTTAAAACTTTGTAGAAATGCTTGAAACGATAAAATTAAGTTATTTATTTTGGAGTTGACAGACAAACGTGAGTTCAGAGCTTCGAGTGGTCGGTTATGTGCTTCTAATTTCAGCAAATTCCTAATACCGTTAGAGGAATTGCTAAACTTTTAAGTGGTCTATTTCAAGTAACTCCGGTAAAGGTTTTGTTGGTTATTTAGGAACTTTATATGTTTCGTTTTCTAGTTTTCAAGAATATGATTTATCGTAGCTAACAGGTTTAAGTTAGCTTTTTCGTTGCCACAAAGTTTATATTCCAATTAATTCAGTATACCATAAGTAATTGAATTTTAATTAGGAGAAGTATATCTTTATTAGATTTTTCTATTTACAAGCGAGTGACTATAACCGCGACGGGATATGGGTTCGATCTCCACTCGAGGAAATATTTCATATTTTCATTTCATCGCTCTGGTGTCGAGATAAAGGCGGCGCTGACAATGCCTCCAGAATTCGGTGGAAAGTGGGGAGCGGAGTGTCTTAACACGTCTTCTGCCTATTCTGTTACATGCGGGATACACCGTGAAGCTAAATAAAAATAAAAAAGAATATATATCTATATTGTTCCAAAAATTAATACATGCCTACATTATCGACATGCTAAAGTATATTTATATTTTCCATTACTTTAATCGACTATAGACTATAAAGGTAATGTATGCGGTTTGAGGAAAACAATGTTCCATTATACAAAATGTTTACAGTAAAATATGTCCTAGTTTTAAGGGAAATTGATTTTTTAGCTTTTTAAAGTGAAGCAAAAAATAATAATTAATTTTTACTTTAATATTACGAAAAAGTTCATTAAAAGAATATTTCAACCATGTAACGTAGGTACTTTCGAAAAACACCTTTTCTTTTTAAATATTTTGTTAGCATATTCGTGTAAAAGTGGGTAGGTAGGTGAAAAAGACAATAAAAGCAATGGAATTGTGTCAAACGGGAACAGTTGCTTGTAGGCGGAAGCCCTGATTGGAAGGTATCTAGTGTGTAGTGTTGTTATTGAGTGATACATGTCAGTTATTGTAATTATGTGGAACCTCTGTCCGAGTACGTTACAAACATATAGACGGTATGTATTTTTATCGTGTTATTTTAAAAACGTTAACCGCTTCCGTTTTCTAACAATATTATTATCATACAATTGAACTTAACTTTCACTTAAACCACAGACAATACAAGACAATAACCAAAACTCTCCATCACTTTTAGAAAACGTAGAAAATTGTCTATGCCTTGTTTCTATAATCTATAAACTCAATTATAATTGATAGTAAGATTTAACCGCGAGGCATTATGACTGGTTTAAGAAGTGGTTAAGTCACCGCGTCATCGACAAAGTTAACCAAGTTGGAATTTGTTCGGAAACAAGTTAAGTTTGATAGTGTTCAAGATTACAAAGTACGGGCGTTTAGGCCATCGTATCGGAACTTGCGAATACTTGCTCTTTGAATCGGGAGTTGGAACTACCTTCCTACTTTATATATTCGTTAGTGTTGTGCTTTGGAATTGCTTGTTTGGTGACATCAGCCTTCTAATTTTGCTTTTTTATAGGCTTATAAATATTTGATATAATATGAAATATATATTTATATCTAATTTTCGTCTATGTAACTATCTAATTTTTGTCTAAATTTCCATATGTATTTTTCTTTTTATATCTTATCTATTTCCTATATATTTGATCGGAGTGACAGAACATAGCACCACATTGCGCCTGACTGACTAAGCGAAGTAAGTCAAAGTTAAAATAATCACAGCAGCACAGCGGTAGACAGAGGGAACCTCGTAGGGTGCCTCGACAAGAAATAAAAAAAAATAAGTTGAAATAAATATTTCCTTTCCTCGAGCGGGGATCGAACCCACAACCATTCGATTTTGCAGCACACTTTGTACCTTTGTGTAATAGCTTAACTTCCTTTAATTTATTATTTCACAGGTATAAAATATTATATTATTCTGTTATAAATGTCATTAAATAATGAAAATAATGAAATTTACGTATAATTTTCGTTGGGATATCATTATATTAGTAAAACAGTAATTTTCCTGGCGAAGCTGACTCTACCACGTAAGCTAGAATGTTTGCTCTGGTATATCTGAAACTCAATTTGCGGTTATCTAATACCTAGCATGGTAAAGGGATTAATAATATACGCAATGTTCCCGATAGAGTTAAATTTTATAAACTACTGGAGAATGCTTATTGATTAAGTACTATGCATTCAAGTAGGTTCTTATCTGGTTTGTTTCAATAATTGTTAGTTTTTAGTAGTGTAAAACATATTTTTTACATTTTTAAAGTGTGATTTCAAGCTTAGGAAATAACACTTATTTATTTAGGAATCGTATAAAAAATTTTACGTAGCGGGATTTGAACCCACACTTCTTGGAAAATTTTCAATTCATTAATTTATCTCATTGTTTATCTACAGCAAAATTTCAATCTAGCAACATAGATTGTTTGTAGCTTTTAGTGCCGTTTTCCTTAGAAGATAGAGTCGTTCTATAGGCAGATGTAAAAAAAATCGCGACTGGCCACGACTGGCCTCAATTGTATATATCATATAATTAATAGATATATTATATCGTTAAATAATAAGCTGACCCTTGATCGCACCGAGCGGAACAAGCCTTGCAATTTAGATAAGCGTTATTGGTATCAACTAACAGCGGCCAATATTGTCGTACAGCGGTTCACACGACAAACAATTAACTCTATGGCGGTAATAAAGTTTCTTTACGTCATTCTGTGGTTTTATAGTAATATTTCTTTTTATTTATGTAGGTATCTTTTTAGTATTATGCACTTGTTTTACCTCAGTTTTGTTTTGAGTGTTACAATATCACTTTAGTAAGTTTTTTTAACTAGATTAGTCGATAATGTTCTTCGGTCTAGTTATTTAATAGAATAGCATTATCGGCATAATTAAAGAACGGGAACAGACGTATTCTAATAGTAATTTTTAGGTATATAAATAAAATAAATATAAATACCTACAGTATTTGTTGTACGCAATCAATGAAGTGTAAAAAACAATTTCTACGATTTTTACATACTACAAATAACATCTTACTGTAATTTATAAGTTAAAGTTACTTACTATTTATAATAAGAAAATTCTAAGAGGCCATAGTCATATTTATTTCTACATATATATATACGTATTTATATAAATATTTCAGTAAATGTAGCCCGTTTACGTACCTAATAGTAATTTTGTTTAAGCTTTAACGTTTTTTTATCAAGAACTGCTTCCAAGAGCAGTCAATTTAAATAATTAAAGCTGTAAAGCTGATAAAGAATCTTTATCTTTTCAAGTGCACAACGAAAAGGATATAATTAATTTTAATGTTATTATAGTAGATAATTCCCATTTAGTAATTTAATTTTCTACAGACATTTAAATCTTTGCGTATCTTTGATATCAGAGAATTCTGTGTTGGAAATTCTCGAGCTAACAGGAAAACGAACATTTTCCTTTTGCCATCCAAATGGAGTCGAAATATGTAGTAAAATATAAATATCCGATTCAGAATATGAATTCAACATTCAATAGTCGATTTGACCTGTCATTCACGTACCCTCTATACGTAGAAATATCATGGCATTTTATAATTTAAACTTAGTTACAATTTAAACAGTTTAGAATTACGTTGTATACTTTCTTTTTAGCTATCCAATATGTCTATTGTTTTATACAGCGACTAATAACATGAAATAACTTTTATTTGTTAATTACCACCATTAAATTACTATCGATTTTGATAAAGTTTCAAAATTAAAAAAAATAATAAAAATAATAAAGTTTAAAAATTAAAAAAAGTTTCAATAATAAAATAATTATTTTCGCTACGCGAGTAGCTTTTTATAATTAATACGCAATAAAATAATATTTATAATATTTATCGGCAGTATATAAATAAATAAATATAAGCAATCTGATATTAATCCACCTTATAAAAATAAATAAATAATTCACCCCTAGATATGTCACCCTTGTTGATATGTTTTGTTGAGTTGTCAATGAAAATGAAAAAATAAAGTAGCAGACAGCTCGGTTGCCGCGAAAATATTTTTTTTCTGTGAATCAGATGAAATCTGACGAGTGGCAATTTATGGGTTATTTTTGGTTGCTCTTTTACAATTAAAATATTACTTTAAGATGTTTATAACCAATCTTTTCTGCTGATAAATTCCAAGTAAATGTATATTAAATAAAATACAGAAGTTTTAAAAACTACACATTATTTAATAATATTTTCATTTCTTTGCTCTGGTATCATGGCAAAAGCGCGGCGTTGAGTTTCGCCACTGGAAAATAACCCGTCGACGGAAAGTGAGGAACGTTGTGTCATAACACTAGGTTCCCTCTACCTACCCTGTGAAGTGAAACTGCTGACAAACTGAAAAAAGATAAAATTACATATTTTACTATCTAAGGCATTTAACGATCATTAAACATATTTCTATACTTATACTGTATTTTCGGCAGGCACATTCATTCAGTTCCCCTCAATCCACTTCAAACATTTTTTCAGTGCAAATTGTTTTCAATATCGTACAATTTGACGCCTTCCAGGGCTGAGCAAAAAAGGAGTTAATTAACTGTGGTCGGGAAGTGCGAATTGGTGGTCGTTAGCGTGACTCGTTTGGCCAATACGTTTGACTGTAAAGTTACTGATATAATATATTTTTTATTATAAATTAAGATATACTTATTTATAAAGTAAAACAATCTAAATTTTGAGAAGTTTTTTTAAATATTTTTTTCTTTGTGTGGATTTTTTTAGCGTCACGCTGTACCCCGTACACAGCAGCACTTTGTCTCGACACCAGAACGAAAATATAAAATTAAACTAATATTTAATTTCTTCGAGTGGGAATCGAACCCATAACCAGCCGCGTTTACAAAGTCTACTTATTAAATAATATAATAGTACCGACAAATGTGCTTAATGTAGATAATATCGTGAGGTAACTGTTGTTTTATCATCTTGAGAGCCACGTGGATAACAAACATTCCGATAAGACTACGCAATACGAGTATCTGAATAGTATTAGTGCTTTGACTGATTAAGATATCGTAATATTAATATGTTAAAATAACAATTAATATAATTAAATTAAGTTGGGCTGTGTTTAGTTTTTTGGAATGTCTCGCTTGTAGCAGGGTAACCAGAGGGAACCTAGTGAAAACACCCTCCGTCTCCCACTTTTTGACGAATTATGGACACATTGTATGCTGTATGGCCGAACTGGCCAATGCGAAGAAATGAAAATATTATATTTCACTTCTCCGACTAGGAATCAAACCCACGACCTGCTGCGTTTAGTCACACGCTTGTGCCACTTGCCACATGCCATGATTGGACTTGTATAAAAATAATCATTAATTAATCATAATTAAGAATAACAAACGGACAAAATAATAGAGACTGTAATGAAAAAGAGATTTACAAACTTTAGAAGAGTGGGTACTAAAAACTTCAAATAAGCGGAATTTAATATTGTCGGAATACCGGAGTCCGTATAATTTATAACGTTGTAGATACTCGTATAAAATAATTTGTTCTTTTTTTCGGCAACCACATTTAACTTTCCGCGAGGCTAATGAAAACTCCGCCGCGTAAGGATTTCACTTGATGACTTAAGTTTTGTTTGTTTGCAACGCCTTCTTTATTTTCTATTTGTTTAGATTATTGTATTATATTGTTTTAAAATTATAACAATTTTTTTTTTCTATGTGAAAAATATATGTAGCTTATATTTTTTTATTATTATTGACCAGTCCAGTATTATTTGAGGCCAGTTCTGGCTCAGAAGCTCAAGTTTGTGGCTGTAAATGCAAATTAATTTTAAGTAAAATATTTAAAATTTTCATATCTTCTCTCTGGTGACGAGGCAAAGTGCAGCGTTGAGTTCCGCCACTCAACACGCAATAATGGAGGCATTGGCGGAAAGGCAGAGTGGAGTGACTTAACACTAGGTTCCCTCTGCCCACCCTACTGTGTCGTCTGCTGCGACGAGTCGCGTACAGTGTGAAGCTGAAAAAATATATATTAAAGAAATCGTAAATAAATAACTTTTTTATCTTTGCCGGAGCAAAGATAAAAAAGGAACGTTAATTACAGATCGATTACAGAAAAAAAATGTGAAAATATCTTAAATGCGCAATTACGCTTGCGAAAAAGGGATTTCCGCTTTTTATTTTTTTTGTAAGTTTATAAAAGGCGAATTTTATAGTGTAGCTAACTTTACGCATATTAAAGACTTACTTAATTATCCCTAATTACATTTATTTAACTTTTTTCTTTAAGTTTTGTTTGCTGTTTTTTTTATTAGAAACTAAACTAAATTCCTGCTTATTCCAATAGTGTTTAAAATAAATAAATATTTACTTAGTCTAAGCGGGCGAAGCCGCGAGCGGGTGCTAGTATACCATATATTTGAATAATACATTAATGAAGCAAACGTAACATTGGTTTAGGACCGGTTTACCTTTAAATATGGTCAGTATGGGGATAATCCGATCGATCCAATTATGTTAGAGCTCGTATTGTTGCTTTAGCCATCTTTCATTCAGCGAGCGTATATCTAGGTCGTTGAGTAATAGCTTCTTGTAAACCTAATAGAAGCTTTACTACCTATTTACACTTATAGAAGACCTATAGAAATTTAATAAATTAAGTTTCTTAAAAATAAATAGTATATATATATATTTTTTATTACTTATCTATTCGAGTTTTCTTAGTTATAGAGTTATTTTATTCCGCTCTATTCTTACTATTTATAGTCAGATTTGACCAACTCATCTCAATATCTTAAATGACTTAAATTATATAATTAAAATAAATTTAAAAGCACAGTAAATTAAAAAAGCGACCAGAGAAAAAAAAGGAGACAGACCACGTAAGTCCGCGATATAATTAAAATATAGTTTTTGTAAAGATTTTCTTTATAAATATTTTTGGATATTAT
The DNA here is from genome assembly GCA_000313835.2 of Heliconius melpomene melpomene. Taxonomy (NCBI): domain Eukaryota; kingdom Metazoa; phylum Arthropoda; class Insecta; order Lepidoptera; family Nymphalidae; genus Heliconius; species Heliconius melpomene. The sequence continues at coordinate 327,700 of HE672008.1, read as the reverse complement.
TGGTTTATTTAACTTAAAACCTTAAATTAAATAAAAAATAAGGATAATTATACCTAATAAAAAAAAATATATAAGTGTATATCATTACGTACATATATATAGTAAGCATTTAAAGACAGAACATTGATGACAAACTTGAAAATTTACATTATTTTCTATAGTTAAATTTAAACTCATAATTATATTAACCAGACAGGAACAGGATTACAAAGAGCACTATAAAATTCAATTAAGTTAACTTTAGAATTAAATATTCTAAATGTAGCATTCGTATTTCTATAATATATCATACATATTCTGTAATATTTAATCTAGTTAGTTGGGATTCAGCGTGTAACGAGTTTGAAATTGAATTGAAGATGAGATAGTCCAGTCTTTTCTATGCTTATGCTAACTCATATTATGAACGTGGACAGGGTAGATTCGTTTTATATGTAAGTAGGTACATGTAAGTCAAATCGTATTAAAAAAATAAAGAAAATATTTTTTATAGATTTTAATGCTAGCGAATCTTTTATATTGTATCTACTTGAGCTCAAGATCTTTTTTGCATCTGTAGGTGTTGAGGCCGTCGTGACGCAGCGGCACAAGGATATGACCGTAACGCGACGGTTGTGGGTTCGATCCCCACTCGAGGAAGTGAAATATTCATTAACGTTTATATTTCCATGTCTCTGCTCTGGTGTCGAGACAAAGCACGGCGTTGAGTTCTGCCACTCAACACGCAATGCCTCCATAATTCGGCAAAACGTGGGGAACAGAGTATCTTAACACTACTAACCTACCCTGCTGTATGCGGGTTACAGCGTGAAGCTGGTTTTTTTTTTAGATACTTATGACACAGTCGCTTTTAAGCACAGGCTAAGAAATATTTTACATTCCAATTAGCTAAAAATTCAGTACAAAATTCTACAGAGCCAATCAAGATTTCGTTTTTAGAAGGATTAAATAATTATCTTTAATTAAAAGTCCTGGCATGTTAACTTTTAAAATTTTGCTGTCTTGCAATGAGACGGAATGAATACATTTTGTGACGTTTCCTCTTTCTTTCCACTTGTGGTAATATTTACTATTTTCTCGGTAGTAAGTGTTGGACGGAAGTGTCATAATATCAACGGAGTGTCTTAGGTAACACTAGGTTCCTAATTTCCCTCTGCCTACCGTGCTATTCGGGCTTAGAACGAAACTAAAACAACTATATTTTTTTTAAATATATATAACGTGAAATCTATACTTAGCTTTTATGTCAATTGTAGGCTGTAATATCATTATAGTTTTTAATTTAATATATACAAGCACTCGCATGGTTTTGGTTTATTGGTGAACAAGTTAATAACTTAGTTTAACGTATTGTTTAGATAATAATTTTAGAATTACGAAATGAAATTAGTGATAACTAAAACAAACTTTTTATAACTTCTAGCCTATTATCTTTGATTTATTAAAAGAAAGAAAAAAAGAAAGATAGATAGATGAGAAATATAAAGAAATAAGATTTTTTTTTTAATCTTAGCTTATAATATAATCTTTAAAGGTGTTATTGGTCTCTGTAATTAAAACAAATCAGCTATAATAAAAAGATAAGTTATAAAAAAATCTACTTAATAATGAGAAACGTAAGCGAAAAATAAGTAACGCGATCAGTAAAAGTAAAAAATGGGTAAAGGTATAAAACAGTACGAATTGATGACGCGAGTGCTTAGGGACCGGATATGACGTCATCAACGTCGCGATAACCGGCGAACGTCAGTGCCGATGTTTGATGTCGGTACATAGTACCTGTATTACAATTTAGATTTTTATGTATGTATTTTTTGGAAAATATTAGTAAATTCACCTATGAAGAGTTTATACTTTTTTTCTTTGGTTTTACACAAATATATAATTTAAGTATAATAATTATAATTGATAGGAGATAACAATAAACAAAAACATGTAAATGTATTAAAGTACGTAGATAACGTTAATATTAATATTCTAGTATACTTAAAATAAAATAAGAGGGTATATGAGAACATCTATTATTATCAACTATATTTATCTACGTAAAGAACCCAAACCAATGAAACCCAAACCCAAAAAAATATTTTTAAAGTTTTCATGCCCGCGAATCTCAGGAACAGGTTAACCGATTTAAATATGCTTTCACCATGGTATTTAGGCAAATTTACCTTAAATATTTAACATGTATTATATTTAAATCGATTCATAAATAAAAAAGGTATATCAATAAAAAGATATTTAGTTCGATAAAATTCGACGGATCGCAAGTGTATAAAATATTTTAAAGATTTCAAACAAATCGCTTAAAGCAATTAACTAATAGAAAACCTCTATTATTTTAACAAAGAACCTAAAATAAACTAATTTCTATATTAGTACTATTAAAATATAGATACCGTATATATAAATATACGAGTACGTAATAGATAAGACGTTAAGTTCCGGACACCGGAAGTGTCGTCGCCAATGCAACGATTGACGGCGGACGTCATAGGAATTGTAATAAGTTTGATTTGATTTGTAATAAGTTGATACATTTAATAATCGATTTTTAATATAAATAATCTATTTTAAATTTACTTTATATATTTTTGCTGTAATATGTTAAGCGTATATTTTAAAATAATTTTTCATTCTTTTCTTATACAATACAATATGTAATATTATTTTCTTTTTTTTAGATTAATTTCAGATTTAATTTGTTTTTTTTTTTGCTTAATATTGAGAATTCTCCTTGTTGTTAATTGATTTAATGTCAACAATATATTTGAACAGATTTTCAGCGTATTCTGATGTTATATACTATTTTTTAGAAAAATGTAAAAAAATATTTAACATACAATTTTAAAAATAGCATTTTCTCTTGCCAAATGACAATTTTATCTTTGGCTAGCGAAAAGTTGTAAAAATCTCTCTACAAAGATGCTATCAACCTAAATAAGTTATATAACAAGCATATAAGATTTTCGACGTAGCTTGATGAAAACGGATGGCTTAGTGCTCATAGCGCTTGTACGGTTTCCAAAAGGCGCGGGTTCTAATCTAGCTACGTACAAGCATTCTGCAATTTTAACATAAGAATTTAATATATTTACATTTATAAGTTGGTGCTATTATTAATATTATACTTGCTAACAACAATGGAAACTCCTTATAGTATGTTTATTATGCATTTTGCCCAGTCTCTAAAGCATAATGCAATTTTACAACTAAAGCCCTACAACGACTTAAATCTTTTTATTCTTTTTCCTTAAACATCCTAGACGCTGAAAGTCTCGCAATAGCGGTAAAAACGTCAAAGTTCTGTCGCTTTTTGATGTGTGCATATAAATGTTTTTGTACGTACATACATCAACAGTTCATGCAATTGTTATATTTATATATGCAGTATATAAGGATGCGTTTTCTGTGACAGATGTGTGTGTTCGATTTTTGCAAGAGCGTTTGTTTTGTGCACTAGAGTGCGCCGACGTTTTTTCATACAAGCCATTGTTAGTTTTTTACAATCACTACGCTATACTATAGAGGCCAGTTGTGGCGCAGGGGTAGAAGCGTGTGACTGTAAAATCGACAAGTAGTGGGTTCGATTCCCACTCGGAGAAATAGCTAATATTTCCATTTTCTCGCTCTGGTAACGAGGTAAAGGACGGCGTTGGATTCCGCCCCCCAACACGTAATGCCTCCATAAATCGACGGAAAGTGAGAACGGAAGTGTCTTAATAGGAACAGAGTGTATAAACACTAGGTTCCCCGGCTCCTAAAATAAATAAATTTACGATTTGTTCATAAATTCCATATAAATATAATACAGCTTATTGGTATAAAAAGAAAATTATATTTTTTTTAACATTATCTATTTTAAAAGAGTTAGTAGAGGCTACAATTTGTATGAGATTGGCAACATACCAACTGCAATAAAATTTCTTTTGTTTATTCATATAAATTATATTTTATGCTCAACGCAATGACATAGCAACCATTAAAGTTATTTAATATACTAAAAATCCATTACTCACAATAAGTAGGTGTTACTTTCTTTTTCAAATTGAAATTGTATTTATTTTTTAATTATTTTGTCTGAACATTTGAAAATATTAATAAATTAGTATATAAGAAAATACTATTCCCACGAAATATATATTAAGTAGAGTCAATAAGAGATGTACACTGTATGTCTCTTATAGCTAGAGATGAAAAAAGTAGATATATATATATTCATCACAATTATATTTTTGAACTTACTAATATTCTAGTAGTAGTTTATTTGTACCATTTTTTCTTTGTATATTATAGATTTCCACTTTATGGGTTTTTTATTGATATAATTTTTTATTATTTACTTATGTCTTATTAATCTGTGGTAACATTATTGGTTCGTGTCAAACATGTGTCAGTTATAGGCTATTATTTATTGTCTTTTATATATCTCTAAAAATAAATAAATGTGAATACACTCTTCCTACTATGTTTAAGAGTAAATAACACTAGCAGGTAATGCCAAAACCTTTCAGCAATATCAATATATATGTACCGACGACCATCTAAAACAAAAATCCCTCAAAGAAGACATTACAAAGGAAAAATTTAATATTACATCACACTAAAGAGTTCACAAAAGTCATTTTAAACATAATGTAGTGTGCATTGAAATCGCCCTTCGTCCAATTCAAGTACCTCTTCACGCTGTATTCATCTCTAATAATATGTACACAAAGACCATAATTGAGGGAAACATAGTTAAGTATAGCACACCGAGTTACCCTCGACAAATTGCGAAGGGACGATCAAAGTGAGAATGAATGAGTGAATTACTTGCGCTTGCGACTTGTAATTCTGACAGCTGATTTCTTTATTCAGCTCGTCTTCATCAGCTCCAGTTCAGCTGCCTGCTGCGTTTGATTATAACATAATGAAAGATCACCCACAATAATGTTAAGTAATTTGGCAATTTCTTCACCGGACAGGCCCATGGGAGACCTGTTTTGTATGAGCGTTGTTTCTTTTTAATTCATTAATATGCTTGTCTTGTATTGTAGCTTAACTTTAATATTGTACTTTTAAATATACGGAATGCCTTCACAATTCCGCGGAAAGTGGGGAACGGAGGTGACTTAATGAGAACGGATTGTCTTAAAATTGGGTTTTAAATTTCCTTCCTACCTTACTATGTGAGGAATTCCCATACTGGCAGTTATATTGCTAATGACTTACAATGTTTACAAATTGGCAATTATAAATAGTTTAAATTGCATTGCATTGCATTTCTCTACGTTCGTCGTTTTGTTATTCAATTGATTTTTTTCTTTGCCGCATGAGGCATGATAGACAGAGGGAGCCTAGTGTTAAAACACTCCGCTCCCCTACTACTTTAAAATCTATATTGTATTTAGTTCATCATAACATTCAATCTTGCTTCAAAACATATCCAACGCTATACCGATTTGATTGGTTATTAATAATAATCGATATATAAGTAATAAATATCGATTATTATTAATAACCAATCAAAAGAATCCGAGAAACAGCCAATTTTTCCGGAATCCAATATTGGCAAACAAAGCAAGTGCGGGCGAATGAATCGACGCAATTAAGTAACCGCCGGCACCGGCTCGCGCAACCGGTCGCGATGAACGTCCACTGAATGTATGAAGCGGGAATATAGTAAGGAATAATCGTGTTGTTTGTGTTATTATCATAAAGTCATCATTAAAATTTAATTAAGTTCACGCTGTATCCCGCACACAGCACGGTAGGAAGAAGAAGACTAGTGTTCTCCGGTTTTCGGTGACATCTGGATTGCGTGTTAAGTGGTGGAGCTCGCTGCGTTTTGCCAAGTATCAAGTCATCATCCATATTTGATAATATAACATTAATGAAAGTAATTAATGGTAAATTAATTAAATAAAAAAACTAGTAAGTTTAATATAGATTTGTACCAGATAAAATATTGTCAAAAAAAGTGTTCCATTTACACTTAAATACGAACATCGCGATGACTTTCTCCCATATTCGTATATAGTAAACCACTAATCTGCTGTGAGATTTTTGCATTTATAATAGATATTAAAATATTTAACTAATAAAATAATCGATTAAAAATACTAACCTACATTTCAAGCCGTATTTAAAAAAACAGTAAAATATATGTCAAAAAAATTATATATTAAAAAAAAAACAAATGAATGGTGTTCCACATACGATGGACAATTACCCTTACGTTAGTGACGCGACCGCACACAACGCTACAATTATTGGAGAAACTGAAATGTATAATAATTTTATTTCACACAAACATTAATAAATAATCGGAATCGATGTTAAAGTATGATAGCGACGCTTTCAATTGAATTGGCTTCCATTGGTAGGGGATTGCCTGAAATATTTATAGAGTTTTTAAATAATGAGGAAGCGAAAGTCATGTTTCTTCCAAATGTTAATGTTTTTTTTTAATATATATATATTTTTATTTTTTATTAAGTTTATTAAGTTATTTTTTATTTTGCTATAAATTAATAGGAATGATAATTTTAATTGTGTGTGAATAATGTCTAATAAATAAAACTGAAAACTTTTAAAAATTTATGTAATTCTAATCTATTGATTAGAATTCGGCCAGAAATATTCATTTTCAAATACATACTTTAAGTAATCTTGTCAATAAAGAATTCAACTATGATGTAATAAAGGCACAGCAATCCTGAAGAATGTAGCTTTTACACAAAACAAAAAAAAATGTAAATCCAACCGAGCCGAGTGTAGTTCCCAAGATTTTAGCGCTTACACAAACAACGAAACAAAATCTTCCGTTTGAATATATTACTATACATTTTTTTATGAAAAGTCCTATTTAATTAACATTATTAGATTATAATAAATATGTATTTACTAAGCTAAACGTATATCAACCCTTGTTATACAATTTAATTGACAAATAGCTCGAGGCTGGAACATCCATCTCTCTTGTATTAGGGAAGCCGATTACGTGTGAATAATGTATATAACGTCATAATTACAGTTCTGATTGTATGAAAGTAATAATTACTTATGAGATGATCGCTATTTAATTTACTTTCTTTAATAGAATTAGTTTCGTATGTTAAAGTTTATTTGTAAAAAGAAAAGGATAAAATTTAAAAAACTATTATTCGCAACTTTGTATTTAAATAAGTTTTTAATAAAAAAAACTATTTTTTTTTTAAATATAATTTAATATAATATTATATACTTTAATCATATTTCTGCAATGCGACGTAAAAGTTTTCAACATTAATTAAATGTTTAACATAATGAATAACAAAATGAATACTATAAAAATACATTTTTAGAAAAAAATAAATTAGTAAAAAAGCAAATACCTCATGTCTATGTCAAAAATATTATAAAAAATTGTCATCTAATTTGAACTCGTGTGCAAAGAAGTCAAATAAATATTTTGCACTTACTAAAAAGTGTCCATCGTGAAGCAATAGCAAAGATGTGACTGTAACGTGATAATCATGAGTTTAAACCCGAATCGGGGGAATGAATTATTATTTATTAATATTTTCTCTCTCTGGCACCAAGACAAAAGCCCGGCGTTGAGTCCCGCCACTCAACTCGCAATGCCTCGAAAAATTTGGCAAAAAGTGAGGAAGAAGAAGCTGCATAGATGGAGATACAGCCTGAAAATGTTTTTTTCTACTAAAAAACCATATTATAATAATATAATTATATATATTATATAGAATAACGTACATGAGAATCTCATTGTTCATGAGTTAGTCACTGTCATAACTACATACAGTTACAACAGTAGTATCTACGTGGGTGGTTGGCTTTATGATGCTATTAGAGTACATGTGGTGTCAATTAGCGTTCGGCATTAAAGGTCTAGAATTGAATATTGTTGCGGTGGACGCGGTAAGGAGAATTAAACTAGAATTTATTATGAATAATTAAAATTATATTTCTTTTGTATTTAACTATGTTATAAGGAAAAACTGTGTTATGTATAAAATAATAGTTACTATATAATTTATGGTACATATATGCTGGTAAGGTACGATATATGGATATAAATCATAAAGATTATTTCTATAGTGTACAACAAATGAAGTATAAATTATATTAATATAAAAATGGATGGATTTAAATTCTATTTTAGTAGCTTTTAACCCGTATCTATTATCAAAATTGTTTTATTCCATTATACGAAATAGGAAAAAGAATAAAACAATGTCACATACAGATTAAAAAAATATATAGCTCCGATTTGAGCTAACCTTCCTCAGCTTATCTATTAACTGATGTCACTCGACGTCACGATGACAGATGACAGTGACGTTTTAATGTTCTCTGCGGGATCCAGAACTTCAATTTTACATTCTATTTCGCACTGCCGAAATCTAACTGAATTGTACATGGATAAATCATGTTACCACTTGGTGAATGTACATGCAAGTTTATTAATCAATTAGCTTCACGCTGTATCCCGCACATGGCGAGATAACCAGAGGGAAGCTGGGAACCTAGTGTTAAAACATTCCATTACAGTTAAGATAGTTCAGTTGTCCATTTTACCCCTAATTTTGGAAGCATTGCGTGTTGAGTGGCGAGGAAGTGGAAATATATCTTCGATTGGGAATCGAACCCTCAACCTGTGTGGGCTAACAATCACGCGCTTAGACCCGTGCTCCACGCCTGGCCTCGAGTTAATTTATATGCAACTTTAATTGCTCATAGTAAACTACGAAACGCGAGTAGATGAACAAGATTATGTAATAGGAAAATAATGAACGTATTTTCCCGTGTAAAAATTCCCGCTTTAAAGTTTCATATAACGTAAATAGGAGACACTTAAACAACATCTTTATAAATGTGAATTTTATAAAAAAGGAATAAAATAGAAAACTAATATTGAGTAAGATTTACTTATATTAGCAATGTAGACTTTTATATGACAGTTATTTATTTATTTTTGCTGGGCATTAAAGGATAGATAGTTGACCCAGAGAAAGTGTTGAAGATTAATTGAGAAATCTAATAGATTACTCGCTTTTGACTGAGTAAGTAATATAATGGGTAGATAGTGATAGCTGTTTGGCAATAACAATGATGTATTTAACAAGATAACTTTTGCTTATGATAATCATTCTTTTTTCTCGTCTTTCTTTCTTCTTCTTCTTTTTCTTCATTAATGAAGGTAGCATATTTGAAAGTCTTCGGTTGCGTTGGTTGTCTTGCTTTGCTTAATGAAAATCATCATTGAACTACAAATAATTAACTTAACATACAAAGCATAATTCATTATTCTTGAAAGTTACGACAGTAGAGGAAGTATTGTTTGAAGAAACACGACTTTTATATGTTTTAACAAGCCTTTTCTTTAAAAATAACGTAGAACATATAATTTAAAATGATAAAACGTTTTTAAAAGGTTTTTTCTTAAAAGACCAAACCGATACAATAAAAGTTTTAAGTCTAGAAATAGTTCTTAAGTTGGCTGAATAAAAAAGTTCTTTAATGAAAGGACACAAGAACGATAAAATTTATTTATTAGTTTCGCAAAGCACTACTAACTGAACTATTGCTACCAATATATTTATTGGGGCCAGTCGTGGTGCAGAAGCACAAACTGTGACTGTAAAACTGGTTGGGGGTTCGATCCCCACTCGAGGAGATGAAATATTTATTTAAATTTATATTTTCATTTCTTCGCTTTGGTATGGAGGCAAAGCGCGGCGTTGAGTTCCGCCACTCGGTACGCATTGCCTTTAGAAGCGGCAGAAAGTGGGGAAGTGGTTCCCTCCGCCTACCCTGCTGTGTGCGGGATACAGCGTGAAACTGGAACAAAACGAGAAAATAAATAAATAATGTAATCTCATGTTATTACAGTTATTTAATATTCTTTTAAATACAACAAGTACATATAAAAATTATAGTTACTGCTATAGCGGAATGAATCTGTCTATAGACTTACATGAAAGGGAACCTACAAAGTCTTTGATACGGGATCGATACCTAAAGCTTACCCGCAAGAGGCCTTTTCTCAAAGTTAAGAAGCTCAGCTCTATTTTAGGCTTAAAATTGTTGAATGCCAAAGTCTGTCTCGGCTTATACTGAAAATTTTGTTCACGTGAAACAGCATTTGTGCTGAAATACGAGCTTTATTATTAAAATTTCTGAGTACCGTATATTATATAAACATAATATGTCAAAAAATATGGAAAGGCTATGCATAAACATATACTTTTGTTGTCCATAATATATATAGTTAAGTATAATTTTTAAATTACTCAATAGTATTACCTCATAATGTCATCTAGATTTTTGAATTACTACTTTGCACTATATTCTCGAGGTAATGCGTATTGATTGGCGAAATCCAACGCCGCGCTTTTTTTAAGAGAGAAAATAAAATTATTAAATATTTTATAATTATTATTAAGTGGTAGAGCTTAACACCGCTCTTTGTCCTATTCCAAAGCGGTTAACAATCCAACTCACTACTTTGAGTTTGCAGTCGGACGCTGTATTGGCTTTAATTTACCACTTTTTATTGCTTTACAATAATAATTAACCTAAATATCCCACTCCACATTTATAAAATAAAAGCACATTTCTAAGTATTTACAGCATTTTGTTTTCTTTGTTACAGAACGTGAACAGCTCTACCGGTCATTCGATGACAAACTACATATGACCACAACGGACAATGCGGTCACAAGCTACAAAATCTTTACCGAAGAAGGGAGCTTTAGGAAAAACATCATTTAAAGCAAGTTCAGCTGCTAAAGAATTAAAGAAAAAAACAGCTGCATCTAAAAAAGCTAAGCCGCCTCAAAAATCTTCAATTAAAGGATCTAAAAAGAAATCTGGCGATGACGTTACTACAAGTAAAAACGAAGATTGCCCAGTTAAAGATAAAAATGAATCATCAACATCAGAAGTATCGAAAATGGAGTCTCCTAAGCCAAGTGCATCTAAAGAGGGTTCGCCAGCGAAAAATTCTAAGAAAGACCGAAAAGAGACCAAAGATAAGGCTAAAGCATTAGCTAAAAAAGTTGTTGCGAAAAAATCTATAAAAGTTATGAAAAAAAGTAAATCGAACCAAAAGTCAAATAAGGAAGATAATGAAGACATAAAGTACAAATTAAATTTAGATGCAGTGAAAAAAGTTTCAACCAAATCGCCTAAAACAACCTTAAAGTCTAATGTTAAAAAAGGGAATTTACAGAATCAAAAGAAAATTATCTCAAACACTTCTAAAGAAACTGAACAATTGAAGAAAGATAAAGCTAACTCAGAAGAAAAAATAGATAATAATAGTATACAAAATCAACATGGTATTGATAAAACTGATATAAAAGACATTAAAAAGAATGAACTACAAAGTGAAACTATTGGTTTGAAAGTAGATACTCAATATGAGTCATCGAACCAACTAAATAAAACTACACCTGAAAATTCCACAGATGTGAACACTCGAACAGAAACACCTAAAACTGAAACTGAGCGACCACTTAAATTTTTTACATCTACCAGATCGCCGAGAACCGTCGACATTGATGTTAAATGTTGTAAAAATTCGAAGGGAAACTTAAGCGTCTCTGAACGATTTTTATCTACGAAAACTGATGATAATAATAAAGAAAAAAATTCTACTAATAATCTTGTATCACAAGGTTCAGAAATCGATGTCTATACATTTACAGAAAAAGTTGATTCTCCTAAAAGCATTCTTTCAGATTTTAGGTCTCCAGTAAATAAAAATGTAGGCCGTGTGAGACCAATCGCCAGAGTAAAAGGAACAGTAATTGATAAAAAGGCTGATGCGGAACGCAAAAAATATTCCCCACATCGACCTATTGAAGAAGTGGTAAAACAACTCAAAGCCAATAAGCGTTCAGAAGATTTAAATACAAGTCAAAATAGTACAAACTATGAATCTTCCGCACTGGACTTCGGGGCGTTTACAGGAGAAAATGAAGTTGAAGATAAACCACCAATAGTAAGCAAGTCATATAAAATGGTCGCCAGAAAATCTAGTATCACCGGAAAGCCTTTCAGCCCTATAAAGTTTCTTGATCAAGAATCTAGTCAGAAAACTGAAGCAAAGCCTCCTACTAAATCTGGTAGTACCAAGAAAAATGTAAATAAAAAGAAACAATCTAAAAAGGGTTGCTTATCTGACGAAGAAATTGATACATCAACGTTTTCACTTAATACCAAAGTAAGCTATACTTCTTCAGAAGAAAGTGTTAGTGAATCAAATGACGATAATGACAGTAAAGAGTCTTCAGAATCAGATTCTTCTAAATGTAAAAAGGTCAAAACTAAAAAATACAAAAAAATTACTGACGGAGCAAAAAAATGTATTTCAAAAGAATTAAAAGAACTTTCAAAGGATTCATTAATTGATTTGAAAGACACCTCCTTACTAGGCAATGAAAAGCCAACCAAAAGACGTCTTAAATTACTATCAATGTGGAATGGTCCCAAAAAGCACAGGATGGCGTCCCTGAACGCTTTAGCAAAAGTACATTGCCTGTACGAAAATGAAAGCAGAACTCATATGGAATTAGGCCTTATGAAAACTATTGATAGGCAAGTTCTACCCAGTACGTCTAAAGCTTCAGCACCTAAAAAGAAAGATAATAAATTAAAAGAAGTTGAAAAACAAGAAAGCAGTAGTACATCAGAATCTGAATATGAAAATAAAACTGAAAAGGATAAAGAAAGTTCAGAAAGTTCTGATGAAAATCCACCTCAAAGGACCTTACGAGGTGTTCCGGGAATTAGAAGTGCCGGCAAGTATTGGGATCCCAAATCATCGACGTCATCTAGTGAAGATAGCGAATTGGAATCACGTCCAAAAATGGATAAAAAGAAAGTAGCGCAGAAAACGACATCTGCTGCGAAATCTGATTCTGATAAATCACCCCCTAAAATGAAAAAAACATCTGGAGTTCCGGTTAAGAAAAAGCGTAATAGAAATGAAGTGGTAATGGATTTAAAAGATATGGTTGTTCAAAAGCGAATGGCTAGTTTGAATGCTACTGCTATTTTAGCAGCAAGTTATGAAAAGCGTTCTCCGAAGTCTAGCAAAGAGGACACAACATCAGATTCTTGTAGTGATGAATCTTTCTCTCAAAAGCCAAAAAACGTAATAAGTTCCGGCGTAAAGTCGGAATTAAAAAATGAGGATACTAAAAAGGAAAACGACGAAACTGCGACGACTGATAGGAAGCAAAAAGTTGAAGTTATTGTAAATCAGGATACGGATGTAACAATTACAGGTGTATATTCAACCCATCATCATGAAGGCTTCTGTACCGTTTCAGGAATGCAATATCGTATTTCGTCGACAAGCCACACTCAAACTACTGCAACAGCTAACTGTGAAAAGGTAAGATTTGACTATTACTTATGAAATATATTCTCATTGTACCAGAAATTATCAGGTTGTAAAAAGAATTAAAGTTTATTTTTTGAGGTTTTTATGACTTACTAACGGCCCGCTCGCGGTTACACCCGCGTGAACTATGTTATTATTAATTTCTGTCTCCAGGACTACGTCCTAGTGACGTCTATGCAAAATTTGAGACTCGTAGCATTTGTAGTAACGAAATTTCACACAAACTTTCGACCTCTAAAACAACCCCTTAGAAGTCGAATATTGCAAATTCCCATCTTAGCGAGCACCTACGTCCTATAAGTAACTCCTATGCAAAATATCAGATTCCTAGCACATGTAGTTTCTGAGATTCCGTGATGAGTGAGTGACCTTTCGATTTTATATATATAGATAATAAAAAACAATAGATACCAAGAAAATTTATTTTCAAGTTGTAGTAAAACAACTAGCTCACGACCAAGACTGATTTTTATTTCTCATAACATTTTATATTTGTTTTATTTTTTTAAAGGTAGCCAATGTCACATTTTAATGTCTGACGCTTGATCTACGTGAGAGTAGAAGACATTTTGAATCAGTTTTTTTTTTTTAGACCATTTTAAAGGGGATCAAGTCCTAAGCCGCATCAGGCAGCAAATACCCTGGCTACGCCACTGCATTCACATTTATTAATATTAATTAATATCTAATATAGGGTATATTTCTTTTTTTATAAGGGTTAGAGAAATAATGGTGCGTTACTATTTTGGCTGAAAAGCAACATTATCATTTTACGAACCATTTGAAGCTAGTTCAATTTTCATAATTGTCATCCTGCTAGACTATATATTTATACTAGCGGCCCGCTCGCGGTTTCACCCGCGTGAACTGTTATTATTAATTTCTGTCTCCATGACTACGTCATAGTGACGTCTATGTAAAATTTGAGACTCCTAGCATTTGTAGTAATGAAGTTTCATGCAAATTTTCGACCCCAAAAACAACCCCTTAGAAGTCGAATATTGCAATTTCCCGTCTTAGCGAGCACCTACGTCCTATAAGTAACTCCTATGCAAAATTATTGCTAGCACTTGTAGTTTCTGAGATTTCGTGATGAGTGAGTGACTTTTCGATTTTATATATATAGATTAATAAATTATTGAAGGTTTTAGAAGTTTCGAAGATTAAAGAAAACTTTTCTCAAAAGTTGAAATTAAACCGAAATTGTCATTTCATTGCAATAATTTAAAATTTATCAAACAAATAAAAAAGTATTTCAATTAATTTAATGAAAACAACAAACAATATTAATTTATCATTTAAAAAAAAACATAATAAACAATCTGGTATTTCAACAGCTCAATACAACAATAATAACTGTAAACGTTTCGAATCTCATTAATACCCGGCAATGAAGTTGTACTTAAACACGCTTCGGGACCTTATCTGGTGTAATTCATAAACTCAACAGCTACGGAGAACGTAAATGGAGAACTTCACTTTATTTTATTCTCATAAAGCTCATAATTCAATCCAACTGGATAAACAATTTAAGCATGAAAAGAATAATTGTTGTGTTATTCGAGATGCAGGTAATAAGAAAATTACGGGAAAGTTTATATTCATTAACGAAACTGAATTATGTAATTTGGTACATCTAAAACAAACTTAGGCTAACTTTATATTTAGTTATAAGTTATTGGATAGAGGAGAAATATGTCTATTTATTCAAGCTATTATTTTAGGAGGGCTGTTCACGAGAAGATGGGTCTCGTTATACACCTCTCTCGGCTTTATCATCAATGCAGCCTCCTGCAGAGCACGCGCATAACCATCCGCATCCAGGTAAATATAAATATTATTATATGAAAATACAATAAGCAATAATTCTGAATTATGCGGAAAATGGGGAACGGAGTGTCTTGACACTGAGTTCTCTTTGGCTACCCTGCAGTTTACGAATGCAGCATGAAGGTGTTTTTTTACAATAAACAAAAAATAAAGTTAATTTTTCATTAAAACAGAATAATCAGAATTAATTAATGAATTCGCTGAATATTAATGATTAATTATAACATGAGTAAAAATTATATTCTAACGGCAAGCTCATATAGGCTTGGCTTCGTGCCAAGCGTGCAAATGTCGATGCAGGGTCTTACCCTCTATGGAACTTCCTTCGAATATCATAACATATATTTACATTATTCTCTCATATCTCTACAAGAAATATATATTACCTAAAACCTGAATTTTAGTTATTACATAATAAGTAAATAGATACTTTTCTAGACACGATTAAACTTTTCATCGGCCCTGAACTAATTTATTAACATATTCTAACCTACTCTGAAAATATTTTACAACTAATTTGACCTAAATACTCGTATATAAAATCGGACATACTGAAGCGTTAAAATTCGTAATACACCGAAATATTCAAAATCTCCTAAATTACTCTAAATTATAGACAACGACGAAGTAAATAGCTTGAGAATTTTTAATGACGCAATTGACGACAAAATAGCTTTCTAAAAGACGCTATTTACCTATATTTTATTAGTATTTATTTAAAAATCAATAAAAACGTTTGCTAGACGCATTTACAAAGTTATACGACCACTAAAAGTAATCCCAATGACGTTATTGATATAAGAACCAATAAGCTTTAGCAATTTCTTTGAGAATTAATGAGACTATATTTTTAGTGTAGTGTTCTATTTATTCAAAAATTGGTGTCCTTTTATAATATACAATAATACCCTAACCAGCAAGTCTGTTAGTCATTAATTTTAGAAGAGAGAGTAGAACATTAATTTTGCGTAATAGGCCGGAAAAAAGTGTGTCGAGACACTCCTTTCTCCACTTTTTGCTATTCACCAATCCACTCTACAGAGTTGCGAAACTAAATGCCACGTTTTATCTTGCCAGAACGGGCAAAAGGAAATCATTATTTACCCCGAGTGGAGATGGAACCTACAACCATCGTGCTTATTGACAGTTATATATGTATTGCCTTATACATATATTTACATTATGTGCTTAATAAAGCTGATTTTGTGCTAAGATTGAAGTTGACTGTATTTAATAAATAGATATTAGTTATCTTGGCAGCCTGCCACTGCCGGAGCTGCGCCAGTACGAAATATCGCCGTAATCGTACAGCTAATGGTGAATGACCATAGTAAATTAAAATTGTTATATATATCTATGTATATGTTTATGGTTTTCTTTATTTTATAACTAAAAATATGAGTTCAGTCGTGGCCCAGGGGCACAAAATGTGACTACAAAATCGACTGGGTGTGGGTCGAGTCGAATCCCCACTCGAGGAAATAAAAAAAATATTTAAATTTATATATCATTTCTTCACTCTGGCGTCGAGAGTCTCTCACTCAACACGCTATGCCTCTAGATTTCGGCGGAAAGTGGGAAATGGAGTATCTTAACACTAGGTTCCCTCTGCCTACTCTGTTGTGTGCAACATACAGCGTGAAGCTGAATAGGAAGGGAAACCTCCACCAAATCGTAAAGCCTAACGCTTAGACAGTGAAATTATAGACATTTAACATTTCACATCTCATCTTATGTAATGAAAGATATGTCTCTCGTCGTGTACTTTATTTCAATTTAGAAAACTATAAATTCTTGTTGTATTTGTTTTTATTGTTTTCTATATCAATATAAAATAATAAAAACAAATACAGACATACCGACATAGAGTTTAGCATTGACATTGACCGATTTTAATGTAAATAAATCAAATTTAGAATGAAAACCAATGAAAAAAGATGTTTACAATTCTACAGTAGGCCTCAAATAATTTAATTTTACATTTTTAAGTTCTAAAATATAGAAAGTCAATTTATATTATCATTTATCATTTATTATTATAAAAAATAACATAATAAATTTAATAGCACATATATACATTAAACTGAACACAAGAACTGCTTAAGTAACACGTGAAGAGATTTATTACAAACGTAGAAAGCTAGAGACCGAACGATTTTCCTCTCACGTAGTTCCCACACTTAAAATACCAGTGTAGGGGGCGGCTGCTGGAAAGCCATTTATCGAGTGTATGAATAAATTTGCGCAAACGAGCTGGAGCTAACATTATTTTAAGCAAGTTATTATTTGACAATTTATTGTTTTTACATTTTTGAAGTTATTTTATATATTTTTTTTATATTTAAAAACGAATATAGATTTATGTAAAAATTTGATTTTTTTTCCTACGCTGAATCCTGGCATTGCATGTTTTGTTCTCTACACCAGAGCGAAGAAATAAAAATATTAATTTAAAATAATAGCTTCATTTCCTAGAGTAGAGATCGAACCCACAATTATGGCATTTACTGTCACACACGCCCCCCCTTGCGCCACGACTGGCCTCATAATAAAATAATACGTTTTAATAATTAAATTGGGAACCCATTTCATAAATACCGGCTTTGTCCATGTGCTAAATAAGCTTAACGCTCAGCCGACCGCGTCTAATGTATACGATTAAAAATGTAAACCATACTGGACCCGTCTATTGTTGGTTCAACAAAAATATAATGGATTTACACAAAGGATATGAAACGTTGTAATTTCTACTATAAAATCATTTAATTGTTATTAAAATAATATAAATTATACAAGACTTGTTTAAAGTGTTTATGAAAGTTGTTTATAAAAAATATTGAACCGAGTAAAATATAAGCAAACAATAATAAGCCTTCTAATCCTAATAACTAAATTCTCAAATTATGTAACAAAAATGCCACAGGTTGTGACAATTTTCACTGTTCACATCCGATTTGCACTGGAGGAACGGAAGGAGTGTCTCAACATTATTTTCTCGAAAATATGATGACAGCAACAGTTTGAATAGTTAGTATAGTAATATACTCACAAACGCGCTCAAAGTCTTGAAGTTGATTAAACAAGCCGTTGTATGCTACCCCCCCCCCCTTAAAATCTAAGCAGCGTGGCCTATTTGTTATCTCGAGGGAAACCATTCCGACATTTTCAACTTTAACAGACACAAAGCAACGAAATATAAGGGAAATGAAAACGCGGCAAAGACAGAAGCTGTTGAGTTAATCATGAAAGCTGAAGAGCGAGGCTCTCTCGCTCGGTCTTGTGTTGCCAGGCTTAGGGACAAATGTGTGACGATTTGGAAATATGTAAATGTATATTCAGTTTTATTGGTATTCTACTCGCTTTACATGTATCGCGTGGAATCTTTTTTAAATTTCATAGTGTATACCGCATATAGCGAGGTAAGCGTAAGTAGATGGAACTTAGTGTTAAAACACTCCGTTCCCTGCTTTCCGTTGAATGTTACAGCCTCCAAAATTTAAAGACGTGCCGAACCGTATTGGCACCAGAGCAATGAAAATATTAATAAATAATAATTAATTTCCCCAAGTGAGAATAGAACCCACAATTGTCACGATATAGTCACACACTTGTGCCCCTGCGCCATGACGGCATGTAGAGATATTGGAATCGTTTAGCTATTTATCACGTATGCTCGAAATTACATCAACTGACGGATTTCGGTTACGTCAGCTATTAAATATTGGTTTGAAATTGTGTAATATGATTCACATCCTGGTCAAATTTAAATATACATACACTTATTTTACTGTCTTACTAATATTTTTAATGGGAATGTAAGTTTGTTTGTTACGCTTTCACGCCAAAACTGGGGAGAACACATATGGGGAGAACTACTTTACAGTAACTCAAAGACATATAAGGAAATATCAAAAAATTGTCAACGATTAACCGAAAAGCTGTTTCAATTATTCAAAGAATAAATTTAAACGCGATAGTTTGTGCCCGTTCGATAGCTCTCTTGCAAAATTCAAGCTTTTCATCACGTATTCCCGTAGTTTTTCAAGCTACGCTGGGATCATTTATGAGAGAGAGATAACCAACAAAAATATCTTTAGCAAGCCCGGAATTTTAAATCTAGCCTTGTGATAGTTCATTCTTCATTATTTATTACTAACATAACAATACAATAAGGTCATCGTGATGCAGCGGCAAATGGGTGTATCTATAACGTAACGGTTGTGGGTTCGACTCCTACTCAATGGAATGAATTATTATTTATTAATATTTTAATTTTCCCGCTCTGGCATTCCGTCACTGAACACGTAATGCCTCGAAAAATTCGGTAGAAAGTAGGAAATGGAGTGTTTTAATACTAGGTTCCCTCTGCCTATCCTGCTGAATGCGGGATACAGCGTGAAGGTGATTTTTAAACAATACAATAAAATATGTGAATATAGTGTAAAGTATACTCCTATTTTTTCATTTCATATATTAACTTATATTTTTGCTCTAGTGCCAGAATTGGGCGGTCTCGCCCGTCGAGCCGCGGGTTGTTCCAGTGCATTCTCAGCGCCCTCACCAGCTGCACATCATGATCCAGGTAAATTTAAATTAAATCTATTTTATAAACATATAAACCCGATAGATAGTAGGTTCGATTCCCACGCGAGGAAATGAAATTTTTCGTTATTTTCGCTTCATTGAGTTCCGCCACTCAACATGCAATGCCTTCAAAATTCGGCGGAAAGTGGAGAACGGAATGAATGGTCTTAACAAATAATAAAAAATATATGATAGCATTGATACATACATATACCAACGTATATACCTGCGCCCTGTATGCGTGTGTATACAATAAATGGAATATACCTAATATTTACATAAAAAACTAAAATAATAATAATAATTTAATGCAAGAATAAAAAAAAATCTGTGTCTGAACAGTTAGGAGCCAACCCATTTGAATTCTACCGACATACGCCATAGCTTTTTTGAAACAAAGATGACAATTCGCTTGCAAACAAAGAAAACGCCGACAAACTGAGAGATAAAACGGTCAAGCAAAAGGAAAAAGAAAGTAATGAAGCTCCCAGACATACATTTTCCATGTGACCCTCGTAGATTTCAGAGCAAATTATCGTCAATGGACAGCAATTTTTGCCGTAATCGGATATCCTAACACGAGGAAATCTAATCGACCGGTTCCCGGTTAAAACTGAGAACCCTACCAATTTATACTTTGAAAGTTTGATAGTTGGTCTATTTTCTTTTCGTGAAATTTCTATTTATGTTTTAATTTTGTGTTAATGTTTTTATGGATTAGTTCGTTATATGTCTATCTCTTTCTTCTATTACTATTACTATTTATAAAAAAAAACTATTTATAAAATAAATTAAAAAAAATCATATTACTGCGCATATATAATGCGCAGCGTTGAGCTTCGCCTCTAAATAAGCAATGCTTCGAAAAATTCTGCGAATAGTGGGGAACGGAGTGCCTTACCACTAGGTTCCCTTTACCTACCTTGCTATTTACGGTCAAACATTTTCACTCTACTCTTTAAGACCAAAATCTACCGAACTACCTATAAATTTCTCTAAACCATATTACACAGTTCCTTACACTAATGATTGTAAAATATTTTTCTATAATTGGATTATAATATAAAAACTCTAGTTAAATGAATAAAACAAACGTAAAGACTTACAACATTTTTAATACAGTTTTAGTTCTATATAGAATTCTAAAATCTTTAACAGCATTTTAATGCGGTAACTGCGGTTTCACATATAACGAAGTTCATATTGGAAATTTATTGATATCCACGTAAAATAAACAACTGACTGGCTGACTAAATGTTTTTGCGAAAAGCTGTTAATAAATATATCGGGTATGATTTAGGTCAGGCTATATTATAGGCAAAACTTATTTCATTTAAACACATTTTGTTTATTAAATGTCACTCTTATTCAATTGGTAATATAAATTGTTTAATATTTAAGATCAGATTCAGTTTTCTCCAGGATGACATCATCAGATCTTGACATGATCACCATGGCGTATACCTGTGGCGTATAACCTTTCAAATAAAAAAAATATCCAAATCGGTTCAGGCGTCTTCGAATAAACTGAGAACTAACTCCTTTTTTTGAAAGTTGGTTAAAAATAGTGCAGAATAAAGTCATAGTAATAATGTCTGAAGAAAGATCTTTTAAATATCAAAGTTATAAGTTCTTTCCACCCTCAGCCGACAGTCGGTTAAGTAATTAATTCTTTTGCCGTCCCCTTTGAATAAATCACTTCACAGCCAACTTGAACATTATAAAAGTTGTCTTTTAAATTTTAAATACTGTATTCAATGATTCAAGATAACTTTTCGAAATTTCATTTTCTATTTTATGATGGCACCCAAGGCTTTTGATACGTATTACATTGTTATACAAGAGATGTCTTTTAAACTATCGAGCAATTTTTGTTGTTATAATAAAATACCTCTATTCGTAGCGTTAGGGGCACAATGTGTTACGGTAAACGGGACAGGTTGTGGGTTCAATTCCCACTCGAGGAAAAGAAATATTTCTTATTTTTATTATTTTCACTCTGGTCTCGAAAAGCGTGGTATTGCTATCCGCTACTCTACACGCAATGCCTTAAAAATTCGGCGGAAAATAGGGAAAAGAGTGTCTTATCACTAGGCTGTTAGGATCCTTTTGTGTTAAGTTGATAAAAAAAATACATGTTATTTTTTACACGAATAAAAATAATATAAAGCTGTTAAATTCTGCTATAAATGTAAACGTCAAATCTCAGAGTACTTTCCTTTACTTTATCCCTGGTCGTTCGCAGTAAGCACGTCCCGGCGGTCTTCTAAAGAACTACTTTTGGACTTGTTTAACTCTTGGAATAGTGGAACTACCTATATTTATAGATGTTAGCCTTTCCTTAAAAAAAAAACAATAAATAAATCAGCTTCACGCTGTATCCCGCACAAAGCAGGATATGCAGAGGGAACATAGTGTTAATATATTCCGTTCCTCACTTTCCACATTGCATGTTGAATGGCGGAACACAACGCCGGAATTTTGCCTTGGTGTCAGAGCGAAGAAATGAAAATATTGAATGGGGATCGAACCTACAGTCTTCTTATTATCGTAAATTGATATATAACATCTTTTAAATAATCATTTGTTGCTTATATCTATCTACTTATTTATACAAAAATTATTTAATTGAAAATTGTAATAAAGTTTTGGAATTAATTCTAATTTTATTAATATTAATACGAACTTAGGTTATTAGTACCTTTTGACGTTTTAACGCCTCATATAATTGTAATTAGAACGACACTTTGAATGTAGGAACTTACAATAATCCATGTAAGTAACTTTGTAATGCTTACCTAAGCTTGAGAAAACATTACCATTATATAAATTAGTATTTACTAGTGGACCCGGACGCGGCTACGCCTGCTTGAACTATAAGAATATTTTTTAAATATTATATAATATATTTATTTTTATAAGGATGAATATCAAAATATTCATTTTGGGTGACGTTTTCTTAAAACAACAAAGAAACTTTGCAAACCGGTGCTTTGTAACGACGGTTGTTATTAACATGGCAGAAGAAATTGCATGTCAAATTAGAAAGTATTTTTATTTATTAGTACATATGTGTAATGTAATGTTATATAGCCTAGAGCACTTCTAAAGAATGCAGCTTTCATACAAAACAAAAACATAGTAAATCGGACCAGTAGATCCAAAGATCTTAGCGTTCAAATAAACAAACAAACAAACAAACAAACAAACAAACAAACTCTTCCGCTTTATTATATTAGTATTAGTATAGACATAATAAATGAAGATAATCAATAAATAAAAACATCAAATATAAATATTTTAATTTTATTTAATAGTTGATACTAATTTACACTTTAGATATGGAAAAAAAATAAACAGTAATACTAAATATATAAAAAAAAAATTGCAAAAAAATCCCTTGAATATCGTTAAGTAGTAAGGTCTTTCCCTCGTATACCTTCATTCAGTTTAGAACTGTGGCATCTAATACCGCAATTTGTAAAATCCGACCAAAGTAAAAGCTCGTGAGAAATTTGGCCACAACCATGGCATTCCATGAGTTAAGGCTAGAATAGACGGAATACTGCGCCAGGAACAGAGTCAATTTTTAGTTTCATCCTGCACATAGCAGGTCAGGCAGAGGGAACCTAGTGTTAAGTCCGTTCCACAATTTCTGCTAATTCTAGAAGTATTGCTTGTTAAGTGGTGGAACTCAACGCCGCGCTTTGCCTCTACACCAGAGAGAAGAAAATGAAAATAATAAAATATTTCATTTCCTCAAGAAGGGATCGAACCCACAACCTATGCCGATGCGCTACGACTGATCTCAGTAGAGTAATTATAAAATGTTTTAATACAGTTAATTCTTTGTTTTAAAAAGTTTGCTTATACGATATCCCGTAAGTTGAGGATAAGACGATGCCCTAATATCATGAAACACTGGTGTAGAAAACGCTTCTTGAACCACGAGAGATTTACATATAAAATGAACGTAACTTAGTTTATACAACTTGAAATTACTGACATTTATATAACGTTCATAGTTTTGGAACAACAAAAATAACATTTTCCATAGTGTTTATCCACTCAACTTTTATAAAACCTGAACCTATAAATTTACATTGTTAGAAAACGAATCGAGTAAAATGGTGACGATTCGATATGCATGGGTTTGTCTAAAAATAAAAGTAACGCACGAGGCCCGAATAAAAATAGCCTAGAGGGCTATTATTAAGGCAATATTCTGTTACGCGACCAGAATTCATATTCATCTGCTCAAATGTCATTCCTCTGTCGAGCTTCGCTTTGGTTAAACAAGGTCGTATTTCGTATTTTAACGGCCAAGAATATTTTAGTATTATAATTGTAAATGTTAGAGAGGGGTGGATTTTGTGTAATATTTAATATGCTTTTTAAGGTTTATGTTTTTTTCTTTAACGAATGAATATTTTTTTATATACTGAAAATATTTTGTTTTCCAGTACTTTAAGTAGGTATATAATCAACAACACAAATAACGATATTGTTAGAACTTTTAACTTTATATTTCTTTATCTTGGTGTTACTTACCGCTTCTTCATTTGCAGTAGGAAGGACAATAAAAACTTAATGAAAGATCATTTTGTCCCTAATTTATTTCATCCCTCTGGTAACTAGGCAAAGTGAGGAGTTAAGTTCCATTACACAACACGCAATACCTCCAGAATTCTGCAAAAAGTGGAGAGAACGAGAGAACCGAAATGTCTTAAGGAGACCGATGTGTCTTAACACTAGATTATTAAAATTCTCTGTGCCTATTACGCTATGTGCGGGATGCAAGGTGAACCTAAAAAAAATAACGTTAGTTATTACAATATCTGTATAAATAACTATTTTAATATTTAACCTACCCCATCCAACAATGAAGCTTTCTATAGAAAGTGGACTTAATATGGCTCTGATTATTATTACACGAAATAATTTAAACAACTATCGTATAAAATACACATACAATCCATACCTATATTATAAATTCGAAAATAACTCTGTCTGTCTGTCTGTCTTTTACGCAATCAGGGCCAAACCGCTAATTTAATTGTGATAAAATACTCATATAGAGATACTTGAGTGTCTCGGGATGAACATAGGATACTTTTTTTTCTCATATTTGTAATATTTTCGATATATATCAATATATTAAAATACTTATTAATTTGAAATGCAATTTATTCCGCCATGTTAATAACAACCGACCGTTGCTAGGCAACGATTTGCAAAGTTTGTTGTTAGAAAACATCACCCAAAATGAGCTTGCTTAACACATCTCTCTATTGAAAACTGAAAATAATTTCATAAATAAATTTAATAAATATTCGTATGTAGTATTCGTATGTAGTATTCGTATTCGTATTCGTATTCAAGCGGGCGTAGCCGCGTTCGGGTCCACTAGTAATTCAATAAAATAAATTATTCAGTGTTAAAGCATTAGACAACAACATATAAAACAAAATATATATATTCCAAAACAAATATCCAATATGTTCATATCAATTGATTTAAAGCAGATTTACAGCTATCGATATAAGCGGTCGCTATTCGAATGTTATTTTTCTGTGGAAATATTATTTGTTGGCGTATAACACGGTTTGTGCTATTTCGACGCCATTACGAGTGTGTAAATATTTGATATGAATGCCAGTCTAACCTCTGTTAAATTTACTTCTATATGAGGATGAGGCTAAAATTAAATTATGCTCCTTTAACTTGACGTATCTTAGTTTTGTTAAATTATGGTTCTAAGCTAAGCTGATAAATAAATGTAGTAAAAGTACAAAAAAAATGTACACTATTATACAATTTTTTTGAGATTCATTATTTGCAGGATTGGTTCCCCACTTTCAGCTGAAATTTCGAGACATTCCGTGTTGAGTTGCGGAACTTAACGTCGCGCTGTCTTGTTACTACAGCAAAATAATTAAAAAAATAAATAGTTCATTCCCCTGAGTGGGAATCGAACCAATAAACGTCGCGTTAAATTTAAATAGAAAAGTTAGTGCTAGTAAAAATAATGTGAAAATAACAATTAATTCTTTTACCATTTCCAGTACTTCACAGATTCAATAACTAACTACTGCGATAGAATTAAACTAAAAGTAACTAAAACAAAGCTGTTTTCATACTGCTAATCTAGCAAATAATATCTTAGTACAAAATTACTAGTTCCATATGTTACTGTCTTCTTTCAATTTCATTTTTCTATTTTTATTGAGCTTTCGAAGCACTTTCGTTTGATAAAAAGTTTTATAGCAAAAGCAATATATTATTGATAGTTTCTTTTTTTAATATATATATATATACAAAATATAAACAATATATTTTGTTATTCTTATCTTTATTTATCTACTTATTTGTATCTCGCTTTTGGTACAGACAATTTAGTGGTAAGACACTTTCTTTTCCTATTTTCCGAGGATTTTTTGAAATATTGCATGTCGAATGACAGAACATAACGCCGCCTTTCGTCTCATTACATATTTTATACTTAAATTACATTAATCTAAACAACGCAGTACAAAGTTATCTTTTTAATACTATTCACGTTTTAGTTTCATCGAGTGCAATAAAATTTTAAATGCAATTACTACTTTATTAGCTTCATCTATAATAAAAATGTTTGAAAAACGTTAATTTGTATTACAACAATGTTTGTTTAATTAAAAATCCTTTGTAAAGAATACACTTGTTAGCTCGTAAAATATTTTTTTCCTCATACAGGTGAAAAAAGTACTTAACCTGTCTTGTTGTAAATTGCTTAGATATAGTTTTACAAAAAGGTTAATATTTTCCATTACATTGTTTAAGTTATGCTTAATTAATATTTAATGGTTTTATAAATTAATTATTATATTGAGGCTCTCGTGGTGCAGAGGCACAAGGGTGTGACTGTAACGCGGCGGTTATGAGTTCGATTCCCACTCGAGGAAGTGAAATATTTATTTACATTTATATTTTCATTTCTTCGCTCTGGTGTCGAGGCAAAAGATCGGTCTAGTGTTATGATGCTCCTCGTCCTACTTTCTGACTAATTAAACTTTAAAATTGTACATTAAATTTCTAATCTTTTTATCGATTATTATTTTTCCCGATCATCGATAAATATATTTCTATAGATTCTAAGATTTGAAGCAACAATTATCAGGGCACTTTTTCCACTCAGCCCTATGCTATTAACACAATTCTTTCTTAATTCCTTCCATACTTTCTTAACATTAAAAGTCATTCTGTCGTGTTGTCGCAGCCAGTCAATGTCCCTCCCTCTTACGCCCTCACGGCACTCTGCCTCCGAAGACATTACACAAAACCATTTACATAAGTACTTGTTCAACTACGTAATCCTTCACGATATGAAGCCAAAGTAAGAATTCCCTCCCTTAACTAAGGAGACTTTACAAGTTTTATTAAAACGCGAGCGAGCGAATTATAAATATACTCGTATATATGTACGTACGTCCCTACATTTTATATGAACAATGTCAGATTGGTAGTGTTTTTTTTTACTTTTATATAATTAATTAAATTATTATAAACATTATTTGTAGTAAAGACTAATATTGCTTGAAGATTAGTTGTTTTTAGTGTTCTGTAATGTCTCAAAAAAAACTAAAACTAGACTATCCAGCTTTAACTCTAAATAAAAGTTTATTTACTTTTTCATGAACCAACAGAATAAGTTTGTTGGGTGGTAGACACCGAATGCTTTTTAGCGTTAAACTCGCCTATTATATTTTTTTTATGTATGAAATTTTGTGCAAATAAAGAATAAAAAATTTTTATAAATACTAATGTTATATATTACAAAACATATATAACTACGGCCGTCGTGGCATAGGGGTGTGATTGTAAAGCGACGGTTATGGGTTATGGGTTATGGGTTCGATCCCCATTTAAGGGAATGAATTATTATTTATTAATATTTTAATTTCTTTGCTCTGGCACCAAAGCAAAAGCCTGATTTTGAGTTCCGCCACTCAATACATTGAAAAATTCGGCGAAAATTGGGGAACACGACCATGGGCAAGATATAGCATGAAACTGTTTTTTTTTTAACATGAATAAAAAAGAATTTGTACATACATTGACCAGAGAACATAAATAGGGCTTAAATCATTTCATAATACCAAAATAATATTATGCAAAAACAACGAATTACATATTCATAATAAAGCGCAAAAATAAAGTAATTTTAAAGTAAGAGTTACCGTCAACGAATTGCGATTTCAGTTTGCGAAATAACTTCCGTGAAATTCAAAACTAGGTGTTTTAAAAAACGACGACCATTGCCAGCGAACTCTTTTACGAGATATGTACTTTAAATAACAATGTAATGAAAGCTTTACTTTTAAATGTCGGTATATTTATCTATTGGAAAGAGGGGCTAAAACGAGACACTAACTAAAGAAACAAACACGTCAAAATGGAGAGCGGAGTGTCCTAACACTAGGTTTCCTGCGCCTAAACTTCTAAAACACTGGGAGCTGAAAAAATATATAAGAAATATGCTATTCGAATATATTATTTAACATATTATATTACTATATGTTTCCATTATAGGATTTACAGATGAGCAGTTAACTCGAGCTACCCCCTTATAATATACTCACTGTATTTCTTGCGGGTCTGACAGTGCTTTGATTACTTTAGCCTGAACTAGACTTAAACCACTTAAGTTCACTATATTTCCCCATTAACTGAATTTTAATTTAAAACGATTCTAAATCTCCATTAATAACTATAAAAAACAAAAATTATAATTTGCAAACATGTTAATATTACATATCATAAATTCATATGTAAACTCGAAACTTTATACGCTAAACTACTTTGAACATTTAACTCGTGTATGTTTTTTCTAAGTTTGCAATTTTGAATAGGTGCTTTGTTGTTCACAGTCAGCACGTGAGTACAATGAATTCGTTTACAGTACCTAACTTTTGCTAAGCCGAAGTATTTCGCAGAAATGAAACAAGCACAGAATAATCCTTATTTCAAAAGCTATGTTTTTATATTTGCGAGATTATAGTTTAATTTTGTTTTTTAACTTCACGCTGTATCCCGTCATGGCGGGGGGAACCTGGGTTAATGTTAATGATCTAGAGTCTATTTCCACAGAATTCTGGAGACATTGCGTATTGAATGGCGGATCTCAACGCTGCACTACCTCTTGTTACCAAATCGAAGAAATGAAAATATTAAATATTTCATTTCCTCGAGTGGAAATCGAACCTAACTTTGACTAACCTCAAATAATAATTATTTAAAATGATTGCATGTTAATAATAATACATTTTATTATTTATATACTAAATATTATTTAATAAAAGGCAATGAGAATAGGGGTACATGCTCCTATAGAATATAGGATATACCAAAATTAGGTAATATATGTTCAAAACGTCGATTCAGCAAATCTTTGAACAGGTGTTAGATTACATTTAATTGTATGGATCTTACGCTTCGTAAGTTTCTGTGAGACCGTCTCCTTTTCCCCAGTTAATTGGACTTGGATTATTTATTTTCTCCTCCTTGTTTTCATTTCTACACTTTAGATGAGAAAAGGAAAAGCTTTTTTGGAGTTTCATTACTTTGTGAGCTTTGTCTGGTTATTTGACTTTATAATTGACCCAAAAGTATTAGTTTGTACGCTATCTAATTTGCTTGGTGTTGTTTGATTCACAGATTTTAATATTAAAGCCATTTATATGTGAATAGATTAATAGTAAAATAGCTCTAAATATTAATTCTACTAATATTAAATATGTGAAACTTTGTGAGAATGGATGTTTATTTCACTTTCAAAAAATACTGAACAGATTTAGGTAAAACTTTACAGTGGCTTATGGCTTATCAGACTCAGACATCAGAATAACACATAGTTTACAATTTATATAAAGATTTTGTATAATATAACAATAATTTTAAGCGGGCGAAGCCGTCTGTGGGCTGCTAGTGTTCATATATACAAAAATTATTAAAGAACTATATTAGTTTCAGTCAATAAATTATAACACACATACTAAAAAGTATAAAACTTATATTAACAGGTAAATAGAACAATAGAGTACAAATATCAAAATAATATATGACATGCTTTTAATTACGGAAAACATTCCGGATTCAATGCGAGTATATTTTTCCGCAAGCTTAAACATTTTCATCTTATCGTGTTAAAGCATATTTACTTGTATAATAAAATTGGACGCTCACGGAACGCCGTCGTAACGGTTCCGTTCACCAGCAAAATTTATTTTTGACATCTCATTTAAAATATTTTTAAGCTTGCATGATTTTCAACGAATTGATATGCAATGCTCATTTTCCGTCGTTTTATCACGGAAAGTTGCAGTTTTTATGAAGAAGAAACGGTTTCTGCTCTTTTAGCTAATGTTCTTTTTTTTTTCATTGAAATAGAATTTATTTTTTTTCTTGAAGAATTCAACTTCCATGAAGGACATTCATTTTTATTCGATAGCAATAATGAATTCGATTTATAACAGAATAAAAGTTGACTCGAACGCAGCTTCTCCTGCTTAAGCTTAATTGTCATATTATAATTATTAACAAAAACATTAATTGTGATATATATGTCTACTTTATAGTAAAAGTTTCATCCAAATCCGTTTAGCAGTTTTTATATGAAAGTGGAACAAGCATGCATTCTCACAAACTTTCACATTAATAACATTACTAAATAAGTAATTATATCTTTCTTTTCACAATATCACACAAACAGAATAAAAACAGCGATAAACACCACCAAATTACATAAAGATTCAAATAAATTCACACCTCGCTCACAAATACCTGCTGTTTTACAAAGCCAATGTCTAAAAATAGGCTGGAGCACCTCTTCCAATAGGCGCTATATCCATTTAACCCAGTATGTACACGTGGTCAATTTGCCGTTATGAATAAATCCAGGCACCTCCACTGGAAACCAGCAATTTGCATCCAAGCTGGCCGTTTCAGCTTTATTATTCTCCCACTTCATATTTCGGGCGTTTATTAATGATTTTGTAATTGGGCTGTCGTTCGCATTCGTATCATCCGGTCTATTACTTTTACCAAAAATGATGAATTAAATTGTAATTAAATTTGCAGTGTGCGATGTGAAATTACTTTGATGCTTTCAAAATTGTTTAATCGACGTTTGTGAGTAGTTTTACTCAATTAAATTAAGTTTTAAGCCTTTTAAAATATTATATGTATATGCATATATTATTTATAAATTGAAATAAAAACATATAGGATTTTTTAATCTATTAAACATTTAGGAAATAATGTTTAAATAAAATAATGCCAACAAACCACCTTTTTAAGATAAGTATTTCTCAATGGCCAGTTCACAAACTAAAATATAAAAACAAACTGTCTCTATATCGGGAAAAAGATTTCCATAGAAAAAGAGGCTAGAATATAATAAGAGCTAAATAAAATGCCTATTCATTGAACTCACAACTATGAACTAGGTTACGTAATAAACCAATGCTCCTTTGAATCTGGGTTATCTTAAATTAAAGTTATAAGATATTAAAGAGATTTCCATGTCTCAAATATACTAGCATTTGTACTGATTTCACAATTATTAATAAGTAATTTAGTAATGGTTTTCACATAGCGGATCTTACGTTCTCCATTTTCTGCCAAATTTTGGACTCATCACATGATGATTGGCGCAACGCTACGCTGCTGAAAATATTGAAAATTCAATTTCCTCAAGTGGGAATCGAATCTACAACTATCATTTACAGTCAAACTCCACAACTGGTCTCAAATTAAAGCCTTGAAATTACTTCAATATCAAATAAGCTCTCTCAGATTTCTGAACCTTTCTGGCTTATACCAACTCGTATATAAATAATTTATAGTTTAGAACAGTGAACTGAACATCACAAAGAAAAAGGTTTTTATAATTTACTTAAGGTTTATGTGAAAATAACTACAAATTAGTTTAGTCTATGCATTACATTTATATACGAGTACGCATTCTAAATCTTCTAAGCTTTGTAATTTTGTTTACACCTACACCACAACTAATGTACAGAAGAATTCTTTTTATTTGTACTGCTTAATTCAAATATGATACTTTTTTCACGTTTCTTTAAGCAAATTCCGTAAAATATGTAGAAATATAGACCTACTAGTGGACTCGAACGCGGCTACGCCCGCTTGAACTACACGAATATTTATTAAATTATTTTCAGTTTTCAATAGAGATGCGTTAAGCAAGCTCATTTTGCAATTCGTTGCTTAGCAACGGTCGCATAGCGACGGTTGTTATTAATATGGCGAAATAAATTGCATGTCAAATTAATAAGTATTTTAATATATTGGTATATATCGAAAATATTACAAATACGAGAAAAAAAGTATCCTATGTTCATCCCGAGACCCTCAAGTATCTCTATATGAGTATTTTATCACAATTAAATTAGCGGTTTGGCCCTGATTGCGTAAAAGACAGACAGACAGACAGACAGAAAGAGTTACTTTCGAATTTATAATATAGGTATGGATATAGGAAGTAAATATAAGCATTTATAATGTAAACAAGATGGCTTGTAGTAAAATATACAGCAAAGAGTTATTTCCTTCTTGGTACACCTTTTAAAAATGCAACCTCTGACCTAAATTGCCTTATTACATTGAATATTACTGGAATAGCACTTTACATTTCGTTTCAGCTTAAACTTTATACACCCACAAGTTTTATCTTAATTTATTTGTACTTTTTACTTTAGCTTCACGGTTTATCCCGTATATAGTAGTGTAGGCAGAGGGAGAGTTAAGACACTTCGAATCCCATTAAGACATTTCAGTTGCCCACTTTACGCTGAATTTTTGAAGTATTGCATATTGAGTGGCGGAACTCAACGCCGCGCTTTGCCAGAGCGAGGAAATTTATGCTGAAATTTATTATATTAATTCCTGTTTCCTACTTTAGTAAACTATAGTAAAATTCATATAAGAAAAGCTTACAACGTCAACTACGGCTTAATTTTGTTAACATAATAACTATAATTTGTATTAATATTATCGGTTTTATAATAATTTAAATTAAATAAACTTTAAATAAATTAAAATATTTTATACAATCTTCTGATACCGATTTAATAATAATTATCATAAATTAAGAAATAACTGATAATGTTGTTAAAGATACTGTAATCATTTTCTATAGTTTCAAGTTTATTAAAACAAATGAACATAAATAAGCAAAGCAACGACTCTAGGGTATGTATTTATAAATCTTAAGTTTGAGATCGATCTTGAGATACCGTTTTCATGCATGTATATTAATTTATCAATGAAAACGGCATCTCAAGATCGATCTCAGATTTGAGAGAGCCTTATAATTATAAATACGGGTTTAAGTGTACAAAATGCTACAGCTAAATAAATTAAAATATCACCAACAGTTTTATCTAACGAAAGTGTCCGATGATTTTTCAATTAAATATTCTGTATCCCAACATTTCACTGTCTGATGAAACCAAACATTTTCGAACCGGCTTCATCGCCCAGTCCAACTGAAAACTGACTGGATTTTTTGTGCACCGATTTATTTTATGGAAATCCTCGCTTTTCGGTTCGTTAGCGACGACAAAATATATTATTAAACATATTTAATTTTTATTTACAGGTAAGTTCACTGACAACGCTGTTTTCGTTAAGTTCAAGGTAAGTATGTTTTTTTAATTCCGCACTTAGTACTTTGAACAGATAGATATGTTTGTGTTATTTTTTTATTTTTCGGAGCAAATTTTTTATAAGTAAAATTTCTGGGGTGGACACCAGGGTATTCTAGGGTGGGCACGGACCATGTTAACCCCTATTCCTACACCCATGGTTATATATATAAAAATATCAGATAACGATTAGGGTTAAAAGCAGGAAGCCCTCAATAAGCTGTAAACTGGTACTACTATTAATTTGTAATAAAGCGTAAGTTATATATTAAACTAAAATATGAATTTATGCGTAAGTAAAACATATCAGATTGGCCGACAGAACTTCACGTACAATAAAGTGCTCCAATAAGAATTTTTAATCTAATTATCTCTCAACAGACCTTTATTTTTCCATTCTCGTTCTGATTTTTTAAATACAATATTTTATATCAGATTACAATTATTATTAAAATTTTAATTTAACAAAAATTTCACAATTTACTTTTTCGCCCAATACAAAAAAAATTGCAATATAAAATAGCATTTTTTATTTATGAATCCTTCCAATTGATAAATAACATGTCAGCGCAAAAAGAGGACCCTCTTTATTTAATTGACATACGCGTACTGTCAAACCGGTGTCCCAGTGGAACCTAAATGAAACCAGAACTAACGATAACATCAGTTGAAGTTCACATCGACGTCAACAGCTGACAAAATGATATAAGGACGTAACGCGGCGTCAACGACAATAGGCCCCTCGGTACTGGGATGTCAGCTTTATTACAATAGTATTTGGTACTATTATATACTTATAATATTAACATTTATTTGGTCGTGGCTGTTCGCCATTTACATTGCTGGAATAGCAGAATGGGTCAAATTGGTAACCTTTTACCTAGCTAGCTATCGATATAATTCTGATAGGATCTTACCCTGAAATATATATGACTTTTTGAAATGTCATAAAATATTTTATATATTTTTTAATTAGTATTGGATATTTAATGTAATATATTTACATTCTCGTGATGAAAATAGTGGACAATAAGCGATAGGTGACCTAATTTATTTAATGTATTTTTATGCTTTTACAATCAAATTTTATAATAGCATTAAAGTGTATAAAATATATAATGAAAATAATATTAAGAGGCCAGTCGAGGCGCAGAGGCACAAGTGTGTGACTGTAAATGCGTGTGTAAATGTAATGCGACCAGTTGTAGGTTCGATTCCCACTCGAAATTAAATATTTATTTAAATTATTATTTTCATTTTTATACTCTGATGTAGAGGCAAAGCACAGCGTTAAGTTCTGTCAGGCAACACGTAACGCCTTCAAAATTCGGCGGAAAATGGGGAGTGTCTTGACACTAAGCTCCCTCTGCCTACCCTGCTGCGTGCGGGATACAGCCTGAAGCTTAAAATAATTTTAATAAAATTATTTAACACGAAACATGTTTCATAACATTTTAGTAAAGAAACTCCGAAAAATAAACAGTTTAATGTTTTCTTCTTCTTCTCAGTCGTGCACTCTTGACAGAGTGGTCGTGGTTGCTTAGATGGCGCACTAGGTTGAGGTACGCATACATGGCCAAGTTAATTATTGTAATCAGCCCTGGATCACTGCCCTAGTAATGTCTCTCCGTCTTAATCATTTAATGTTTTAGCACTATCTATTAGACTAATAGGAATTAAAAAGAACAATTGTTAACAGGCCTGCCCTACTTTTGTACGTAATCAGTGTAAAATCCTTTAGGGTTAAGCTCTTTAACCTTATTGTCTTGTCTCTGTTAATCTGTCTGAATAAAACGATAAAAATAACTTTAATGTAAATTTATGTTTATTTAACATTTCAATTTTCCTCAACAGGCGGAAAGTGGAGAGTGGAGTGTCTTCTAACTAGACTCTCTGCCTATCCCGTTAAATACGGGATACAGCGTGAAACAGTCATAAAAAATACTATAACATTACTCTGGCATGACATTTACTGCTCATTAAAATGGATAAAGTATTCATTGACTAAGAATGCCTCATTACAATTGTTATCTGGACATTTTTGAATTTAATATCCATTTACATATGAACGAATCAAAAGCAGAACAACATTTAATTAATTGTTTATAAAGTGGGGAAGAGTATGTACTTAACGTCATTTCAATAAGATAATTTCGATTTAATCGTCACTTTTTATTATGCTTGAGAATTTTTGTTACTTAATTAAAGAGAATTATGTTTAACATAAATAATTTTATAGTAAAAATGCTTTGTTTAAAGGTTAATTAATACAAAATGTGAATAATTCTTAGATAAGTTATAAAATAAATACTTCATTTTTAACTTTTAAAATAGTAAAATAGAGATAGATATATGAAAATTTACATATTTAGTGTACTATATGAGTGTTTGAATGTCTCTAGCAAA
The DNA here is from genome assembly GCA_000313835.2 of Heliconius melpomene melpomene. NCBI lineage: Eukaryota > Metazoa > Arthropoda > Insecta > Lepidoptera > Nymphalidae > Heliconius > Heliconius melpomene. Next base: position 291,775 of record HE672008.1, on the reverse strand, counting down.
GGTAGAGTTTAAACAAAGCTTTCCAATATTGGATCTTTTTGAGGTCGAAAAAATCAACAGTATCGGTGGCTAGTAGAGTTCATAACACTGATTTATAGGGGTACTGGAAACATGGGGAACGAAATGTCTTAATTCTAGGTTCCCTCTGCCCACCTTACAGTGTGCGGGGTACATAGTGACTTCTAGGGCAAGTCTACTAATATATAATACATAAAAGGGCCTATAAATAAATCTAACTTGAAAAAATCTATATATAGACATCAAAAGTAAATATATCTTTCAGTTTATGAGAATTTATACGACATGGACTCGAGTTACTTGGCTCTACTTGTCTTATACAAGAAAAGAACTGTATTTTATTATTGATGATTTTATTATATGCCGACATAATTATCTATTGTCGACAGTTGTAGGTTCGATTCCTACTCTAGGGAAGGAATTATTATTTATTAATATTTTCATTTCTTCGTTCGAGTAACAAGGCAAAACGCGGCATATCTTAACACTAGTGGACCCGGACGCGGCTACGCCTGCTTGAACTATAAGAATATTTAATTAATATTATATAATATATTTATTTATATAAGGATGAATATCAAAATATAAGTTCATTTTGGGTGACGTTTTCTTAAAACAACAAAGAAACTTTGCAAACCGGTGCTTTAGCAACGACGGTTGTTATTAACATGGCAGAATAAATTGCATGTCAAATTAGAAAGTATTTTAATTTATTAGTATATATGTGTAATGTAATATTATATAGCCTATAGCACTTCTAAAGAATGCAGATTTCATACAAAACAAAAACATAGTAAATCGGACCAGTAAATCCAGAGGTCTTAGCGTTCAAACAAACAAACAAACTCTTCCGCTTTATTATATTAGTATAGATTAGGTTCCCTCTGCCTACCCTACTACATACGGTATACAGCGTGGAACTAAAAAAATACTGTAAAAAATATATATTTTAATTTAATCACTATATCATTTTTTTATTCTTAAATTTAAAAAGCTTATAACTTTCTCACTACGAATAATAGAAATACCTAGCATCCATTTAATCCTCTAGTCTATTAAGCATACCAGAAATTAATTATGAATTTAGGCAATAAATACAACGAACACAAACAAATTATAATGAACTCATGAAAATAATACTCTGCTTTGGTAAACGGATTCCGTCTTAGAAAACATCCTTGACCCCGTGGCCTACTTCACCCCCTATTTACGAAGCCTTCGCACTAACTATAATCAATTACGCGGTTTTCACCCCCACTGGATTATTTAACAGCCAATATCGGGAAGATTATAATTATTAATGTGGATTTGTAATAATATTTTTGATGAAAATCTTTAATATTTCATGTAAATATCTAAGGGTTTTATTAATAAATTTTATTTTCGTATGGGAAGGGAAAAACAAACTGTTGTTTAACCCTATATTGTATACATAACACTAGGGTGACTCTACCTTTTCGCAACATCTGGTGGATATGTAAAAAATCAAATACTGTTTTGACTAAATGTTACAGGTTTTAGGTTCGATTCCCTCCTAAGAAATTAAAATATTTAAGATTTTACATTTCTTTGTTCTAGTGTCGAGGCAAAACGCGGCGTTGAGTTCTGCTAGTCAACATTAAATAAATATTTCATTTCCTCGATAATCGAAGCCACAACCAGTCGCGTTTAGAGTCACACACTCGTGCCCCTGCGCCACGAATGGCCTCTGGTTAAAATACATATAGATACTACTACTATAGTTCAAATATATGTTTAAAATATATAATATATTATATTTATTTTCTAAATCCCTTTCCAAATCATTTAAAATAACTTGGATTGCCGACATTAATCTGCCATTAGAAGTGCCTATTTAAATTACTCAATTACGTACGTGTTAGGGTGGTTAATGGTTTCCGCTTTCTATTAAATCATAAATTATAACTGCCTTGTCGCTTGTGGCTGTGTACTTGAATTTATTAAATACTAGCGGCCCGTCCGCGGCTTCGCCTGCGTAAACTAGGTTATTATTAATTTCTGTATCCATGAGTACCTACGTCCTATAAGTGACGTCCATGCAAAATTTGAGACTCATACAAACTTTCAACCCCAAAAACAACCCCTTAAAAGTCGAATATTGCAATTTCCCGTCTTAGCGAGCACCTACTTCCTATAAGTAACTTCTAAGCAAAATTTTAGATTCCTAGCACATGTAGTTTCTGAGATTTCGTGATGAGTGAGTGACCTTTCAATTTTATATATATAGATAAGATGTGATGATAATACTAGCTATAGACTACTATACTACTACAACGACTACTATACTAGCTATATGGAGGAGGTTATACTATTATAGTGTTTTCAGTTTTTGCTTGCTTTTATTATTTTTTTTTAATATATTAAAGCTGTATCTTTCAAATTGCGGGGTCTGGCAGAGGGAATCTTGGACCCTAGTGTTAAGACTTCCCAACTTTCTACGGAATTCTGGAGATATTGAGCGTTGAGCGGAGAAATTTATCACCCAAGTGAAGAAATGTTTTTTTTTTTTTAATTTGGGAATGGAATCTCCATTTGTCGCGTTTATAGCCGATGTTTGTGCTACTGGACCACGACTGACCTCCAATGTCACTTAAATAATAAAATAATACAAGAAATACGAAATGAAAACATTAATAATATTCTATTCCGTTCTACCTAATTGTCTAGCCCTAATTTTTATTTTTACTTAAGATTTTTTTTTTCCATTTCTTAAAATTTTAAAATTATCTGAATAAGAATATAAAAATGGCCATCTCTGAATCCAATCGTAAGCACTTTACTATAGATGGACCTGTTAGAAAATATCTCAACCATATTAAATTGTGTGTAGGGGAAGTAATAGAGGAAGATTTGTTTACCTTTTATAGGTATGCGTGGTTGGGAACGTGGGCGTTTATACTGTTCATTAATATTGAACCTTATTAATTTAATAATAAAGCTGCTTTTCCAATATTATATTGAAAACTAAACAGATAAGAATATCACCTAACGACTGGAATTGATAGAGTTAAACACTTAAATTATTGTAATATTAATTCTGATTACTTTAAGCAAGATTAAATTTATGTTTTGCATTTTATTACTTTTATTGGAAACAGGTTTATTTATATACATAAACTTAATACCGATTATCGAACACAAGTCTTATATACAAAAAAGCTACTAAAAACAAACAAATTTTAAAATTTAAAATATAAAAAATATAAAAATATACAATATTTCATAAATTAAAGCGGCTAGAATTTAAGAATTTAGTTTTAATTTTAAAATTTCTAGAATTTAAAAATAGAAAAAGAATTTAAGAATTAAAAATGTAAAAGTATGAATTTGGAATGCAAAATATATAAATATATAAATACACATACATTTTTTATCCAATTTCATAAAAAAACTTACAAACCGGATATCACATACTGCCAAACAAAAGAATATGACCGACTTCCGGCGCGTCCAGTGCCATAGCCAGTACAGTACACTACAGTAAGTACAGTTCACCCGAAACACGACGATGTAACCTTTCTAGAACGTACTTCCCGCGTTTTACGAGCGCATGCGCCATCCGTGCCCAGTGCCCACCCCACTCGGGCGAATTGCGCGGCAGTCTCTACTGCGCGTTGAATCGTGTAACGCGTTATCGCGATACCATCAAAACAAATAACAAAATGATCGCCGACTTAACCCTGAAACATCACGTCTACCTAGACTTCCACTTCCACCATGGGCAAGAGACTACACTACTACATGGTACAATTCCAAGCGTATGACGTAGTAAGCCCACGCTTACCAATTATATTTACATTTGTTTGTCAATAATTATTATGTAAACAGAGGAGCAAAATTATAATTTTAATCGTATATAATATATTTTTATTGTAATCGTAAAACCAGAACTCTAGGCCCAAATATCAACAAAGGCTATACTATTAATAAATAATGAAATTACTACGTCATACGTTCATGTCTCCATAATAAAAAACAATATTATTATTAGCTATAACAGATAGAGAATGAAGGAAGAATAAGGTCGTAAAGGGTCGAAGGGATGCCAGATCCACTATGACGACTTGTTGCTCCAGAACCGTATTTACTGTTCTGGTTGAAGGATTGTTGATATCGGTTTTAGGTGACGCGTTCACGAGATGAGTCATGCTATACGTATATACATATAAGCGATTCTAATAACGTGGCCTTACGATAATCTTTCTATTATTAGGATATGAGTAATTATTTGGTCGAAGTTTTGCATATTGGTTAGTTGTTTTTTTTACTAAGTTAGTAATTGTGAATTTGAATTGCTATGCGAATCTAATTTAGTGTGTATTGGAGTTTATAGTGTTTTTTTATAATTTTTAATTTAATTTTATTTTTCTTTTAGTCATCAAACTCAGTGAAAGATCACTTTGCATTTTTTTTTCGCTTAAAATAAGACGCTATATAAAATAATAAAAAAGCTTCATCGAGACATTTATTTTTAAAAAAAAAAAACTATTTAACTGATATAACGTATTCTAATGAAATTAAATTTATTTTCCTAAAATTAAGGTTACTTACTGCTCACACAGTTATTATAACATTTAAATCATTATAGGACGGATAATGGCAAACGAAGTGTTTTAACACTAGCTTTCCTATACCTACCCTGCTTAAAGTTTAAATTCTAAACAAGGAAATGCAATGTTTAGGGTAGGGAAATATATTAAAATGAAGGGTCACTCCAATGTTGGCTTGCAGGTGAGTAACACCAGAAAGGTCAGATAGGTCGCGGCGACCTCCAGGCGTCCGTTGCAGCGTCACAGTCTACTCGGTACGCACTCGTAGCCTGTGACCATTTTCGGTGATAGCAGCCTTTTTTTATATAAGTATATATATTAATTTGATAATTAATTATAATACCTTAAAGTAATTGTATTTTAGATTTTTATACAATTTTCTAAGTTTATATTATCGATGCTATCGAGTCGTAGTTAGATTAATTCCATGCAAGTTTTAGTTATTGGTATACATTTTTTCTGTCTCACACTTTCCAATAGCAGGGTAGGCAGACAGAACCTAGTGTTAAAACACTACGTTCTCTGATTTACGCCGAAACTTTGAGGCACTGCATGTTGATTAGCGGAACTCAACGCTACGTGAGGCAAACCTCGTTAACAATGCGAGGACGTGAAAATTTTAAATATTTAATTTATTTGAGTGGGAATAGAACCCCCAAACGTCGCGTTGCACTCATGTGTCCGCCAGCGTTCACTCATTTAAAAGAAAATTTAAAACAGAAACACGTTTCACCATTTTTTAGCTGGAAAACAAAAATGCAAGAGTACAGGTACAAAAATAAAAGTAACTAGGATATTCCTAGCTCCAAATATCACAAAGCTAATAATAAAGTTGTAGCTTGTGTTTGTTTATGGTAAATGTGGATATATACGATATTCCATTTAAAACGCTTGGTTAATCTAATGAAACTACATAAGAAACAATATAGATTAATACTTAAATAGTATTACGGTAATAACTATTTTATTATCTTGTTTTCTTTTAGTTAATTAGTTATTTATACCACCTTACATTTTATAGTTTTCTTTTAATTTTATAGAACAAATTGTAAAGTTTGCTTATAATATAAAACTTTATTTAATTATTTATTTTAAAATTTAACACATAAGCGTATTTTATATGAGTTCCTAAAGTAATTTCCGTAGCTTAGTACAACGTTATATAATTGACTTTAGATGACATTGTCTTTACCAGTCTTTATCAAAGAGTAAAGGGGGAAAAGTTAAAGTTTTGAACTTTTTATGATCAAACATATTTGGATGAGAAATATTTTTAGCCAAAATAAAATTAGTAGCGCACATTTTTTTTATGCAATATATTTAATGTATATATTCATATGATATTAAACAAAACAAAATATGGTGATGATTATTGTTATTTATTTTATTGAAGAATTATATTTAAAAATAATATAAGTAGTTAGACAAAATATTTTTCTTTCACTAAAACATTTTTTATTTGTCAATGAAAAATGGTAACAAAAGCAGATGATGTCTGTAAACATTTTTTATGCAAAAAATCTAAAATTAAGTTTATTATTTTTAATTTATGACATTTTTCGGCTGCGCGACATGATAAAAATCAAAATTTAAATTGAACTCTACGCGGACAAATAAAGACAAAAGAAAATACCTGTACTTTTATTTAATATTTGTTATTCAAAAGTATACTAAGCAAAGATGAAATAATTATCGTGAAATTTAAAGACCTTTTCTTCTTTTAAGGCAACTAGTTGTGTTTACTTAATAATTTGAAAAAAATGAAAACGACAAAAGAAACCAGCGCCAAAATCTCTAGAAGCAGATTACATTGGGATTAAAATAAATTACTGATTTCTAATACTACAAGAAAAACATTCGAAAATGTCAGTTGGAAAACTTTTATGGCCGAGAAATGGACTAGCAGAGGCGAAGTAATTCAACGAGTGTCGTAAAACACTAGCTGGCCTAAATCTCCCGAAACATCGGGGTTTTTTCCTCATATTTGAAACAAAAGATTTCATAGACCGTATAGTGTAGAAATAATTATTTAATACTTATAATTGCTCGCGCTTTCGCTGCCGACAGTATTGTTTTTTTTTCTCGTAACAAATGTAACAAAAATTTTTTTTTCTTATATTATTTAACACGGATGTATTTTTCTGAATTGTTATTGTTAAAGTCCTTTTTCTTATTTCTTCAATATTTATTATACTTTTCTTTTTTTTAAATCCACGCTGTATCCCAAATACAGCTAGGCCACTTTCTGCCGAATTTTTAAAGTATTGCGTGTAGAATGGCGTAACTTAACGCAGCGCTTTGCCTTGCTACCATAGAAAAAAAATCATTAAACCTAGTGGAAATCGAACCGACAACCGTCACGCTTACTGTAACACCAATGTGCACGATGGCTTCAATAATATTTATTTTACATACCTATAGTTAAATAAATAGCTTTTCCAAACGTACCTTAGGGAAAACTAACATTTATTTTACAGTATATAATATTTATTTAAAACAATAGTAAAAAACAACTATTTACCATATTGTAAATTATTTACTAAGGAAACATTCTTTTACTCACTTCATATAACTTTTATTGCGGGCGTAACAATGAATTATAGAGCCTGATAATAAGTATGTTGCATCGTATGAAAATTATAATAAATAATAACTTAGCTATAAACATTTTTATAATGTGTTAAGCGAAGAAGCAAAATTATAAAATCAAATGGTTTTACTTAAATAGGGTAGTCATTACATTCATTCCTTAAGTTCTGTATATTTGAAGATAAAAAGAAAAAAGATAAGAAGACAACTTAATACTAATTAATGATTAAAGAATAACAAGTGAATCAAGAATAAAGAAATAAAAAATCCGACTGGTTAAACTAAACTAATATATCCAGAAACACTTGCGCCGTCATTTATCAAAATTAGTAAATTGGTTTAACAATTAAAAGGGAACAAAGGAACGGACGCACTAAAACATAACGTTCTTGGACTTCACCATAGTATAGTAAAAATATCAAATAATCTTAATATATAACCTATTTATATTCTTACATACCGTCGTGACTCAGGAACACAAACGTGTGTTGGAACGCGACGGTTATGGGTTCCATTCTCATCCGGAGGAGAAAAATAATTAATTAATTTGATTCATTTCATATTTAATTCATTTAATTTTCTCGCTATGATAAGAAGGCAACCGCGCCTTGCAAACGCCCTTTTCAAACAAGGCGGAACGTAGAGTTCCGCAACTTACCACAACGCAGAAAGAGGGTAGCAGAGCATCTTAACCTCCCCAAGGTTCCGAACGTTTTAACGAAGGTTCCTTCTGCCTACCCTGCTACGTGAATACAATGGAAAGCTAAAAATAAATAACATTCTTACTAGAAGTACTGAAACGGAAGACGCCTTACTACCTTTTAAGAAATTACTGCTAGTGGTGAAGAAAATAGTATATTTCCATATAACTCCTTACCAAGTAAACAGACCTTAGACAAGTAAGATCTTAATATCCAGCATAAAATTATTTTTACAACAGTTTTCAAAAATCTGTATACATTTCCAGGAGTAGAAATTTTATTACCTCATCATAAAAAGCTATTTCTAAATTTGTAAGCTTTTTGCTTGTGCTTTATAAAGGTTAAAGTGTTATTCATCGTTTTTCATACTTAATTTTAATTCCCTTTTTTATCAGCTTTACGCTTTCTAGCACAGAAGGAGTCTAGTGTTAGAACACTCTGCTCTCCATTTTTCGGCGAATTATGGAGGCATTACGTATCTCAACAAGTAGTGGATCTCAACAACGAGCTTTGCCTCGACATGAGTGTAAATAAAAGGAAATATAAAATATTTTATTTCCCCGAATGGGAATCGAACCACAAGCCCCTGCACCACTGGCCTCATAGATATTTTACCTTCTATTATTACTTTTATATCTGATCACTCCGTCTATTATACCTTTGTGCTAAGAAATTTAACTAGATTCAATATCAATGATTAAAGCCAATCTATTCTAACAATTAGATAATCTCTTTGACATTTACATACTGGAAATGGAAGTTACTTCACTGTTAAATCACAACTGATAAATCGTGATATATATATAATTAACTAAAGCCTTTCTACTCTCGTGACAATTTTCACCTTCGAATAGATAATTGAAGCCGTCATGGCGTAGGGGCGTCAGGGTATGACTGTAACACGACGGTTGTAGTTTCGATTCCCACTCGAGGGAATAAATTATTATATTAATATTAATTAATATAATAAACTATGTCGCAGTGGGATGTCGTCTGGCTATGGGCTTGACAGTTGGTTCAGCCATCACTCGGAGGAATGTTTTATTTATTTTTATATCTTCGATCTGGTAGATGAAACATGGCTTTGAGCTACGCTACTCAACACTTAATATCTTAAAAATTCGGCGGAAATTGGGGTCGACTACTAAGATTCCCGACTTCCTAGTACTAAAATTCCCGCCTACCCTTCTATGCTAGAATAAGCGTAGGGCTACGTTATGTACCTAACCTATTATAAACAGACTTTAATTGATAAAATAAATAGAAAAATCATTAATATTTTCATTTCATTAGATTTTTTTTAACTTACCCTAATATTAGTATTAAAACTTCAACAACATTGCATATTTACTAACTCTATTCAAAACAAAATAAAAATGTAAACGTTTATTAAAATATCTAAGAAACATATGCGACGTGAGTAATACTCCATAATAAATAACCTAATAAACGAATAAATAACTTTTATAACATATTCGATTAAATCTCTTTATCTATAAACAAGAAAAAAGAGGTTTACTTAAATATATTGAATCGCGAAAGAAATAAAATATCTAAAAATAATCCAATTGGCCACATTCCAAGCGATTTTCATACATTCATACAACTTTTAGATTGTTACAATGTTTCCTTTGTTCACAAAAATATCAAGTTTTTTTTTCTTTGGTTCATTCATTAACAGATTCGTTGAATAATCTAAATAAATTTTTTGCTTGAAACTTAACTAACTTTACACTTCACTTTTGACTTTCCTTTTAACCTAATGTTAACACACTCCGTTCTCCGCTCTTTCATTTATACAATTTTCATTGTCTGTACTGTCGGGACTCTACGCTTTATCTTATTACTAAAGCAAAGAAATGAAAAAAAAATCACTCCCAAAGTAAAAATCGAACTCATAACCATCGCTTGTATAGTCTGAGGCTGTGCCACAAGAGCATCTACACAAAACCTAGTATTATTAATATTTTTCTTTTACTTCTATATAATAAACCATGCCACATGACACACACGCGTAACACTCATGACACACGCGCGTCACACGTATTGCATAATCACATCCTCTCATTACCAGTAATTGTGCCACCAATTATACCGGTGATGAGTGCAGTACATTTAGAATTTCAACGACGGCCGACTCAACGACGCTCGCCGTGCTTCTTTTTGTTTTGTTTTTCTATGCAACTGAAAAGAATTTTATATAAATTAAGGTTATTTTACAAAATTTTGGAAGCTTTTTAATGTTTTTTGTTTGTTAAGATTTTTTTACTGTTGAAGTTATTTTGTAAATGAGGTTGTTGAATTATAATCTAGTAGTTTTCGCATAAAGTTGACTGGCGGGTCAAACACTAATGAATACTGTTGCCATTGTAGTAGGTTGCCTATAGAGATACTGTTTTTCTTTTGTTGAAATTAATTACGTAAATATACTATATATGTATGTATGTATGTAATGTATGTAAATATACTAAAAATACATTAAAACTTTCATCAATATTTAGAATAGTTGTCTTATTAATATAGGATAGAGTAAATAGTGTGTCTATGAAACCGAATTCATAGACACACTATTTACTCTATCCTATCACCTATCACCTTATCGGTAAGGTGAATTTGGAAACTCACATATATATTTAGAACTTTCTTTCCAGTTTTGTGTAAAGTAGTCTCTTGAAATTGTTTTCAATTAACTTTTCCTATTATCTATGTATAATTCAAATGAAACAAAAATATCTTAAATTCTAAGTAAATAATAAATGATTCTAAGTAAAAGTTTACATTAATAGAATTGACATTTAAAGGAATTTTAATTTCTAAGTGTTACATTGTAAGAGACTCGTCTCCCGTACCGAGAAGCGGTGGGCGTTTCAGAATAGCGATGAAAGCGTTAGCGTGTGGGAGCACACCTACGGTACTCGAAGATCTATATTTATCTCGCATAATAGAGAACTACCGTCATTTCTTGATATCTGATCACATCTTAGATTAACTATATCGATATGTTTTTATGATATAGTCTTTTACAATGTTTACATTATATATGTTGAGTTCAGTGGCAGAGTAGGCCACAAGTGTGGTACTGTAAATGCAACGGATTGTGGATTCGATTCTCACTTGAACAAATGAAATATGGCAACGAGGCAAAGGGCAGCGTTGAGTTTGGCTACACAATGCGTAATGCCTTTATAATTCGGTGGAAAGTGGGTAACAGGTGTGTCTTAACGGGAACAGAGTGTCTTATCATTAGATACTCAGGTACCCTCTGCGTAAGGCAGGCCGGATTTAATATGAAATTGAATGTAAAATATAATATTTGTATCAAACAAAAATCATTTATTAAAACATTTTTAGCCTTGTTATCCTGTGTTGATAAGGTCGTACAATATTGCAAATTAGCATACGCGTGTGCTTATTTACATGTAACAATGTCATATGAACATTAATCAACTTGATACATATCGAACAAGTGTGTTATTTTTTACTGTCTTAATGGCAGAATACAAGTTAATTAATTTTTATATATATAATAGTTAAAACTATAACTTCCAATACCATATACCTATATCCGCACCAGAAACATTAAATAGTAAATTTTCTAATAATTTAAATGCCTATTTTAATTGTAAAAATTATTTATTGCATTGCAAAAAATATTCATTTGTCGAATAAATAAGTAATAATAACCTATGTAGCTTGAAGCCAGTCGTTACGCATGTGATTGTAAACGCGACAGGATGTAAGTTCGACACTCGACGAAATGAAATATTTAATATTGTGTTTTAACTCATTCAAAACGCAATCTCATCAACTCCAGAATTTGCCAGGAATTGTAGAGCGGGTTGTCTTAACCGTAGGTTCTTTCTGCGTACCCCTGCGGGATTCAGCGTGAAAGCGTGTAACAATCAATGTAGCTTAATTTCAAGTCAAGCATAAACATGCCGCTCTCTCTTTAGAAATACAAATAGGTACTTACGTCTTTAGAAACACAGATACGATAAACTACAGAAGTGAAAGTGATGTGAACTTTATGAGTTGGCCACGATACGACAAGCTTGCAACAGCCAAAGGTTCTTCACTACTTTCTCCTAATATAATTTCTAGTATTAAAAACTCAAATTTTAAAACCTTTTACTCTGGAAACGTCCAGAAAGTTTCATAGAAACCTTACACTGATTTCAATTACAAAGATTTCCAAGAAGTTTTCCTTTATATAGCAAGTATAGTAGCTATAAAGTTTACCTAGAAACATTTTAAAAGGCCAAGACTTGTTAGTGTTATTAGCAAGAAAATTTTAATAATAAAAAAACACTTTTATTCTTTCATTTATCACGTTTTTCGTACTTTCTTGCATGCGTACTAAATAATTAAAATATAAATCTAGTTCTCTGGTCACGAGCGGCGTTAAATTCCGCTACTCACGTAATTCTCCAGAATTGGGCGGAAAGTGGGGAATGGAAGTATCTTAATGGGATCGAAGTGTATTTCCACCACGTTCCCAGTTTCCATCTGCTTACAACTTGCGTGATATAGCCTGAAACTAAAAAAAGTCTAAAAGTCGTTTTACAAACAAACTACCTCTATTTCTTATTATATATTTATTTCAACTGTACAGTAAATAAATAAGCAATTTAAACAGCAACTTTGAATGTTAATGAGATATAAGAATATATTAAAGTATAATTAGTGGATATTTTATACAGCTATTGGCGTTTACTTGTTTTTAGTATACAAATGTATCAACAAATTTTAATCGATAATTATACATATTAAATTATATCGTCGTAGGCCATCGTGGCGCAGAGGCAGCGTCTAACTGCAAAGCCGACGGTTGTAAGTTCGATTACCACTCGGGGAACGAATCATATTTTACAACCTCTCTAAGAAAACAAGACAAATGTCTCAAAAATTGGACAGAAAATGGGGAACGAAATGTCTCTAGTATCCTCTGCCTATTTGCCAAATATAACGTAAACCTAAAAAAAGAAAACTATACCTAATATTAAATAATAAAATAACAAAAAACACTAAAACAACAATAATATAATATAATAATAATAACTATTAATAATAAAGTCCTAAACAACACGCTCAGAGGCCCCGTACAAGCGCGGTGGGCGTCGGACGTCACTCGCCCCGCGCCCCGCCCCCGCCTACTAAAGCCATTCACACGTCGCGAGCCGCTTCGTACTCGTATTATATCAAATCTTTGTTTTATTATTATTTTTATTTATTATTATGTTGTTTTCTTTTAAATAACAGAATTTACATAAATTATTGTTTAATTACGCTTAGGTATTAGATATTCTTAGTTTTAAAGAAGTTCGGTGTTGAGTTTCCCTACTCAATAGACAATGACTACAGAATTCGGCGAAACGTAGGAAGAGTAGTATCTTACTACTAGGCTCCCTATATCTATCCTGCCATATGCGGGATACAACGTGAAAAAAAAAGTGAACGAAACTTGAAATAATCACCTGTATACTTAACAATTTTACAATTAGAGAAACGTAACGAAAACACTGGAATTTCTATTACGTTATAAATCATAGTCAATAGCTTTAAACTGTATTAGAGAGTGGATTAGAATGTTAGAATGTTTTTTTTCTATGGTCGATATTTTTGTTTACAGCTTTCGTTACGGATTTTTACACGCTGTTTGCCCACTGAATAAGAACTCTCTTAAAAATATGTTTCACTAATATGAACATGTTTTATGCTGTATACAGAAGGGAAGGTAGACGGAACCTTGTCTTAAAATATTCCGTTCGGAACTCAAGCCCGTAATATGTCTACCATAACGGAGAAATGAAAATAATTAATTCCGGCGATTGGAACCGAACCCATAACCTTCATATTTGCAATCAGGCAATTCTATTCTAAGTATAATATTTTAAGCGTGCCTAAATTAGTGCGATCGTCCGTTTCGTCAAAGAAAATTTATGAGTACAAAAACACTGTTATCTATAATATTATCATTTTTAATTAAAACAGCTTTAGACTCAGCAAAGATATGGCAATGCTCTTTGAAATTTTAGAGAACAATGGAAGAAAAATATCAAAAGGAAGCCTCAATTTCCAGTACTTCTTGAGGACCTAACAGAAATGTCAAGTGTACGACAATGAGAGCAGTTCAAGTTGCCAAAAGGCAAAGCTCCCCTCTTTATGTAAATTGTAATAAGAAAAATATTTTGTATCTTATTACAGCATTCATTATAAGTTTTAAACCTGAAAACTGAAAGAAGTTTCAATTGAAAGTTTTTAGAATTTTAATTAATAGAAAGTTGTAAGATCTTATTAAAGTAAAGTAAGTAAGTAATTGTTTAATGCGTACCGTGATGGAGACTGTTGTAAAAAATAAACTGGGTCACAAAGGGAACTTCCCGCTCATTTTCCGCCCCAATTTAAACTTCCGTTACTCTAAAAATAAGCTTTCAAAAATCGTATCAGCCATAAAATTACATGATGACAAAGATAAACGTACTTAAAATGAATTTATTTTAACAAAATTAGATTAATTTTAATTTTTATAATTAGCTCGGCTATAATATAGGAAGCGACAAGAGAATGACCTCAGAACGGAAAGAACGGAATAATCTATCACTAAGTTTTTTTTATGACCACCTAGTAGATTATAATATACCTATATTATAGTATTTAAAAATATTTCTTTATATCCCTAACAGAAAATAACATTTATTAATACAAAAATTATATAAAAATCTTTAGAAATAATAATAAAATCCCACATTCACTCATATTATAGCCGGGATATTTGAAGCTGGTTGCTTGCTCGCTAAAACAGGTGAAATTCTATTCGAACTATCCTGAATAAACACAGAGAGCTCACTACACGCTAGCATATAAGAAATTTCATTTGCGAAATAATTATACTTGGATAAAATTATTTTAAATTTGTCTGTTCAAATGTATATTATGTTATTATTATTTTTTTAATTTCACCCTGTATCCAATAATCCAAAGAATAGGCAGAGGGGACTTAAAGTTAAGACGTTCTGTTCTCTATTTTCCGCCGAATTTTCGAGGCACTACGTTTTAAGTGACGTAACTTAACGTCGCGCGTTGTCTCTTTTTAAAGCGAATATAAATAGATACTCCATTGCTCTTTCCTATTTATTTGAAAATAACTTTTGTTTGTGACCTTTAGATTTATAGTAGATCCAATTAAGACAATTTCTGTTTATTTTTACTTATCTTAAGCACCTTATTTTTCAATAATAATAGACTACCTACCTACATCTTTTATCGATTAAAATAAACACTTAGTAAATATACAGATATGTATTCATTTATACAGTAATAAAATGTACATTAGAAATTCTTCTCATATTAAATTGAGCAAGTCGATAATATGGCTATAATGGTTTTATTGAATTGAAATACTAATTAAATTAAGTAGGCTATCTTGCCCGACGTTTCTGGGTTCCATTCCCATTTGGGAATCGAAAAAATGTTATTTTCGTGGCAAAAAGGCAGTGCGGCGTTCAGTTCGACTCAACACTGACTCAATAGCTCAAAAGTCATCAGAAAGTAGAGAACCAAGTGTCTTAACATCTGCTATAAAAAAAGAAAAATAAATCAAATTGCATTGACCTATTAGCATTTAAACAAAATCCAAATCACGATTCTACAATATACAAAAGACATAAAACACAAACAATCTCCCATTTACATGGGAGAGTTCAGTTACGTAAGTATACGTAACGACGTAACGATATTACCGGCGCGGCGTCGACGAACAGACGTACACATGCATAATTCAAACGTTTCATTTCTTTAAACTGTTCCCGATGAAGACTGGTTGATTTATTTATGAAATTTGATGTGTTTTCGATTGCATATCGCTGTTGTTAAGATATAAAGCTGAGATTGAGATAGAGTGTGATACAATATCGATATTCTTTCTCATTTTTTTCATTTATTTATATACCACACAAGAAAGAAAGTACAGAAAATTTATGACAACAGAAAAAATGTGTATAATGGATCTCTAATAGAGATATCTACCAGAAACCCTCGAATGTAGGAGATGTTAATGGTTTATGTTTTAAATAAGTTAAATTTTAGATAAAAAGTGTTTTCTGAATCCATAATCCATATTTGCAGTTATTCTGCTAATGTTTCCAAAGTTTTTTACCCGCTATACAAATTGAAAAGTATTTAATTAATTGTAATTATAAAATAAAATTATTTTGGACCCAATAAATTGTATATAAAAAGCGGGACGTAAGTTCCGCCACTCAAAATGTAATGCCTAAAAAACACTAGCGGAATCTCTTAACACTACGTAAGTACGTATCTAGTAAAGCAATCGCTTATTTGCTGTAGTAATATCGATTACACTGTTATATAAGTTATTATATATTCGATTACAGCAACAGTCGGTCGAAAGAAAAGTAATGAATTAGATAAAAGGCCATAATTGAATTGCGCTTTTCCAATTAAGTAACGTAAAAAGAACTTCACTTTTAATTATGTACTGTTTGAATTTAGCTTTTGTTCATTTGTATTATATATATTGTTTGTCTAAAGGTTATATATGTTTAAATTTGTATTGAATTTTTATGTTTTGAGGTTAGTTATATCATTTTATACGTAATCTAGGTATATATTTAAATAAAAGGGAGAAGAGTATATATAAAAGTTACAACTACAGTTAATAATATTAATCGATTCAGTTAATATATCGATATTATAAATTAAAAGGTAGCAAAATTAAATATTCTTTGTTTCATTGCAAAAAATAACTCCATTTTTTAATAGCAATATACAAAAAAAACTGAAATTAAATATTTAATTTAATCTTATTACATTTATCACAGCTAAAAGCATTACAAAAGTATCGATAAAAAACCAAGATGGCCCTCGATGCCTCTCGATATCAATCTCTTAAATCAACTCAGACTGTACATTTCAATTGAATAAAATCCTTATCGGTTACCAGCAATTAGTGCGGAAGCTCTTTTGATAAACGATAATAACGAAAACAACGATCTACGAGACAAGCCATGCGAATTTTGTATCTTCATCATCATCATCATGGACCTGTCCTCGTCCACTGCTGGACATAGGCCTCTCCAATGGCACGCCACTGAGCTCAATCTTTAGAATATTATAAAGCTATCTGTAATCATTCTTCCATAGTAAAACGTTTCTGGGTCAATCCAGTAGGTAATTTATTTGGTGCTCGCGTACTCGATAGCAAAACAATGGCTGTGATACACTCTCGCGTTAGACTCCAGTAAATAGTAAAAGGCCTACGTGTTCCACTGTGTATTTAGAACGTAGTAAAACAGGATCAATAAAGTCCGGTGCTCGTGTTTCGTGATGTATCGGCGAGAGTGTGAACTTTCGAATGGATGAATGGGTATATATGATATGAGTTGTGATATATTATTTAATGGTATGGTAACTTGGTGATGTTCTATCGTCTGGGAGACTTAACAAATTAATGTTACGCATTTGTTTTGAATATTGCTACTATTAGGTAATAGTATGTTTTTATTATTTATATTTTTTACATATAAATGTATGTATGTAAGTTTGTTTAATAATATTAATGTTGTATGAGAAAAAACAAACAAAACCATGTACATAATTGTCTATCATTCTTTAGTATTTTTGTTAAAATTTCAAAAAGTTTTGTATTATCAAAAAATTATCTTCAAAAAAAACAACAAAAAAGAAACGTTCGACTTAAAACCACTAAAATGGTGGGTACTATTACTTTTTCACAGAGTAGCATAATCTGTAAAAAAGTAACCACTAAAAATGAAGATTTTACTAATAAAATTATAATATACAAATGTCCAAGAAAAATACATCTGCTCTTTTAAGCTTATGTTATAAAAGAGTATATTTCAAGGTATAAACGAGTTAAGGAATAGCTGAGTCAATGAGTCTTGAAAAGTTTTCTTGTTCCCAAGTTTATGTTGTTGTTTGAAATCCTTCACCTTTGTTGTGCAAATATGTAAATATCTATACTTACAGAATAATTTTTAACGTTCAAAGATAAGGTCATTTTTTTTTCGGATATAATTCTTTTTCCTTACAAACATGTGTTAATACATCAATAAGATCTCGTTATTAATTTTTTGGCATTTATTTTCCATAGGCATCCTACTATTACTGTCATTTATCAGATTTCACTTTAAAAATGTCAGATTTTTAATTTACTTCTTCTACTTTTTTAATTGACTTCTTTAATGGAAAAAGAATGTCAGTCAGTCATTTCCTATTTTTATTATTACTTAGATAAATTTCTCACTTATTTTCAACTTAAGAATTATTATACTTTGCACTCTCTTTTTATCTTCTAATATTATTTAATTAAACAACGCAATCATAATTACACTGACATTACCAAAAATACTACCCACCTCAACTCAATTCTTTCTTAAGCAGAAAAACGATATAAATCTAAATTATAAACCCAAAATGTAGAACAACGAGAACATACAAAGAGGGCTTGTGAACAAAATAACAGTTATTTGTACGATATCTGCAAGATCTTCCCTTTCACATTTGGAAACTGTAACTTATGCAGTGGTAATAAAAACCAAATATTTTATGTATGCAGTACGCCTAATGTGACCAGACGTCCCGCTTTGAACGGGACCGTCCCGGTTTTTTTAATGGCACGTGGCACTCAACATAAATAGTGAAATTTTACTATTTGTATTTCGAGTTTTTCTTAACAGCTTCACGCTGTATCCCGCACAGCAGGGTAGGCAGAGGGAACCTAGTATTGAGACACTTCGTTCTCCAATTTTCGCCGAATTCCGGATGCATTGCGTGTTGAGTGGCGGAACTCATTGCCGTGCTTTACCTCGGCACCGGAGTAAAGAAACAAAATATAAATTTAAATAAATATTTTTGAATGTAAATGTAATGTGATGTTAAATTTTAATATATTTTGAGTTAAAAAATAAATAAAACTTCTAACTAACGAAAAATATCCCTATCCCTCCCTTTGGAATGGTCATCATCAGGTATGCCTCGTCACGTCTCAATTAATAGTGAACGATACGTTGGCTGTGATGCTACCACGTAAGATGTTCCGTTCTATGGCCAAACATTAATTAGTGTTATGCCCATTGAATACATAAGCAATACGAAGAATGCAATTCAATAGATTTTGTATGTCTAACTAATTAGTACAAGTTAATTTCACATTCAAAACGTCGCTCCATTGATAGTGTGATAGTTTTTTTTTTAGCTTTACGGGATATTTTAGCGAGATACACCGCATGTAGCGGGATATACAGAGTGAGTCTAGTGTTAAGATCCCCGCTTCCCATTTACCCCCGAATTCTGGGAAGTGTTGCGTGTTGGGTGACGGACTCACCGTGAAGTTTCGTCTCGACACCGAGGCTTCCGTCTTAATTCCAGAATTATAGGTCAACGAAAAGTACAGTTTATAAAAATTGACTACAAATATGTCTTGTTGTTTTTTTGCATAAATGCTTGTGTCTTTTCATTGGGTTGGCTCAAAAGCTTGATTTTTTCTGTGCTTCCAGGTTAATTTCAGCCTGATATCTCCACGCGATCTCGCGATAAATGGTATTACCAGACGAACAGACAACAAAGTAATCATATAAGGGTTCCGTTTCAGCCTTTCGAGGTACAGAACCCTAAAAATTAACCCATACTGATCATTTATTAACAAAAAATACATAATTTTAGATACCCAATATCCGACCACCGCTCAAAACATTGCACTGCCAATAAAAATAACATATAAAAGTTCATTTCGTTTTTCTTACTTCGATATATTGGCTGTCGCATACGTTTGTTGTAAAAACCGGTCGCACCGAAGTGGAAATAGTTTTTAAACGACTCTGAGATAAAAAGTATCCTATGTTAATTTGAAATCATTCAACCGAAACAACGTAACAGACACTTTAAATGGTAAAACTATTAAAGATTATTGCATTTAATATTTTAATTTATAATATACTAGTGGACCCGAACGCGGCTACGCCCGCTTGAACTATACGATTATTTATTAAATATATTTATGAAATAATTTTCAGTTTTCAATAGAGAGATGCGTTAAGCAAGCTCATTTTGGGTGACGTTTTCTAACAACAAAAGTTGCAAATCGTTGCCTAGTAACGATCGCATAGCGACGGATGTTGTTAACATGGCGGAATGAATTGCATGTCAAATTAATAAGTATATTAATATATTGGTATATATCGAAAATATTGCAAATATGAGAAAAAAAAGTCTCCTATCTTCATCCTAAGACCCTCAAGTATCTCTATATGAGTATTTTATCGCGATTAAATTAGCGGTTTGGCCCTGATTGCGCACAAAAAGAAACAAAAAAAACTTCATTTCAGTAGTAAAATATTTTTTATTTATTTGTCAAATCCTACGTCAAATTTTGATTAGCAATGAAACAGGGAAGCGAAGTGTCATAACACCAGACTCTCTGCCTACTTTGCGGGTTCTTACATGCGGGAAACAGCGTGAAACTGAAAAGATATAGATACGAATGGCAATGAAGAATACAATTGAAGAAAGTTAGAGGAAATACGAGTAATACGAATACGCCTGGTGTACTCGCAATAATGGTATGGTTACCGAAGTTTAACTGCAATTACTTAACCGAATACAAATGTTAAATGCACAGTACAAATTTTACACATATATCTAGTAATGTAATATTTTACTTATCATCTAATTTTACTGACTTATAATTTTTATCTTACTTACAATTTTAAAGTATTATTCTACTATTGATTATTACCATTTAATAATCATCCAGCCATCTAACAGCCGTTCAACGTCCACTGCTGGACATAGGCCTCCCCTAATTCTCGCCAGTCCTGCGCCCTTAATAATAAAAATAATATAATAATATATTAAATTATTTATTTAACTACATATATACCTATTATATAATAACAAGTTACATATTACATTTTACTACGAATGTTATTTTACATATTTTTATTCTATAAAAAATTAAAATTCCCAACTAATAACAAACAAACAATAACAAACAATTTAAAAGCATATAAAAAATTGACGTTTCCTCAAATATCGCCTAAAGCATCTCTAAAAAGTCCGCAAGTTTGCCAAATCACTTCGATATCTTCAGACTTCAAAGTTCGCAAATCTCCGATAACTTTCTTGGAGTTGTGCCGAAATTTCGGCTAAAACAACTTTATTCTCGTACCTCGCAGCTTTAATAACTTATTTCGCATTGTATGGATATAATTGAAAGATGGTAAAGGTATGGCTATGGATGTGGCTTATTGCCTCAATAATTGCATCTTTAGTTATATAATATACTGGATAAATATTAAGTGACTTGTAGGACAAGCACAATATTATATTCTTATTAAAATATACGTTCGTGACAAATAAGAATAGAAATCATGAAAAGTTTATGTAACTTAATTCATTATGTACATATATTGTACATATGCTAGCGACCCGCTTGCGGCTTCGCCCGCTTGAACTACATAATTATTAATTTACTAATCTGCATTACTTTCGTTTTCTAATAATATATATACCTATATTGAAAAGTAATGTTTCAGCGAATTCAACGAAATTTATGTATAGTAAATTTTGTCAAATAATATTCTTTAAAATGGTATAACTTTCTAATTTAGAAGCCGATTGAAATAAAACAAACACTAAATGTTAAGGGAAGCTTGCCAAAATATGTTAGTATAAAACTGCAGTCAAATTGGTTTCCATTTTATTATAAGTATAGATTATAGTTCTTTTAAATATAACTTGCGTTATAATATGAAAAATTACAAAAGAAATATTTTTGCTCAGCTTACATTGAAAAATGTTAGGTCATCTTTATATCAATATTTTTTCATGCATATTTTATTATTTGCTTGGTGTATCCGAGCCGAGCAGTGTTAGATAAGGCTTATCTTATCAGCTAATACAAAAGGCAATACTTGTTGTAGATCATTCGTACATACGAGTATGTTATACTTTGTCGGGATGCAATAACATGTTAATAACTTATTACAAAATTTATTTTAAAAGTTTAATAAAATTTAAATGTGTAAAATAATTCTTAATTCTTAATAAAATTTTCTTTTACCTAAACGTTGTATCCCATACACAGCAGGATAGGCAATGGGAGCATAGTGTTAAAACTCTCCATTTTCCATCGATTTCTGGAGGATTGGATTTCTTTCTCTTTCTGTGAGAACCAAATTCAAAACCTGTCTCGTTTACAGTCACATCCTTGCCGCTGAGCCATAACTGGCCTCAGTATATTATTAAAATGTTCATTAATGAAGCTCTAAAGGCAGTCTATTTGAGATTGAAGAGAACAAGTAGTAGTAGTAGTAGTAGTATATTAAAGAGACATATAAACAAAAATTAATAAATATAACATATTTTATCAACATATTACTGTTAAGAATTACCATTTACACGTGTTACGCGCAGTATGTAACTTTAGACAGTTCAAATTACTTATGTTGATAGAATATGAACTTCAATCTTGAATTTTATAAACCTATATAGATTGTTTTACGTTTCGTATATAGAATGCAACTATTACTAAATAAATATTCAGTTATAATTGTAAAAGGTATTAAATAGATCTTTAAATAGATTTTACTTTAGATGTATAAGATTTTCCATATTTATAATAACTCCTAAAGGTTTAAGCTAATTTTTAAATTTAAATCACCTGCAGCTGGCCATGTTACGACAATTTGAGAGCACTTTCTCGATCCTTTAAAAGCAACCAGTTTATTTCATTATCTGCCTATAAAATTTTACAATCTGTTTCCCTTGCTAATTTTCTTGTTGTTGTTTTCCTTACGTTTCAATTTTTCTTAACTACCTACCTCGTTTTTTGGGAGCAAATGTTTTTTTACTATGATTATAATATTTAAATCCTTAACGATGTTGAAAATATGTTATGGGTTTTATAAAATAAATATTTAATATTTTCATTTCACCGCTCTGCTAACGAGGCAAAGTACGGCGTTGAACTCCGCCACTTAACACGCAATGCCTCACGAATTCTACTAAAAGTGGGTAACGGAAGTGTCTTAATGGGAACAGAGTGTCCTAACACTAGCCCGCCTACTCTACTCAACTTGGGACAATGGCACAACGTGTGACAGTAAATGCCACGGTTGTAGATCCGATTCCCAATAGATCGTTTATCTATTGGGAAATTTTTATTAATTATTTTAACAATATCAGAATAAATAGAACTAAAAGCCTAATAACCTAATAAATATAAAATAATACAAATATAAAAAATACAAAGAACGAATTAAATGATTATAACAATCAACAAGCAACGGCGATATGTATGAAAATATTCCTCGCATCATCCGTTTTCCAATAACAAATCACATAAAAATAAACGTCTCCGTTCTCAATTGTCTGTAAAGGAGTCCAGAATGGGGGGAGAAAGGGGGAATAAAGCAGCAACAAACAAAACATTAGGTGGAATGGGAGGGCAAGGGGGGGTGGAGCTGGCTTTATTATGGCGATTGCTCCGCGCGGATGCTTTTTAATTTACCTTTCTCTGTATAATTAAAACTTGTGGCTACGTTTTTGAGAGCCAACAATGGATTTTTTTTACGTTCAAACGAACGGAATTATCTGCGTGTGTCAATTAGACATTATTTCTTTTATTAATTATATGTTTATCGTATTTGTGTTGTTTTTTTTTTCTTTTTTTAAATTTTCGTTTTCAATTAGCTCTCGTTGTAAATGTTGGGGGAGTATTGAAAGCATTTTGAGGATCAGTTTATGCAAATGTCTGTATTTACTTCTGTTAATCACCTGAAATGTTAATATTTCAAATTTGATCGCCAACTAAGGCATCAAATTTTAATTGAAACAGCTTCTATACAATAGAAACGACCAGAGTTTACCTAAGATAGCATAAGGAGTAGATAAGTGTCAATCGGAAGTTTCTAGACTAAGTTAATTATTTATACATACATAAAAACTGAATTCGTCGAGGAAGGAGGGAGAGGAGTGAGGCCATTGCGGCGCAGTGGCACAAACGTATGAATGTAAACGCAACCATTATGGGTTCGATTCCCCTTCGGACCATACATTTGTATTGTCCCATAGAACCCATTAATAACCAATTATTACTTACTAACATTTTCATTTCTTCGCTCTGGTAACACAACACGCAACACCTTGAAACACTAGATTCCCTCTGCCTATACGGGATACGTGCGGGATAGAGCGTGAACCTGACAAAACTGAAGTGCACTCATCCATTTACCACACTCGAGCATGATCTCATCACTTTCACCGTGAAAGGGCGTATCCTGCACATTGTTGTGAACGGACGTCCACTATTATCCACGACAATGGTATAATGAAACGTATGCGTCACTCAACTTTCCCTTTGCAGCGTACGATTATTTCTTGTGAGTGCGCCTGCTAGCCCATGCTAGTCCATGCTGCGGTTCTTTGTTGCAGAACAATATTGAAATCGTGTGGATATCATAGTGTTTAGATTAGCTTTAGTTTATGGTAGGACTAAAATATTTTTTTTCTTTTTCCCGTTCTGATTACACAAATCGCATCGTTTATTTTCGCCAGTCAACGTGCCATGTCTCGTAGTAGAGTGAGTAGAGTGTTTTGACACCAAGTTGGAGATCAGTAGGAGAGACAGTATAAAAAGGGTTGCCGTTAAATATATGAATTAAAAAACAAATTAAATCTTACCTGAAATAAACGTCATATTTTATATCGGAAATAAATGGCAATAACAAATATTTGGCTATTTAGACAACTATAATATATATTTATAATTTTAAATGTAAAATATAAAATATAAATATTTTTTTATTTGATTCTTTATTAAATATATTCTGGTTTATATAAAAGTAATTTTAAGAAACCGATATTACAAATATTCTTTAGTACGCCTTTCACTACTTTCTTCTTTATGTCTTGAATGACACGTGTTGCGTCCGGAGCGTGTTTTCGTTTATAACAACCAAAGGTAAATATTTTTTTACCCCTTCTTTTGCTTGTTTCTAGTTCTTTTAAAAATATTATGTCATGAATAAACCAGCAAAATCCAACAATCGAACGAAGGCCAGTGTTCAAAATGACAGCGACTTAGTAAAACATATGTCAGCTTCACACTGTATCCCGCACGCAGCAGGGTAGGCAGAGGACACCAAATGTTATGACACTCCGTTCTTCACTTTCTGCCGATTTTTTTTGGAGGCATTGTGTGTTAAGTGGCGTAGCTCAACGCCGCGCATTGCCTCGAAACCAGATAGTAGAAATGGAAATATAAATTAAAATAAATACTTTAATAAATAAATGTAAAACATATGTATTTAGTAGTATTGTTCGATGTAATTAAACCATTAAGGTCAATAATAATAAATAATAAATAATAAATATGACTAGTTTCACATAGAATATAGGAAAAAATATTTTTTTTGCGAAATTCAAGAAACGTCTAACTGTTAAATATTAAAGATATGAGGTTAACTTTCTAATAAACGTCTAAGATACTCTTTATTTTAAGCACGTTCTAAATAACCTTAATTTTGCTCTCAGCCGTTTTCCCGTTCCCGCTTCCCCGACAATGAATTGCGTCGGTCAAGCTAGTAAGACTCAACTTTTGTACAGATTGCAAAAAAAGATATTCTTATATTCTTTTTTTTAAGTAGACTATTATTAGAAATGTTCTATTTATTTCAAGGAAAAATACAGAATTCAAATTTCTTATATATTTGCTAATATAATAAAACAGTAAAGAAATGTGTTGGCACGTTGAATATATTTGTGAAAAACTATGTGCCACTTTGACCACTTTGATGCAGTGGAAGAGAGTCTGGCTGTAAACGCTATAGTTAATGGTTCTATTTCCACTTCGGAGAATGATTATACTGAAATTGTTTTTCTCGCTTCGCCCAAATAAAACTCATCATTGTTCTGCTACTCAAAAAGCGATGTTTCTGACAAAATTGTAATGATAATGATAGTAAGTGGAAGTAGTCCGTAGTAGAAGATAAAAGGGGCGAATAACAAAATTGATAAATTTAAAATCAGTAAGCTAGGAACTTGAAAATTAAACTTAACCATGTAGAGATTTTAATTGTAGTTATTCTCTTACTTTTACATAAAAAACTGTATTATAAAAACCATTAATAGATTTATTTCATACTGTAATTTGCTGACCGTCCAGCAGAAGGCCTACATAATTATCGGTCGGTATCTAGCTTTTCAAAGAGAAAGCGACCGCGTAAACGTCCCTATCGATTTCAATAAATAGTTCGCTTAAATATTAGCTCCCGAGTTACTGGTAATGGCGGTTTTGTCCTGTCTGTGTGGTCACGCGATCGCTTCGACCTTTAAATACGTGCTTCATTTATAAACTTTATTATACTTATAAATAGAAGCTCGTAGATTATTTTGTGTTTCCAAAGCTTCGCTTTTTTAATATGTTATAGTGTTCACTTTTAATTTTATATTAACTAATACAGATTAGATGTAAGGCCAGTCCTGGCTGTCAATGGGACGGGTTGTGCGTTCGATTCCTTCTCGAGCATATCAAATATTTAATGTTTTCATTCCTTCACTCTGGCACGAAGGCGAAAGTCTGGCGTTGCGTCCACTCAACGCGTAATGCCTCCAGAAGTCGGCGGAAAGTGGGGAGCGTAGTGTTTTAACATTAGCTCCCGCCGAAGCTGAAAAAAAAAGATTAGAAAACTAAATACTACAATATAAAATATATATACAATTTTAAAACTATGCTTATATCACATTTTAGTACAAACATTTATTCAAATACCAACCAGCTAACCGCAGCAAAAACAGTTTAGACCGACCGCCATTAATGTTTGATCATTCAAATATGTTTACACAAGCATTAGACAGGTTATACAATAAAGTTGGCGCTTTTAAACGAACGTTTATCAGTGCTGTGCATTCACACTACGTAAATAGGATTAAAAACAAAAGTAACAAACTTGTAACAAAATGGCATCGTAAAATGCAACGAGGGATTCGCTTCCAACAAACGGCTTTTGATTTAAGTACGCTGAATTTTTTATCGAAGTTCTCCGTACTGGCGGCTGAACTCATTCGAATGATTCTAGTATTATTGAGGTATTAGTTTTAAATCGTAATTAAATTGTTTTTTAATTGTAATTAACTTTTTAAGATGATTTGGTAATTAAAAAGAAATTAAATCAGGTTCACGCAGCAGGTTAAGCAGAGGGAACCTAGTCCATTCTCCATTTTCTGCCGAGTTCTTGAAGTATTGTGTGTTGAGTGGCGAAACTTCGCGCTGAGCGGAAAAATGAAAATAAAAATAAAACAACCAGTCGATCTTACAGTTACACTTTGTAATGCTAATTATTCAAATAATAAGATTCTAGGAGTTACTTATAAGATTGTACTTACATATTTCGGCTACGCTCTACACATTCTTTTCGTAGCAATAAAAGATGTGATGAGACGATAACCAGCCTCGTAAACGGTCGTCTTAGAATATAAAAACTTTTTTATTCTCCAAACCATTATTAGTGTTCTACGTTTACCAGGTCCAGAATGAAAGATTTACTTATATAAAGATATGTATAGTACTTAAGTAAAATGTGTACTATTTTATATAAACAACAAAGGGAGCATTCTAACGTTTTATTTCATTTAATAACTACCCTACTGTACTGAATGAAGTGCAGGTTAATTTTAAATTTGGAATACATAGAGAGTTTAATTTTTAACTAGATTTGATTATAATGAAATACCTATCCTCTAATTAAAACTGCGGGCACAGCAATATTAGGATTTGCAAGCACAAAGAAAATACACTAGTGCCTGGAATTTTTTATGAAATCCGAAATTTTATAACATTGCAAAACAGTAAAAACATATTTAGGAATGTTTGATATTCATTAAAGTAATATACGAGTTATTATTATATTTATATAATATTATATTATAAAGTTAATAATTAAAATTTTTGGACACAATCATTACATAAAAGTCTTCACAACTGATTGCTTTAAGTCCATTATTAAATTTCCATTTTTATAAGTGAGAG
Source organism: Heliconius melpomene melpomene (assembly GCA_000313835.2). Classification (NCBI taxonomy): domain Eukaryota; kingdom Metazoa; phylum Arthropoda; class Insecta; order Lepidoptera; family Nymphalidae; genus Heliconius; species Heliconius melpomene. The sequence goes on along the minus strand of HE672008.1, from coordinate 263,828 downwards.
GCTTTGTCATGAGACTAAAACCTATCCAGACAACTTAATAGTATAACGTAGACTGGCGTAGGCTGGCGAGAGACATGGGCTCGAGTGGGATTCTACAAGAGATAAGTACACTCCTGTATGAAACATGAAAATGTTTTAATTACTTCATGATACTCATGCCGACCATGACTCGCTTTTAACCATATCCAAATCCAAATTACAAATTGTACCTATTCAAAATATAGTATGTTTTTAAATAGGTTCGATTCCTACTCGAGGAAATGAAATACTGATTATTTTCAATCTTTTGCTCTGGTGTGGAAGAAAAGCGCGGCGTTGAGTTCCGCCATTCAACATGTAATGCCTTCAGACTTCGGCGGAAAAAAATGGTTGTTTTAACACTACGTTCCCTCTGCCTGCTATGTGCGGTACAAAAAAGATACAAAAAAAGTAAACGTTCGTTTAAAAGTATTAAAGTAAACATAATAATATTGTAAGTAGCTCTTCGAATTAAGTCAACTGAATTTTCTTACAAGAAGAAGATGAGACAGAAAAAATCTTGTTATGAATCATTCTGTGGTTCTTTTTCCGCCCACATTGACAGCTTCAGTTCGTACTGAATGAGAAAACACCAACGGACCCTCAATAGCTCGGTGGGCGGAGAACGACAACACTAGTTATTTGTGTAAGCGTTGTCTCTATCTGGTTTGTAAAGTCAGTAAATAGGAAAATTATGTCCCATTTTAAAAATATCTTAAATAATAAATATCTTATTTTAATATAATATAAAATATTAAGTATCGCGTGTTGAGTGGCGGAACTCTACACCGGTTTTAGCCTTGGTGCCAGAGTAACGGGTGCAAATAAATATAAATATCAATAAATCATAATTCATTCCCCCGAAAGGGAATCGAACCCACAATCGTTGCGTTGTATTTACAACCTTGTAACTTACAACCTGCGCCACGATGTCCTTATGTCCCATTCAAAGTAGTATAATGGATTCTTTTATTATTGACAATGTGAATTTACAATTGCATAATAATATATCATATACTATGAGTCAAAATTGACGTCATGAGATACCGCGTATCTGCATTCAGTATAAACAAAAGCAAAACTGCTGTAACATTGATTTAGGTAATAATATTAAAAAATATTTTATTATTATTAAAAATTTTTTTATTATTTTCTCACTTCTTTACATCATTGTTTATATTTTTCTATCTCTTGGGATTACAAAAAAATGTTATGTTCTGTTACTATAATTTTATGAAATTATTTTTTTTTTTTGCTTAGCTTCGTCTATAGAAAAAAATGAATTTAAACAGTAATAGTATAGGTCATTAAAACAATATTCTTTAATTTTATTTTGTACTAATAATTTATAATTAATTAATACTAAAACAACACTGTATTGTAGATGTTTGGTAATAATTTTAGTAGAAACAATATATAATACACTCCTGAAAAAAGACGTATCTACATTCGTTTAAGGCCGAACTTTTAACATGTCGGCGTTTTAAAAAATAAAACGAAGTTAACACACAAATATGTTTTGGTAGAATAAGGTCATCGCCGCAGTATTTGCCTGCAATGCAGTCTTGATAACTTAAAGGCTATAAGTTTTTTATCGAAAGCCAAATCAAATACGCGAATATGCAAAAATCTTTAATATCCCGTCAGTATTTGCCAAGCCCGGAAATCGAACCTACTAATGATGACTATTACATTGAATATTTTTTGCGTCCAATATTTCATCCCCTTCATTCAAATGTACTTTTTGTAAGCAATTTGTGACTGTGAAGAATGTTTTATGATTGGTGCCCTGATATAATTTATTCTGTTTGATTTGTTTTGTACGTGAGTGAGTAAGTAGAGTAAGTATGCGTAAACTTATTAAAGAATAAATTATATGTTAAGGAAAATACAGTAGATACGGTCAACGAGTAGTGACCGCCCTAAAGTTAATCTTTCTGAACTTTTACGAAATGTGCACTTTTCTTTTCTTATTTGAGAAAAAAAATAAGAAAAATCTTAAAATTAAATCTTGTCACGACTAGCCAAGGTATAAGATCTTATATGACTATTATTGTATCAATACTCGGAAGCATATTTATGCAAAATAACTACATATCTATCCATCCATCAGCCTTTTAAGGTCCACTGCTAGACATAGGCCTCCCCCAATGCTCGCCACTCCGTCCGGTCCTGCGCCCTTTGAATCGATATACATATCTATACTTATAATAAATCTGTAGAAAAGTCGTTTCTGTACATTGAAACTATTTTAATGATATTTATGGTAGGTACTAAAGTATCTTGATAACGCATAATACAGACTGTTGAATTAAGCATTAATTTCGTCAGGAGGATTTTTAAACATTCTAATATTTTAGTCCAACATAAATCCTCAGGCGAAGCCGCGAGCAAGCCGCTTGTATATAATAAATTTAGACCATGCTATTCCATATTAATTCCAACATAAATATACGTTAACATCTGGCTCTTTAAAAAACAATAAAAAAAACATTTACAATTAAAATTACCATTAAAAAAAGATACTCTAATAAAATATAACTTTAAAAGCAAATTACTAAAATTGACCGCCGATATCAATAAGAAACACACTGTATAAGGTCGGCGGGCGGTCCGCGTGGCGTCGTTAATTTGTCATCTAAACGCCCCGGTGCCGGTGAGACGATGCGCGTGCGCCACACGCGCTGTCCCATATTCAGTTTTTGTTATAGTCTCCTTAGCTATAATATTTATTGTTGTGATATGTGACCAGGCTGCCTGGTATTTCTACTTTGTAATTTGAAATACTAGGTAGCCTTTCTCAATTGATTTTGCACAAAATATTTCTAATCGTTTCGAAAAAAAAATGGAAAACACATATTTTTAACCGACTTCTGTAAGAAAAGGAGGTTATCAATTCGACTGTATTTTTTTTTACATTTCATTTGTTCTATATAATATGTTTCATGCAATTTACAATATAGATAGAACATAGAATAAAAACGTTACGTCCAGTTAAAATTACAAACCAATAGTTTTTTAGTTTTACTTTTTGTCTTAACTTCCATCCATCAGCCTTTTAAGGTCCACTGCTGGACACAGGCCTCACCCAATGCTCGCCACTCCGTCCGGTCCTGCGCCCTTTGAATCCAGCGGGTTCCCGCTGTCTTCTTAAGGTCATCGTCGTCGTCTTAACTTACTAGGACTGAAAAGCATAACGAAATTAAAGTTTATATAAGCAATAATTATATAAAAATCCATTTACATATACCCTCAAATGCACTTTAAACCCGTATACTGTAAAAATCGAAGTAGTAATTACGTTAGTGAACCTTTCGGAGTAGAGGCGAGTGTCGGCAGTGTCGGCGGCACTCGCCACTCGACACTCCAGCTCTCAAGCAATGAACGACGAGCCGAGAGCTATACTCGTACTCGTATAACTACAGTCTGTCAGCTCTGACGACCGCTATTTGCTTTTTATGGCTGACATTTTAAAATATCGACTTATGCATCATCTATATATAAAAAATCGAAAGCTCACTCACTCATCACGAAATCTCAGAAACTACATGTGCTAGGAATCTCAAATTTTGCATAGGAGTTATTTATAGAACGTAGGTGCTCGCTAAGACGAGAATTTGCAAAATTCGACTTCTAAGGGGTTGTTTTTGGGGTTAAAAGTTTGTATGAAACTTCGTTACTACAAATGCCACGAGTGGCTAATTTTGCATGGACGTCACTTATAGGACGTAGGTACTCATAGAGACAGAAATTAATAATAACGTAGTTCACGCAGGCGAAACCGCGGGCGGACCGCTAGTATTATATGAATATATTTTATTTTGAAAAATTTGCTTAAAGTAATATATTTTTATTTTATATCGTTTCATTTTTAATTAATGTTTATAGAGCGTGTTTTATTTTGAGACACATTAATCCATACATGAGGCCAGCCGTGGTGCAGGGCGGAAGGATGCGAGTTCGATTCGCTAGGTCCATTTTTTTACATTTTCGATATGAGCAAAGTAAAATTATTATTATTCATTAATATACATATTTACGTGCTAAAGTAGTAGTTAAAGACGATAATTCTCATTTAGCTGTCAGGCATTCCCTTATCTCTATCGATGAAGGTTAAAAATAATAAACTGGCAGGAAGAGACGTCGGCCACGTTTCCACTCATAAATAAAATACACTTTTTAGTTTTCCCATTCGTTCGCAGCACGCCACCAGTCCAAGGTAAACCATTAATTTTCTAATCCTTCGAGTATCTTTCAGTAAGTTGTTTCTTCGTAATAAAGTTGTTTGAAACTTCTGATCAAGATAACTAACAAGTTAAGTAAGGCTCGTATTAAACACAACTTTATGTTTACAGTTGAGCTTCAGAAGCGACGATGTTTATTTTTTAAATCAATTGTGCAATAGTGGATCTTATTCCGTTGCTATCTTATAATAACTACCCTACATTTTATTTGTATAAGCATAATTTACTAACTTAGCGCAATGTACCCGTCAAATTATTATTGTACTACTGTCTCATGTAAGTGAATTTATTCTTATGAGAAATAAATGTCTTAAACCCCAATAGTACTTAGGGGCACCCCAGAAAACTTGGGTTGGTGGGTTCAAATCCCACTCGAGGAAATAGAATATTTATTATTTTAATTTCTTCGCTTTGATGTCGAGGAAATTTAATAGAAATTAAAAGAATAGTTATGAAATTTGTTGTAATTATTTGTTGACTATGAATATAATAAATATATTACTTTATTTTAACATTTATTGTGCAATTTAAATCGATCATGCAATGACGTAAGAATGTGTGCAGGTTACAATAATTAAGTTTAAAATAATATTCATTACTAATTTTTATATTTGTCATTATAAACTTAGCTAATATAAAAACATAGTATAAAAAGCTAATCTAAGCTTTTACAAGCTTTTTGATTTATAAATGAATTTTGCGTTAAACACTGATATTTTTAAAGTTACAAGTACCTAAGATGTAAAATTTTTATTTTAAAATTAATTTATTTTAAAGTTACTCTATACGTGTCTGAGATAAGTGTAATTTGTTCTTAAAAGTAAATAATACTTTTATTATGGAGAAAAGAAAACACTCACATTTTTTTATGCTTGAAAAATAACCCTACTCGATACTAATGCTACCAAATAAAGAATACTATAGTGTTAGCGTACTCGTACAAAAAGTGGGTAGATTTAGGTGAAAAAGACAATAAAAGCAGTGGAATTGTGTCAAACGGGAACAGTTGCTTGTACGCGGAAGCCCTGATTGGAAGGTGTCTAGTGTGTAGTGTTGTTATTGAGTGAAACATGTCACTTGATGTAATTACGTGGAACCTCTGTCCGAGTACGTTAAAAACATATAGACGGTATGTATTTTTATCGTGTTTTCTTAAAAACGCTAACCGATTCCGAATTCTAACAATAATATGAACAATGAAACATACTATAATAATAAATAATTAAAGTTTTTTTAAAAATGTCAATTTTACGCTATGACTGTGCATTGTGAGTCACAGTATGCATTTTGTTAGTATTCATGTAATAGTGCGGCCAAAACTCATTTAAACTTGAATCACTGCAAAGAGAACTATATAACTAGATATACTAAACTTATATTTTGTCTACCTACGTAGTCCGTTAGAATTATTTTTACTAAAACTGATTGTTTATAAATAATAGAAGATATAGTATAGGGCAACTGAAATTAATAACTGGATTCTCTTAAGGAGATATTGTATATATAGAAATATATGTATATAATATATAAGTCTAGTTCTAAGTAATATCTAAAAAAAAAAATGTTTAAGATGACAAAATACATAGGTCTGGAGTGTAAGTAAAAATTAAATAATTAAAAAAAACAGTAGCAGAAATATCTATACTTATAATCTATATATATAAAATCGAAAGGTCACTCACTCAAATTTTGCATGGACGTCACTTATAGGACGTAGGTGCTCGCTAAGACGGGAATTTGTAACATTCGACTTTTAAGGGGTTGTTTTTGGGGTCGGAAGTTTGTATGAAACTTCGTTACTACAAATGCTAGGAGTCTCAAATTTTGCATAGACGTCACTAGGACGTAGTCATGGAGACAGAAATTAATAATAACATAGATAACGCGGGTGAAACCGCGTGCGGGCCGCTAGTTTATAATATAGATAATGATTAATACAAATACCTTTTTTATCTGCACTTCATCTTTTATCTCACATAAGTGAATTTGATTTGCATATAATTATGATTCACTAGGATTTCATCAAATGAAAATTATTGCACAATTTTTGGCATCACGTTGTATCCCGGCTAGGAAGAGGGAACCTAGTGTTAAGGCACTTTATTTACCATAAAATAAAAAGAGAAACATTTATGAAATATCTAGTAGCCTTTTCATATCATATTATAAAGCCATTTTGTATGTCCATGCAATAAGGTACCCAACAATATTACTTACAGGAACATTTCTCCATTATCAGTTAACAAGTAGCGACCGGCTCCAACTCAGACGGCACGTCTCGTCGCTTGCGTTAAGTCTAGAGTCCTTACACTGTTAGTTAAATGCATAATAATTATTTAAGTTAAACTTCATGTTTAACTATGAAGCAAAATAATTATAGTTAAGCTTTAAATTGTAATATTAAACTGTAGTTTTTTTTTTTTCAAATAACTTTTGTCCAGTCGTGGCATAGTGGCAGCAAAAGTTCAGCGTGTGACTCTCAACACGACAGATTGTGAATTCGAATTCCACTCAAGGAAATGAAAAATATTTTTTTTATTTCCCCGGGCCAGTAACGAGGCGAAGAGTTACGATAAGTTCCACTGCTCAAGATGCGATGCCTGCAGAAATCATCGGAAAGTGGAAAACGAAAGAATATGTTTTAACAAGCAGGATGGAGGTTCCCAGGCTCCCTCTGTTTACCTGTATATATAAAAACTAAATTGATATTAATAAAATTATATATAATTACTAGCGGCCCGCTCGCGGTTTCACCCGCGTGAACTATGTTATTATTAATTTCTGTTTCCATGACTACATCCCATTGACGTCTATGCAAAATTTGAGACTCCTAGCATTTGTAGTAACGAAGTTTCATACAAACTTTCGACCCCAAAAACAACCCCTTAGAAGTCGAATATTGCAAATTCCCGTCTTAGCGAGCACCTACGTCCTATAAATAACTCCTATGCAAAATTTGAAATTCCTAGCACTTGTAGTTTCTGAGATTTCGTGATGAGTGAGTGACCTTTTGATTTTATATATATAGATTATAAGCTTTTTAAACAGTTTGCCAAAAACAAAACAACAAACAATTCTTTAATTGTAGAGTGAAAAATACACAACAAAAAAATGAAAACAGTGTATGTATATATTAAAAACATATGTTTGTATTAACGTATCAATCTCGCTTGTTTATTTTCGCCTCGTCGCGTCGGAGAAGTGACAAGCTATGTGAGATTTTTGTTTTGTTCTGTTCGAATGTGTCTACTTAATGTTTCATGTATCATTGAAAACTGTCACACGCGGTGTAGAATTATAAAGATAATTATTATTTTTTCCCATTTCCAACATTACGCACCCGATAGGGTTCCCGCACAAAATAGGATAGGAAGGAACCTACTGTTAAGACTCCGTGAGCCCGTACTCCATTTTCTGCTGAAATCTAAGCGCATTGCGTGCTTATTGGCAGAACTCAGTTACCAGAACAAAGAAATGAAGATATTACTAAATAATCATTCAATATTCCGAGTGAGAATCGAACCCGTAAGCACCACGTTTACAGTCACATACTTTTGCCAAGACTAGTCTCATTATTATTATTGTTTTCAGCTTTGGAAAGTAGTCAGTAGTTATAAATTAGAAACCAAATTAAGAATGTCGAGCACCACATGTGCTCGTTGAAAAAACTGTTCATCCAAAAAAATCTAAAAATACTTACCCATCCTTGGTCTCCCTATGAATGGAAAGTATTTAAAAACAATAATATTACATGTTTTATGTGATATTATAGCGTCGTTTACCATTAATACATATATTTACATCCAAAATATTTTTTCCTTTTAAATCTGTAGATATCTTTCAAAAGATCCAGAATAGTTCACTAGCCTTGATGCCTACCATCATTGGGCGAACTATCAAATGCAAGTTTGACGTGGAGGTCCACATGTCTCACTGCCTTAGAAGGTTTAGTAAGAGATTTCGGTTTTTTATTATATATGCACACACCTGCAGTTAGGATATGCATTTAAAAGTACTTGGTATGTTTGGACTTACCACCATCGATGAGTAAACGAAAGGTGTAAAACCTACCACAGTAATTGGTAGGTTTTACATTTTTCCTTTAGTCATCGGTGGTGGTAAGCCCCACTGCACACGTAAAGCAGACTTTTTCATATTTATTGATACACCAAAAATTATGATTATTTAATAATTTATTCTTGATATTTTAAATTAAAACTCACACAAGTTCCTGCATTTATTACATTTGGATTCAAAATTAATAACCTAACATATATATTTGGTAATTTTATAATGCTATAAAAGCACCGTTCCCTCAATCCAATTGGAATTAATTTCAAGTTATTTTGGTTGTATGGCTTGTGCATATAAAATGCAAATTTTTCCAAGCATAATTTTGTCAACAAAAACTCATACAAAACGTCATTCTTTTATATCAAAAGAATTAAAATATAAGACCCCACAAAAACTATTACGAGGACGTATAGGTTGCAAGTTTGCAACCAACAAATTGCAGCAACGGCTTAAGAGACTGACAAAATGCGACATGGCGTTTACAAAGGAGCTCGTTTCCCGCTGTGTTATCGAATAATCTGATGTTCAATCTCTCGGGTGGGTTGTGACAGGTAGCTAGCTAGCATGCCGGAATCACGGGGAGTCCCGTGGAACGTGGGGATTCCGACGACAAAACGTTTAGCGCCCGCAATCTCTCCTTTGTAATGCGACAGATTTTTCTAATTTCTTCGAGCGTGATTAACTTTTAATGTTTATTAAATTGGAAATTAAATTAAATTGTTAGATAAAAAATACTCAATATGCAATGCCTCCAGAATTTGGCAGAAAGTGGGGAACGGAGTGTCTTAACACTAGGTTCTCTCTGCCTATCCTGCTGTGTGCGGGATATACAGCGTGAAGCTGTTTTTTTTTAAATATTTATAAGATCTCTTTTTTATTTTCTCTTCTCTTCTCTATTTGTTAACTTTTTACGTTCTGTCTATTTATTCAATGATAACATACTTTGAGTGATCATCATGAGAAATAACAATAACATGAGGTATATTAAAAATGTTCTTGGTCCAAATTACTTGTTTCTTTTTATAGTTAGTTTTTACTTCTTAACTTTATATGTTTGGAATATACCATAGCTAGTAACTAGGCTTTCCCTGGTGCACAGGATAATAGAACTGCATATCGACAAAATGTTTATTTATAAGTATAGAAGGTGTATTCAACTTTTGGTTAAGTATACAAGTGACCTAGATTTAATAACATACTTACGTTAAAATGTCCAATATAAGAATATATTTATCCTTATTTAATATGTTAATAAATCCATGCTTGATCACTACATAAAATATCATACACAAACGACATGGGCTTCGTAAAATGGTGCCCTCATTGCAAACTAATTGCAAAAATATGCGCAAGCGAAGCCACAAGCAAGAACTACATATGTATATATATATATATATATATATATATATATATATATATATATATATATGTAATATAATAAAACTAAATATGAGTAGCGGCAGTGACGGAAATAACTCTATGAGTCAAGTCTTATCTACGCTTTAATCTATTGAACGCGAAATTATATTACATTTAGAAATTCCACTTCCACTGACATCGTGTAATAGAAATTGAAAATTGAATAAAAATTATAAGAAGTTCAATACATATTATTTACTAGTGACACGCTCGAGGCTTCGCCCGCTTGAGCTACATATTTATTTTAATAATTATGAAGCAATCGAGAAGTAAATATTTATAGTATTTTTATTTTTAATATAAGATATGTACTAACAAATTATTATATTTACTTCCATTCGCTATTTAATTGCATATTTGTTACTTAATATCAATTTTTTTTTACAGGTAATGACAACTTTTCTTACATTGGGAACGACTTTATCAGACCGATCGGTAAGTTCTGTATTAGGACTATCAGATAGGGTCTAAAGTTACAAGCGACCTACGTATTTCATATACTATATCGTTGTCGTCTTTAGATTATAATATAAATTATAGTAGTTTTCATCAATTTCTTTCTTATTTACAATTAATTTTTAGCAATTTATGGTATCTTCTATATTAATACCTAGAAACATATAAATTTTTACTTGTATTACACATTTTTTTCGTCAGACTTCTGTTTGGCTTATTCTAGCTAAGCTATAAAAATATAACTGCAAACTAGTGCCGTGAAATATTATTCTTCTATATAAGTTTATTAAGTGATATGAGATGGGTAAATGATAAGGTTCCGCTGTCTATCTTCTTTAATTGATTTATCATTTTTATCTTTATTTTTTTTTGTATTTACTCAGAATTATTTTTTTATTACTCATTTTAATTCTAAAGAATACAATTGTATTAATTAATAATGTAATAATTAATTAACACATGAGTTCGTTTTAATATAACGCATACCTATACGTATATTGTCAACCTTTTTTTAATTTGTATCTAATTATTCTTTATTACGACCAAAATACTAAAAGAATCTCATTGATATGAAAATAACATCTCATAAACATCTTTAGCTTAAAACTTTAAGGCTTAGATTAAAATAAACCATCATTTACGATAACTCTTAACCCACTATACACAAACATTATAATATCATAAACACCCTTACATATAAAAGAACTTAAAAAACTTCTCTACCAGTTAAGTAGGGTCAAAAGCGAATGTCAATCGCGACGTAACCGCGTCTAACATCCATTATTACCACATGAAAATTTTATCATCCTCCCTACCGGCTGTGAAAGCGTTCTTAAAGCGAAAGGAATCCGTTCTTTATTATTCTTCAGACGTGACGCTTCGCTTCGCTTGCTATATAATGTCCTAGGGATGTGCATCGACTATTATTATTGGAGGGAAGTGCGACCCTTTTATTGGTACAACCTCTCGTGTCTCCCTTTTACTGCTTAATTAACCCTCAATCATAGTCTCACTTTGACATCGCTTACGGGTAAGTTATTTTTTTTTATGCTAGTGTTTTGTTTTTTTAAGTGGAAATAGGCGGGTATTAAGAAAATAAAAAAATAGATTTAGCGTTGTATGTCTGTGTGTAATTGTATTAAACATATAAAATAATAAAAAATGTACTTATTTTAATAAATATTAAATCGATTTAATATAGGTACATAATATATATAGATTTAGCCTGCAATTTCGGCCGCACGGTCAAATAGAATTACTATGAATTTTGTTTGACACATTCTACATGCCCGAGGTAACTAACCGCAAGTTCAGTGGGTTACATTTAAACTCCTGACCGTAATATAATGTGGCCTATTAGCGTGTTGTAATTTGAACCAGTAGTTATGAGATGAGGTTCACTGAGATTTACGTTTAAAATTAAGTGCATACATACATACATAGCTTCACGCTTTATCCCTAGCGGGGTAGTCAGAGAGAACGGACCGCCAAACGCTACGGTCTCTACATATCTCTTCCGCCTCGCTGTCATCATCCTCTTCATATATGCCCTTCGAGGGATCCTCATGCTATTTACGTGATCTTCCTCCAGTATCTTTGATACTGTGTTTTCGAAGGTCAACCGAGGTCTCCCCCTACCTCTCTTACCGCTCACTTTTCCATCATAGATTTTTTTTGCCATTCTTTCTTCACTCATTCGTTCGACGTGCCCTAATATTAAGTGAATATTTAAAATATCTTTAAGATTACATAAAGATAAGATAAGAAAGAATTTTTATCGAAGATTGTTTTCTCCTTTTTTAAAATAAACTTATACAACCCTTTTTTTTTACATGGAATCTTTTTGTCGTATACCTAAAACATATTTTTATTTAGACCAGGGATTGCGCACGGACTTCTGTTATATACTAAAACTTTATATATTTTAGCACTAGGTTCTCTCTACCTACCCTTATATGCGAGATACAGATGAAAAATATATACAAATATGGTAAACATCTTGTCAACCCTATCCGCTATGAATGAACGCCCGATTACTAGATCTCATTGTGGTATACAAGAAGGAATAAAAACATCCAGTTTTGTTTCGTCGACTATTGCTGGCTGGTCCTAGTTGATTTTTCTTCATCTCTATATTTACATAGAATATTATTTTCTACAATATAATATTTTTAAAAAGTTATAAATTATTATATTTTTGAGTACTAATTTTCTTACTTAACATTTTATTTATGAGAATAATCATGACAAATTGTAAAGCTCATAGAATTAGCAAATTACGTTTAATATTAATAGTTTTAGAATATTTTTTTTAAAAAATAGTTTAAATATGATATAAGAATTTTCGAATTAGGCTTTATTAAATCTAGTACATATAATACATCCATACCTATATTATAAAATCGAAAGTAACTCTGTCTGTCTGTCTGTCTGTCTGTCTTTTACGCAATCAGGGCCAAACCGCTAATTTAATTGTGATAAAATACTCATTTAGAAATACTTGAGGGTCCCGGGATGAACATAGGATACTTTTTTTTTCTCGAATTTGTAATATTTTCTATATATACCAATATATTAAAATAATTAATTTGACAAGCAATTTATTCCGCCATGTTAATAACAACCGTCGCGTTGCTTAGCAACGGCTTGCAAAGTTTGTTGTTTTATGAAAACGTCACCCAAAAAGAGTTTGCTTAATGCATACATGGCGCGCGCCTATATAGATTTGTATACATTAACAAAAATTAGATGATTTCTATAATTTGATATTCATCCTTATGAAAATAAATATAATAGTCACTTTTGGCATTTCATCTAGATGGAAATTATAGTCTACTGTAAAACATTCTAATAAATAATTAAGATGTCACTGATTCCAAATGACCTAGCCTTCGAGTGGTATAGTATGAGTATGACCGACGCGAACGGGCAGATGACTTTGATGGTATTGTATATATTTTCGAATTACTATTATTTTTTATGTAATTATTTGCTGCTTATAATTAATTTATCTCAGTTCGGTTATCTATACCAATGTTATACACCTAAAATATCGTAATTTTAATCATTTGGGATTTTGTTTAATATTGTTCGCAAAAATTAATAATTATTTAATATAGAAAAATGTTTAGTACCTACGCGCGCACGGCAAACTTAAGGTACTTTTTCTAATATTAAGAATTTCCTTTAGTTACTTTTACTTCTTTTGTTTGTTTATTTCGGTTACTCAGATATTTTTTCTGATAATAAATCTCCACTTATTATTATTTTGAACTTATTTTAATTATTAAGGCTTATATTTTCGCGGGTGTAGCCGCGTCCGGGCCCACTAGTTATACTATAAAATATTAGTATAATTTACACACACAAATATCAACTTATTTATGCTGTTAAAATTAAATCTTTGATACATTTATATAAAAATCTTATATATATATATATATAGATTAATATATATATAAAGAAATCCTATAAAAAAACAACAAAAATCCATCAACACAAACATCAAAATTGTCAAAGCCGAACGCACTCGTACAACAGTAACGGTCCTTGTGAACCGTTAAACTGGTTCTAGCTGTATTAAACCATTTGTACCTGATACGAGTATAATGGAGTCGTGGACTGGAGATATGTCCGGCTTCCGCGTTTACAAATTGCAACTATGATATACCTACTCACTTTACTCATTTACATAGGGTAATTTGTTTATTTCAATATTTTGTAGTGTATTTTGTTCTTATATAGATATAGATAAACTAATCTATTATTAGGTTTTCATTTTTCTTCTGTCTCCCCTGCTATGAGGCAAAAAGCGCAGTAAAACTGAGAAAAATATTAACACAAACTATGCTATACATATATGTATAACAGAACAGAAGTAGAGATTGGTCAAAGCTTTAAAAAATGTTTTAATAAATCTTTATATAGTCTCCAAAACAGAAATAAATAAACTTAAGGTAAAACGGAAATTTTCTATTTTTCAGTAAAGCATCAGTTTTTATAAGAAAGGTGTCCTGTAGATATTTTAATCATATGATCATTCCATCACAATAAATATACGAAAAATAACTGAAATATGTTAAAATATTGAAAAAGCTAATTAATTTATTATAAAAAAAATACTAAAACGAGTCCATATTCTATATAATATTTCCATAATAACTTATTCATACATGAATGTTTATTTTCCACCCATTTACATTTTTATATTGCTTGTATAATTAAAACATCCTTATAATATTTACGGCCTATATAGATAAAATTTTAACACGTATTTAACTTTAATCCATGTATCGAATACCACCACTGAGTACCACCACCACCAGTAATGATTTAATGACCTCCATTAACTTCGAAACTGCCGCCGAACGAATCCGGTTTTTTGTTTTCAACGTAAAGCAAAAAAATACTTGATTTAATTTCTAAGAAACATTCAATTTATACTTAAATAGCGATACGTGTTAAATTATAGTATTATAATATAATCTTGTTTACTGAAAATTATTTTATTATATCACTTTAGTTATTTGTTTGTGTTGTATAATACCGCATGTTTATAATAATTATATAGGAATAGGATATAATTCAAAATAATTATATTTGAAACAAATACAATAAAATGTTACGAATATTTGTGCGATTAAATGGCTATATGTATTTGGCGTGGCTTTATTTTAATTTATTATTATTTTATTTAAAAAAATAAAACTATTGATAAAAATCCATAAGCTTAATAAAAATATAATATAAATAAAAATATTTTGCATATAAGACACCCGTTTAACCGTTACCGTTAATGCTTTTAATCAATACCATTTTAATATATTTATAGTCCTGTATGCAATACCCCATAAAAATATAAATGAGGACAAAGATAGAGAAAAGTAAAATGTTAAGTACACCGACAAGAGATTAGGAAGATCTATATGGCTGCAGAGTTCGATTTTCACTCCGTATCAAAATCTGACCAAATTTAACAGAAAAATAAAAAATAAAAATATATTATGATATTTTAGTTTTATATTTAGTAACAATTCATTTATTTAACGAGGTATAGAGTGTATTAACAAGAGGTTTCCTCTGCGTCTATATATAAATGAAGTGAACCAAAAAAAAAAAATAACAAACAAGACCTAATAAAATCTAAAGCTGCTAAAGTTAACTTGCACTTAATATAGATTACGAAATAGGAAATTTATTCGTCTAATCTTATTACATACTATATGTACATAAAATATCATCCACTCACATAGTATGTGAACGTTTGAAGAATGTTATTGTCATAAACCTTGATATTTATGACGCTTCCTAGTCTTATTCGGGGCCGCGCCAAGCTATATTATATTTATTTATTTATATATTGTATTTAGAATTATTTTTAAAGCTTTTTGAAAGCTGTTTTCTGAATATTTTTTTTTATATTCCGTGAAACATGCATCTCAATTAAAAATTATTATTAATTCTATTTACTTTTTCTTTTCACTTCAGATTTCCGTGTAAGTTCCTTTTTTCAAGAGTTTTTATAAGACAAGCCTCTTTTAAGTATAATATTAATAAAATACATAAAAAATATTTTAAAATAGACCAATAGGTGATGAGGCAAACCGCTGTGTTGACACGTTACCACTTAACACGTAAAAATTGAGGATTGCGGTTTTAATGGGAACGGAGTGTCATAGCACAAGGTTCCCAGGTTCCCTCTATCTGCCCTGATATGTGCAGAATACAGTATGAATCTAAAAAAACCATAAAAATATATTTTGTATATATATAAAAAACGAATAAAGACATCCTGTTAAACTAATCTACCTTAGTCGACGCTAACTATTATTATCGTGCTATGTTTACATTGTTTCTAATTGTTATTTCACGTCATATAAATAACGGCAGTTAAGGAGTTAATAACTTTTTACTTAATAAGGAAAATTTTATGACTTGGCTACGTTTAGCAATGACGATAAAGGACAAAATGTGCAAATTGTTTATACAAGCAAAATTATATTAATAGATACGAAAAAGTTTCTTGGAAATTTGTATCTATATACCTATATAAAATCGAAAGGTCACTCTCTCACTCATCACGAAATCTCAGAAACTAAATGTGCTAGGAATCTCAAATTTTGCAAAGGAGTTATTTATAGGACGTAGGTGCTCGCTAAGACGGGAATTTGGAATATTCGACTTTTAAGGCGTTGTTTTTGGGGTTTAAAGTTTGTATGAAACTTCGTTACCACAAATGCTAGGGGTCTCAAAATTTGCATGGACGTCACTTATAGGGCGAGGTACTGATGGAGACAGAAATTAATAACAACGTAGTTCACGCAGGCGAAGCCGCGGGCGGGCCGCTAGTTAAAATATAAATTCTAAGAACAGATCACGTTATCGGTGAACAAAAATCAAAAACACAAGAAAAAACTGTTATCACACAAAAAGCTTAATCGCGTTATATGTTTTGTCGTAATAGATAAGAAGAGATAACGGTTGACCTTAACCACAGCGCTTAAGTATTTTATCAGTAAACAATAAACACTGAGATAGTGGTGCCGGTAAGTGAAATCGGCTTTCTCTATTATCATTTCATAGAGCAGCAGTGCAACGAGCTGACAAATAAGATATCAATATAAATGTATATTATAGAATTTGAAAAAAAAATCGATGTATTTAACTAACTGTTAATAAATATTTTGAAAAATTATAAAATGTCGAAGTTCAAATTGCATTAAACGTTTTATTTTCAAAATTTTAATGAAAATCAAACAAAGCAATTAATTAAATCTTTCTATAAGAACATAAAACTTTATATAATGAAGATGTAAATCATCGATATTTCACAAATAATTATGTCACAACAAACTTAACTTATTGACGACCGGCCCTACAGAGACCCAGGGCTCATTTACACCCGATAAAAACCAGCAGGCTTGTCCCTACAACAAAACATTACAAAGGAGCACGGCGCTCTGCGGAAGATTGCCGTTATTATCTCAATAAGCTACCTGTCTCTTTCCTTTCACCCGTCAATCCAACGTGTAAGCAAAGGATGACCATATGACGCTGTCTTCAAAGAAAAGGTGAGGTGACGTAGTCAGGATGCGCAAACGCAGCTGGTTGGAACTTTTGTGTTTTTTGTTCTTTTCTTCTCTGTTAAAAAAAAAGATTGGTTTCGCGCGGCTTAACTCGGAACGACCCGTGCTTGTTTCCGTAATGGGGAAGGGAAAATGTTAATGAGCGTTCGACAATATGTGTTGAATTATGCTCGCACCGACTCGGGGCTATAATTTAAAAGAATTATGGCTTCGATTGCGAGTTCACAATTGTTTTAACTATTGTAACATGCATTTAACATGTCTAATTATAATTAATATTGACAATATATTACAATTTTCGCCGTAAAACACTACAGAATACAGCGAAAAGTGGAAAACGGAGTGTCTTAACACTACGTTCCCTCTGCCTACCCTACTGTATGCGGGATATAGCGTGAAGCTGATTTAATTTTCTTATAGAAAAGTTTTACGTGTTGCAAGCTGGAGAATATTTACGACACAATAAATATATAAACCCCTCATCATAATTCTAGTGATCGTAGACCGTCTCCACCAACACAATATCGCCCTCGCAATCGACTTTAATAGGGCTAGTTTAAAAAGCAATTAAATTCAATCAAGCAACCATCCCTAGTTTTCTCGAAACGATGTCAGATAATGAAAACATTAAAGGTCTACCATGTCGTAGTCGTAGTGTGGCGGTGTCGTGCGTCTCATAGCTGGAGGCGTGGAATTCCATTTGCGATGTAAAAAGAGACATTCATCATATATAATAAGTATACGGTTATAAATTTCATACAATTACTAGTTTTTTTTAGGATTGGATGCTAAATAACTGTTTTAAACATGTGTGATAGAGTAGCAGAATTCAATGCCGCAGGAAAAAGTGGGGAGCGGAATGTTTTAACACTAGGCGCACTTAATGTATTCTTCTTTATTTATTACTGCATCAATTAATACAAGTTAAATTATTAATTTAAGATTTTTAATTATTAACAAGAGTGTTAAAAATTGCTCTCTTTACAAAAATAATTAATATAATAATGCAAATGTCAGTTCGAATAGAGTAACTTTTAAAATTACCATAACATGACATCTCAGTACAGATTGTAAATATTTAAACTTGTTAAACAGCAAGAATTTTCAGTATTAATTAATCAGAATATATATATTATGCATAATTAAATATTTTAATAAAATATTAATATTAAAAATCAGTGTACTTATTGTTTGTTTGTTCGATTTGAATTATTGATACGGTATTTATACAGGCTGTTCAAAATCAATAATCATGTTACACATTTATTCAGGACTTTGTTTTAATGGGAAATGTCAAAATAATTATTACAGTTAAAACAATTATTATTAAAGACTAAATGTATAGAACTTATTTATCAACATTCAGCTCAGAATTATAAAATTCTAATAATTTGCCCTTTCGCATGGTAAATAGATACAGAATGCGGCGTTAAACTTCGCCAATAGACGTACAAAATCTCGAAATTGGATTGCTTTTTTTAGTTGTACTTTTTCTACTTACTTATATCTTTTTAATGCTAATACATATATTTTAGATCTAATAAATGTATCCCACGGGAAACACTTGACGGGCGAGAGTAAAAAATATGTAGTCTATCACCCTCTTTGCCATAGGCTACGCGTGAGAAATTTCTTCAAAGTGCGATGAATTGACGCGAGGCCTCAAAGTGAAGGCGTATTATCAATATTAAATTCATTTGAAATTATTATATTTAGTTTGTTTTAGTGTCATCTTTACTAATTAATGCCATCATGTGGGTTCGAACCCGATGGGGATAAATAAATTATTTTCGTACCCTCACTCGGTAAGACAAAATACGAAAAGCGGTAAATAGAAGCGAAAAGCGGAAATACGAACTGTCTTAGAACTAGGTTTTCTATCAAATAATTGTACAAGAAAAATTGTAAATCTTATTTTATTTTATCAAACAAAAAAAATACTCTACCGATTATCTAGAGTCCTTTCATAAATATTTATTATGATCTAATAGATCCAAATAGAAAAATAATAAATACAAAACCAACTTATTTAATAGAATGACATTCCACCAAGCAGAGCTGGACTAAAATCCTATGTCTTGTAAAACAAAATTAACCTTTAAAAGCTATAAGTCCGTAAACCACTCAACACTAGTTTAAAAGAAGGCATGCATACCAAATAAAACAAATATCCATCAAAGGCATTTATCCTATTATATAGTGCGTAATTACAATGGATTCTCCTGTCCACGTCGATTGACTTTGAGAATTCCTAGCATTCTGACATACTTTTATGTACACAAAACTGGGCTAAGTTAGTCCAGGAATGCTTAGTTCGGCATAGACGTATATGAGCTAATTGGAGATATCGAAACCTTTACAGCCCATAGTATTTGTGAACCGTTAATGATTTTGGTTATTATCTAAAGATGTTAATCAAATGTTTTACTAAAATTAACTAACGTTATTTAAAACAAAAATAAAAGTTTCGTATTATTTAAGACTAAACTTCTCGCAGAGCTTTCAGATCAAATTTACCACGAAATAAATAAAATTAACCGAGACAATGGATATCTTAATTTGTTAGCGTTTTTCTTATTAATAAGTTTACTATTGAATTAACATATTGGATTTAAATAAATAAGAAATATAAAAATAATCAGACATATTGAAATATTTTACCAAAACTGTTATAATTTTCATAAAGAAAAGTAAACTTAGTTAATTTTTGGTAATAAAAATTCAAAACTTCTAATAGTTTTTGTCTTCCAAAACTTAACAAAAACACATTTTCATAAGTTTCAATATCATACTATTATTAATAATGGTGTAAGGAATTTATTTGTTCTATGAATTCCTAAGAAACGTATAATTGCTGAGCAAACAGATGTGGCCAACTGTTGAAGTTGTTCAGGGCTTTGTCTATTTAAATTTACAGTATTTACATGTATATTGTACTATATATATATGTGAGATAGTTTAAAGGTTTTATTAGTTTTTTGAGAGGTTTTATTAAATTAAAAAGATGAAATAATGTATATGTCAGAATTAGAAGAAGAGGAAATTAAGAATAAAGAAACAAACTGTCACGAGTATAAAGAGACATCCTTTGAAATAAATTAAAATAAAGAAAATATTATTAATTGTGATTGTTCTTCTTCCACCATTCCCACATATAAATATATATATATATATATATATATATATATATATATATATATATATATATATGTATAGGGTTTTCTTTTTTTTCTTTTAAAACTATTTTAAATTCTAAGGTTTATTACAAATATATTTTTCATTCCGTTTTTTTCTCTTCAAAACATTAAGGCAAAGAAGTTTTCATTATTGCTACTTTTTCACTACAAACACTAAGT
>HE672008.1:123051-243076 GCA_000313835.2 Heliconius melpomene melpomene | reverse complement strand
ATATATATATATATATATATATATATATATGAATATATTTATCGTATATACTTAAAATTTTCTTAATATAACTTTGTATAATTTAAACTCGATAGAAACACTCTGTCCCCTACCAATTTCGTTACCCAATTTACAAAACATTTGCGTATTGAGTGGCGGAACTCAACGCCACGCTTTTTCTGGTTATCAGACCTAGGAATTAAAATAAATCATTCCCCCGAGTAGAGATCGAACCCACAACCGTCACGCTAACAGTATGTCTTAACTCTACTTTTCCTCTGTCTACATTCTACGTGCAGGATACATGAAAAATATAAAAGTTTTTTTTTATTCTAACAACAAAAGGGTATACAGTACCGAGAAGTATTAGATAATGTTATTTACAAAATGGTCAGTGGGAAACCCACCCGACGAAAAATGTATTGATAATTTATACTTATACGTTTTTTCTAATGATAATAATTTGTTTTTATATATTGAGATAACAAGAATATTTGAAATTTTGCGAGTAAATAAATTAAAAGTTCTCTTCTAGTTATCTAAAATTTATATAAATTTATCACATTTATATATACCTGAAATAGTATAAAAGCAACGATAGTTTTCACATATTGTCAGTGAGCTTTCCGGTTTACTGCCCACCCTAACAATAAGGGACTCTTATTAAATTATATGTATTTAATTATCTAATATACCATCCAATTTAATTACCCTAATTTAGCTTTCAGTTGGATGTTATACACCAATAATTGCTTCCATATCACTTAAAAAAGATTATTACAACATTTATATATTTATTTCAAATTTATGTACCATACACTTAATTAAAACTTTATAATTGTATTCATGACATTAGCAAAGCACTTGTAACATTGCGCATGCGCAGGCGCAAGCGCAAGCGCAGAGCGAAAGCTCGTGCGGCGCGAAATCTAAGGAACGTCCCTTGCAAGTGTAAATTGGTTGCATGCATGCATGTTTTCGTATTGCATTGCATTGCATTAAAATGCACAGAAACGAGCTTACGGAGTACGGTCGGTCGTACGGTCGCACGGTGCACGGTGCGGCTCGCCTAATGAGAAAGTTATCGAGCGTTTATTGCGTAGTTCAGCGGGAAGCTTCGCCGCGCTCCGCCGCAGGTGTGCCCCCCCTCCCCTCCCCTCCGCACACACCGCCAGGCCCTCCCTCACCCCTCACCCCGCCGGCTCTACGACGCAGCTTTCCTCGGCACGCCGCCTCGCGCCAGTCGACTGTCAGCTACGGAGGCGGGTGGTCGTGTCGCGCACGCACGTACGAGAGCGCCGCGCCAACTGTAAACACGACGCACTATCCGCGCACCGCTTCCGCTCGCGAAATAACCTCCGACCAGCAGTAACCCCCCCGCCGGTGTCGTGTTGTGCCAAAACAGTGGATCTTGAAGTGCGAATGGAGTTGTCAGACATGTAAATAAATGTCACGTTAGTCACGTCACGTCAGTGTAGTGCCGTAGTCGGATTGTGCAAAGCAATTGTGCGAACTGCGAAACGGGTTCCGTCCGGTTATTTATCTGAAAAGCTACCGAATCTACATGAGAGGCTACCGGCTGTATCGTACCTCACTATGAGACCAGATTTGTTAAATACTTCCCGATTTGGCAGGAAACTGCGCGCTTATTAATTCAAATGTCACGTTACATATACACCTTACTATTATCATATATAACTATTACAAGCGAAACTGTTATGTAATACTATATGAACTGCGTTCTAAATTACCGCTGAAAAAAATAACCTAAATTACTTATGAAATATAAAAATTTCAAAAAGCTTCATAAACTCTCGTTGTCAATAATTTTTGCGCAGTAACTCGCTATTTTTTACTTTTGGCGTAAATATTAATTACTAAACGGAC
The DNA here is from genome assembly GCA_000313835.2 of Heliconius melpomene melpomene. Classification (NCBI taxonomy): domain Eukaryota; kingdom Metazoa; phylum Arthropoda; class Insecta; order Lepidoptera; family Nymphalidae; genus Heliconius; species Heliconius melpomene. The sequence goes on along the minus strand of HE672008.1, from coordinate 241,189 downwards.
TATTTAATAGATAATGTGAATAATATTCAAAGTATTAGTCCAATATCTCAGTTGAGCTCGGGCTGAGCTTGTCAACGCTATCAATTAATGCCATCGAGGTGTCCTAGTTACATGAAACCCGCCAAACTGTTACGCCCGAGTGGAAAACTTATAGGCTAAAAATAAACCTCGAAACTAAAAGAAAGCATCGTTTCTATATTTTAAAAGTTTATAAACTAGGGTTGTGAGAATTATGTATTTAAAATACGAGTGAAAACGCTATTGGCAAACCTTTTGTCTTTCTAATTCTAATAGGTTCTAATTTTATTTTCAGAAAAATATTACTGTAGGTATATTACATTTTCATGCGTATTAAATTGGGTTTGTATTTTTTTTTTGCTATATTTTTTTTCATATTCATAGAACTGCGATACCTACGTATAGTTTTTACTAGCGGTATAAATTTCTCTGAAAATTTCTCCTAGTTTCTAAAAATCTGAAATACAATGAATCATTTTTTAATATGAAAAAAAAAATCATACTGTAAAATGACAAAATCAAGTAGCAATCGACTTATATCCATTCTTATACAAAAAATAAACAAGCTTAATCACGACAATATACAAACATATTTACATAAAAAAACATTACATATAAATATTGATTACAATTAAATATTAGATTTGATTTAAATTTATATAAATATTGACTTTTCACTGTTAGTAGCTATTTGTAAAAAATAAAACTTTTAAAATCGCTTTGATCTTTCCAGCTCATCTCTTGACTCTACTTAATATAACCGATGGTTTCAAAACTTCTCTTTTGTACAACTTTCTCTGAAGCGAGTAATTTAAGACCAATGATTCCATTCAAATAGGATAAACCTTTTGTTCTAATAATCGGATTATATAATTAATAAGTTAAATATAAAAAAGCTTTAGTAAAAAGTTTGAAATTGTTTGTTTAAATTAGGTTTATACCTCGTGGTAGACTAACAGAGTGAAAGGCACTTTCTCTAGCCCTCCGGCCCTTGAGAGAACTTTATTGCAGAAATTTACGCGTCACTTCGACTATAGATATCATCTACACTAATTATGAGATATATATTTAATAAAAAAAATACAATAATCCTTGCATCAACCGTATGAAAACATAATATTAAAGTTTATTTTAATATTTTTCATTTCGATTGATGCTTCAATCCACAGGTGGCCTTCAATTATAACTTCCCTGTAATATTTGTTTGCTGAAATCGGGATTTAACACTGACCTTTACTGAATAAAATAGTATCATTTATTGCAATTTCATTCCATGGTTATTAAAATAACATGAAAATTCCAGTTTCTATAATTTTAATATATTTTGTTTTGCCGTTTTATGAGTTTTATATTTTCATTTCTTCGCTCTGCTGTCAAGGGAAAAACGCGGCGTTGTGTTCCGCCACTCAACACGCAATACCTCCAGAATTCAGCGGAAAGTTGAGAGAGGAGTGTGTCAACACAAGTTTCCCTCTGCCTACCATGCTGTTTATGTTTATTATTACAGCATGAAGATGAGTTAATTTTTTTTTATTTGTCATATTTAATTCTCGTAATTTGTGTTACGTGCTTTGTATAATTTAGAATAACTCGAATAACTTAGAAACCCAATCCCCTTATACAAAAACAACTATTGTAACATACGCGCAAAATGTGGACTGTACATACGAAGAATGCTATATGAGCTATGCTGAAGCATAAGCAAGTAAATTCTTAAAAGTGAGGTTTTAATTGTAAATATTACGAAAAATAGTTTTAATTTTCTTAGTAATTTTTACATTTAAGTTTCTGATTTTACACATCTTGTTTGTAATTAAAGCGTATTATCATTATTACTTTAAGTATATAAGCTTAAGCATCCAAAAGTTCAATATCAATTTACTTTTAAAAGTTTAAAAGTTGTATAACTTTACATGTTATAAAACTTTTAAACCTAATAATTTTACATATATCATTAATGATCAGTTAAACCAAGTTTATTTACATAAAAAGATAAAACATTGATTAAACGTTTTTATTTAATCTTATTAAGTTATAGTCATATTTTTCTATATTTAATATTTTCATTTCTTTGCTCTGTTGTCGAGACAAAGCTCGGACTTGAGTTCCGCCACTCAACACATGTGGAAAATGGTTAACGCAATATCTTCCACTAGGTTCTCTCGGCCAACTGCTGTGTGCGGGATACAGCGTGATACTAAAAATATACACCTAATATATTTTTCCATATAAATGCTATATCCGGCCTAAAGCCAAATTACGAGCGAACAAGCTCCTAAGTAGAGTTTATGCAAGCTTTGTTTACGTAAGCAATTTGTGATTCTTGTGCAACCACGTTGTGCTTTCCTTAACAATACTTGTAATAATTATTAATGAAACGCTCGCGGCTTCGCCTGCTAGAACTAAACAATTATTTATTTTTTAATCTAAAATATTTTTTTTCTAATAACATTATCACTTTATAAGCAATATGCCTTAAAAAATAAAGTTTCAGCTAATTCAATAAAAAATTTGTAGCAATTTCGTCGAACCAAATAATTTAGTTTTTATTTATGAACTGATTTAAATCAAACACTAAATGTTAAAGAAAGTTTGCCCTGAAAACGGCACTTAAATAAGTTAAGCCGATTCTGAGATTAGCGTGAACAAACAAAAATATGAAAAATCATTGTTTTGGTTTTTTATTATAGTAATAAATATATTTTATTATAAGTACATATAGATTAATATTTGTTAAAGAAAATAATAAACGAATTATAAATTAACAAAGCATTTTTTAAATATTAATTTTAATTATTGCCCTACATATAAATATATTTTTATTTTGATATCCTAGTGACGCTCGAATCGACTCGAAAGTATCATTTATCGGGCCAGACTATCTCGCTGTCACGATATGGTAATCGATACTGATAATTTAAAATTTCCGATAAGGCAATTCGCATATAATAGTTTTTCTGCGCATTCATTTTTTTATGCATATTAGCAATAATCATTTTTTTCTCTCGCTTTTCACACAATATTTTTTTTTTCTTCATTGAGTTGTAGGATTTACTCGTTAAAGGTTTTCCTTTATTTGAACCCTAAGCTCACTCTTTGCTGAATTTTATAGTTCCAGGTCAACGAGAAATATCCTATAGGTTTTGATTACGCGAAGAATTACATACAATATGCGAAGCTTAAAGGCACGTATTTTTGATTACGTTTTCAGTATATCATATTTAAGATCTTTTGGGATACAAGACTTTAATAACAAATACTACTAAGATACCAAGAAAAACTAAATTCGCGCTGAAAAGTAGATGAGACTATGAAATATTTTGATAATGATTATGTTTTGCTTAATAATAAAGTAAATCTTTGTTATTTATGAAACTATTGATATTTCTAATTTATTTATTATATTATTGAAATGAATTGCTAAATCTATGACAACTTCGTCTATTATAAATTTCAAACTAAATTGATCTAAAGCCATCATGACGTGCCAATTGCATCAAGGGGTGCCATACCCTTTTTAAAATATTGATAGCATCTGCTATACCATAATTATAAATTAAATAGTGAATCTATGCAACGGTACTTGTTCCCCATAAACAGAAACAATGGTACGATATGGAAATTGTTAATAGAACTACCTGGGTGGAAGCCAAGAATGCTTGCCAAAAGATTCTTAACTAGTACATTATTTTAAACCACTAGATAGGGTTGTAAATCAAACATAATCAACGTTAAATATTAGCAATCGTAACCGTTACAACCCTCAAGGAAGTAAGTTACAAATACTCAAAAGGACGTCATGGCGCAGCGGCACAAGGATATGACTGTAACGCGACGGTTGTGGGTTCGATCCCCACTCGAGTAAGTGAAATATTTATTTACGTTTATATTTCCATTTCTTCGCTCTGGTGTCGAAGCAAAGCGCGGCGTTGAGCTCTACCAGTCAACAAGTATGCCTCCAGAATTCGGCAGAAAGTGGGGAACGGACCTGATTATTACAAATACTTGATACTATATCATATTTTTCACTAGTCCTCTTTCTGGACGTCTGCCAAAGAAAACTGGCAAATAATTATATTCATCCGTACATTATTTAGGGAACTCGCAAAATGTTAAAAATGGTGTAATATTTATATGAAAAATGCTAAACATTCGCGAAATTTCCTAGATAGTTAACATGCTCGATCAATCAAAGCACACAAATTGCGACCTAACCGGTATATGAATATGTATTAGATTAGCAAAACGTGATCGAATATATCTTGATTTATCATATAGTCCATCTTTATTAGGGGTAATTAGGTATTTGATAAATAAGTACCTTAATTTATGTTCCCGTTTTATAATATTGATATGAGCCTAACAAATAAATAATATTGAATTAGATTCGGCTATGTCAAGTTTTGGGGCAGGTAGCTAGCGGAGGGGGCCGGGTCTTCCGTCGACTTCCACAGCTGTCATAGCAGCTGCCTCGTTTTGATCGCACGTGCGACTACACCTATTATTAATACCTTTTTTTTACTTCGAGAAGTGTTACGGAAGACTCTGGAAAAAAGGGATTGCAGTGCACCTTTTTGACCAACGGATTTCTTCGATCATGTCTCGAAACATCGGTTCTTTGCTTGTTATTTATTACCTGAAACAATTTAACGGCAAATCGAATCAATATTTGAAGGAAAATCGATTAATAATAATGACAGTAAAATAAGCTATATTTATATATTTAAAGTAGATAGATATATATATAATGAATGAAATTTCATTAGAACGAGCCGACAAGTTCCAGCGGAACACGTGACGGTTGTTTATGTGCGAATTCAAGGTCAGTGCATATTGCGACGTTCGATGCTCATAAACTCTAGCGAATATATATATTTTTTTAGCGGCTGCGCCATAAAAATGAAACTTTTGTTTGTTTTTTCTAAACACTAACACTAAATTTAGTTTTGATTAGTGTTATCGGTATATGTATTGGTATCGTATATCTAACGTGACCCCCTAAAAATATTTATTTTATTTATCCACAGAGGTTTAAACTGCTCTACTATACAATTAGAGAGAAAACAAAAAATCGTTCACAATTTGCAAATGTATTTTATAATATTTTTTTTGGAGCAATTTTCCACCCAATAACTATACAATAATACCTAAAAAGAAATACAGTAACATTAAAAAAAACAAATCCACTAAGAAATGGAGTATTCCAAGTCTTCCTACCTTACCGCTGCAGTTAGGAAGTCTTCACAGGTATTCGAGAGGTAACAATAGAGCATCGTTTACTCGAAACGCAAATCGCACGACAGCATTGCACCTTCTGACCCGGTAAAGCCGCATTGCAGCTCGCTGACACTACACTTAAATCTACGATATAGGATTTCGTTTACGATTATAAATTCGGAGAATTAGGCCACTAGTGGCGCAGGTTCTAGATTCGATTTTCTTCGCTCTGGTGTTGAGGCAAATTAAGCTACTGAAAACGCAATGCCTCCAGAATTCGATGGAGATGGAAATGGAGTATCTTAACACTAGGTTCCCAGGTTCCATGCCTACTCTGAGATGCTAAAAATATACATACAATAAATACATTACCATTAGCCGCCACTTGCATAATAAGAATTATAAATACATAATCATCAAAATCGATATTTTAATTAAAAACTCTATCTGTCCGTATGTTTGCATGATGCAATAGATTACAAGAACAAGTTATTATGGATTTAGTTCATGTCGTGACACGCCGTTTATGGTGTTAAAAGTCAATTTGGAATAAATAAAGATCAAAAAGAATTATTTACCTAATGAATTTTACTAATAAATGAATATATCAGCTGTATCCCGCACACAGCAGGGTAGGCAGAAGGAACATAGTGTTAAGTCACTCCGTTCCTCATTTTCTGCTGAATTCTAGAGGCATTGCGTGTTGAGTGGTGGGAGTCAACGCCGCAATTCCTGGAGCGAACCCACACCCAGTCGACAGTCCAGTGACTGTGCCCTTGCACCACGACTGGCCTTTTTTACAAATGAATATAATAATTTATCTTCATCGATATTTAAACAGAAATATTTTTATGTGAAACAGGCGGTTTGCGTATGGAATGTAGTGCCTTTACCAAGACGTGTGAGATGAAATAACGGATTGCAGAAACCGAACTCTGCTGTGATATCTTCTGTGATGTGCGTCTCAGCATATGGATATTTTTATATGTGATTTACCAGTGCCCAGTACAAACCGAGTACAAAATAAAACGGATTTAGCATATTTATATTTACAATGAAGGAGGAGTGCAAGCTGTGTAGTGTGAACGGATGGTGTGGGTCCCAGGGTTCTACAGATTTTTCTATATCCTCACTGATGAGGCCCGCCACGCAGCATCCTGAGCAGGAGACCAGGCACGACGCGGTTCTCCTCTCTGCCTACCTGTTCAAACTAGGTGACTATCCATTGTATACGCTTCACGATTACTACTCCATCATCGGTGAGTATCGTGCACTTAGCCGTAGATATTGCACTTACAATCTCCAACTAACATTTAATTTGTAGTTACGTCGTATTTAAAACTTCCTTACTAATTTATACTGTTTTTAAACATTTTTAAAATGTTATTCCATATTTGGGAACCATAAAAATACTTATTTAGGAAACATATAAATATTTTAACCTAGCCAGGCTTCCAAAGGGCGAGGGTTCACTTCCCGCTAGGTTAAAATTTTTACACGTTTCCCAAATAACTAATTTATACTCATAGTTTGATCTAGTTATCATAACATAGATTACAATTAACTTGGAATTTAATTGACACAGTTAAAATCTAGGGATCATTCAAAGCTACAAGCTATAAAAAATCAAAAACTCTAGCAATATAAAATATTGTTAAAACTACCTAGTAAAAATGAAACATTATTAGAAACATTAAACAATGTAGATACGTTATCTCGCATTAATTTGGTATTTTTTTTGTGTTTATGAATCATTCGTGAATTTATTATTTTGTCACGTGAATTTCGTTGGTCTATATTTCTTTTCTTTGTCTTATAAAAAAGATTGTTTCATAATAATTTAATATTATAACATAAATTGTAACATGAACCTAAACAAAATGAACATGATAGTTTAGATAGATCTTAAGAGCCTCTTAGTACTAAAAAGGATGACGCAAAATTTTATAATGGAAAATGTTTGATTTTTGTTTATTTTTATACTATAAGAAAATAAACATTTTAGAATTTAGAGTAACGCAAAATAGTAGTACACGGTATGTGTAATGTCTTCAGACAGGTCTGCCCTAATAAATCCAATCATATTAAATTTTGCGACATTATTCTTATTATAGTTATATAACTAATCAATGTTATTTATTAAATAATAATAAATTTATTTTTAAACATTAGTCTATAACTCTTAACTTTTCATTTGAAATAAACATAATAGTTCAATATTAAAATATATTAAAAACATACAAACATTAAGTTTAATATTTTTTTAACAATATCAATATACTGTAAGTATTCATTTAAAAAAAAATAATTTATTTTTCCTCATCTCATTTTCCTGTTCCGATAAGGCGGTGATTCATCTGGGCATTCCCGTGACGCAAGCTTGCAAACATTTTATACAATACTCACATATTTATCTTCAGATTTTGAATTGTTATTGTTAAAATGCGACTGATAGACGCTGTTACAAGAATAAGAAAAAAAGACGCAATGTCGCGAAAATTAAGCGGAGAGAGAACTTAGTGATTTAACACTAGTTTTCCCTGCCTTAGATAAGTCTAGCAGGTCCTCTCTATTATAGATATTCTCAGATTTTAACTATAATTTATATATAGTTTATAACCTACTCTTTTACGCTATATTAGACAAAATAAGTCAACTGAGACATGAGACATTATCGATTACAAAGCCCTCTTTATATTTAACAGGATGCCGGGTAAGTGTTTACAGTTGCTGGAGGTATTATAAGCAGCTGTGAACGTTGGCTTAGATCTTTAAAAATAAACACATTAAATTTAGTAAATGTTCTACATACAAATTGATTTTTTTTTGTTATAAAATAATTTATAAAATATTAAATGGACCAGCCATTTAAGTATTAATTAAGTTTCATAGTGAATTATTATTTTTTAATATTTTCATTTCATCGTTCTAGCACCCGGCGTTAAGTTCCGCCAATCACTAGGCTCCCTCTGCCTCCCTAAAAAAAAAGAAAAAATGTGTCATACGTGTCAAGAATATTGTTATCGCTTATCTCCCACATTTTTATGAGCTAATGACTGATGCGTCACCCACTCCCTTCGTCATTTTCTCCCTACTTATATTTGTTCAAATACAAAATATAATTTCATTGTTTACAGTCAACAGTTTAAAACAAAAAAAAACAATTGAATAATTTTACAATCGGATATTCTATTGACCGGCAGCTATATATATTGGCGGTTAGTTTTATTAAGATTTTGTATTATGAATCAAAGTATCTATATAATACTAATGACTAACGCGCGGCTTCGCCTGCTTAAACTAATTATATATATTACAGTTAAATCTTCACATAAATTGTAGCTTATATGTTATTCTGGTATATAAGCTACATTACTGTAAAATTTTATCTAAATGCGTACAGTAGTTTATGCGTAAAAGTGGAACAAACATCCATCTCCCAAACATTCACATTTATAATATTAATAGTGTAATGATTTTATATAAATAGTTTTTATATTTACGATAATTTGTTATAGAAAAATGTAAATCAACCTCTTTGTTTAATAAAAAGATATATTTGAAAATTTATACATAGAACTAGCGCGACGCTTGATGTGTTGAAAATTCTGATGCGCATTATTAGATTTGGAGCTGAAGAGGAAAGTGGTCCTCTAGAATAAAATATTGTATTATAATTTAAGATATACATTGTACAAGCCTAATGGTATCTAGCCCTGGAAGAAGTATAAGTTCTGTAAAAGTCCTGAGATATAAATTGTAGAAGCCTAATGTTATTTAGCCCTGGAAGAAATATAAGTTCTGTGAAAGCCTCGAGGTGTTTGATTTCTTTACAATAGGATTACTTTGATTCGAAACACTACTAAAACAATATGTACATCAGCTTCCCGCTGTATCCCGCACATAGCAGGGTACGCAGAGGGAACCTAGTGTTAAGACACTCCGTCCCCCAACTTTCTACCGAATTCTGGACGCATTGCGTGTTGAGTAAAACGATATTATATAAATCTTTATGTTAGAATAACCCAGTGTATAGTAGTTCCCATTACCCAGTGCGCAGTATATCACATCGGGATCAACATTATTAGGCGGTGTTGCCACATACAATATATTACATATGCTAGTCGATATATTTTCTACAGCAAACAATAGTGCTTACTGCTTTTCCCTTTCTATCTATCTTTTATTTATACGCTGCTATATGTTATAAGAAAGATAGTATATATAATAAATAAGTTGATGAACAGTTCTGTTTTTGTTTTAGTTGTATATTTTAATTATATTTTGTATGGATATAGCTCTATGAATGATCATTGGGCACGACAGAGGGCTATTTAATAAATGTTTTTAACTTTTTTAAACTGTTATTTCACACTAAGGCTAGAAAAATATTTTAGAAAGGTCTCTCTGAAGAGATATTAACATTAATAAGTTGTAACAAATCTATTTATATAACGAGTTCCGACATAGGATAAGCGCAAATGGTACAGTGGTCAGATCGCTTGGACGGTTTTCAAGTGGCGTGGATTCAAATACCGCTACGTAAAAAAATTATATTTTTTCTAAAACAAAACACTTCCTTCTCGCCTTGTCTAGTTCCTTATTCCTTAAAGAATGTAAATATTATACTTTTTAAGTACTTTCTCTATTTAATGTATTTATCGTTTATTTAGAGAAATTATACTGATAACGCGCGATTATGTGGTAATAAAACGTCCAGATATGATTTTTTTGTCAATGATAATAGTAGTAGGTATCTCTTATCAGAGTAGATATGAAAGTAAAGACGACTTTATTAGAAAAGACAAAATTAAGCATAAACTATCGATTAGATAAATAAAAAACAATTAAAAACATAAGATTGTAAGGAGATATAATAAATACTTAAAATTATTAGATAATATTTGTTATACAAATTCATTGTGTTTACATTGCCTTACCAGACAAAAACACTAAGTAGAAATCGAACTTATTTACCTTTACTAAGCTCCTTATTCGATAGAAGTAATTACAATAACAAAAATATATACTTTCCGAATTTTATTTGCATTTTAATTGCAACAACAAATTTGACACTATAAACTACTCAAAAATCAGCTTCACGCTGTATCCCGCAAACAGCAGGGTAGGCAGAGGGAACCTAGTGTTGAGACACACCGTTCCCCATTTCTGCCGAATTCTGGACGCATTGTGTCTTCAAAAATTTCGACATAAATTGGATTGGAATAATCCTAATTCAGCTTATTTTATGCTTTTCGCTGATGTCTATTTATCGTCGATAGTGTTTATTTATAAGAAATTCATACGTAAGCAGTTTTAAACAAACACTAGAATCAGTCGATATTTGTATTATATGCAGACGGCGCAAACGATAGAAAAGACCGTTCCGAACCTTTCTGTACATTGACCCAGGGACCCAATTTTATCATTTATTTTTTTGAATGAAATCGCAAAACTTTTGTGCTTGTTCTGCTTTTGAATAAACTATCCTTATATTAAAACGGTGCAATTCTACCTAAAATTGTTGGCGCTCGGTTCCTTATAATTTTTATTAGCTTTACGCTGTATAATAATAACGTTGTAGGCAGAGTGATCCTAGTGTTAAGGCACTCTTTCCTATTTTCCGCCGCGTTCTAGTAGCATAGCGTGAATGGCGAAACTACACCTCAAAACCTGAGCGAAGAAATAAAAATAATAATTAAATATTTCTTTCCCTCGACTGGCCTCAATTTTCTAAGTTACCTTATAAATATTATTTATTTAAATAGAGCACCTGAACAATGTTAAAAATATGTAATCAACTTGAAAACATTGTTACTTCCGCCAGGTTCCCTAATGCATAATTCGCAATTGTTTACCTTTGTCAGGTTTATTATGCAAATGTATTCTTAAAATTAAGTTTCAGATTTATTCATTATTTTATTATTCAAGTTTTGAAATTAAATAATTCTTTGTTTACAGGTAAGACGACAGCGTGCAGTTTGTGTGACAATGTTCAACCTATTTCGCCTTATGGTGAGTTGATTTAATTATTGAAAGTTATATCTTAAGCGGAACAAGGGGGTACCCAACGCGACAATTGTGGGTTCGATCCTCACTCGAGAGAATGAATTATTATTTCTAAATACTTTCATTTGTTCGCTTTGACATCAAGGCAAAAGCCCGACGATCAACACGATATGCCTCAAAAAATTCAGCGGAAAGTGTGGAATGGAGTGCTTTAAGTGTAGGTTCCCTCCGCCTACCCTACTTATGATGTGGTAACAGCGTGAAGCTGATATTCATCGGAGTAGAATTTAGTTTAAAGCTATTATGCTAAAATTTCAAATACGATTCCTCAATAAAAATATTTCAAATGCGATGCCATTGCGAAATCTCAAATTGCAAACTCACGAGCATAATTATGCTAACCGTTTTTATTTGTTCAATTGAATCCAACGTAATCAAGTGGCTCTGACTGGGTCACTAGGCCGTTCCGCCCGACGAGCTAGTGTCCGCGAACGTATATCGGCAACATAGTGTCTAATGATCGTAAAAATTATGGTTACGCCCACATAAAATAACCGACGAACCGGCATAATTGTATTAACCGTGTTTTTGTCGTGTAATCAAGTAGGACTAGGTCACGCGACCGCCTCTATCCCGTCGGGTCGGCTGCGTCTAGCTCGTTTAATACATATACTATACGCATCTCCAATGAAAATAATATTTGAATCTAAATTATGTATAAGCCTTTGTTTTTTGTAAAGAAAAGGTCAAGGATATTTATTTAGTATTAAAACACTAGGATTAAGCTTAAATTAAGTACAAACTTAAATATGTGGAATAAGTTACCACTATGATTATATAAAGGTAAAATGGTAAATTTTACCTTTACTATATATATATATATATATATATATATATATTATTTTTATGTATACTTATATTTTCAGATTTATCTTATCAATAAAATATTAATTTATTTAGAAAAAATGTCGAAAATTGCATGTAAGTTTTTTTTTCTAAAAAATTAATGAAGAATCATGTAGTCTCTTTATAGTAAATTTATTATTATTATAAAATAAAACTTAATCTGACTGTATAAAACTTAAATATTCAATCCATACAAGTTTTATCTCAATACCAAGGTGCGATCTTAAGCACAACTCTCCAGCATCAGCGACTTGGACCATCTGTGTCTATGCGCATACATAATTAAACCAACTAGTTAAGATATAAATTACCTTACTGTGATTCCATACGATTCAGAGTTACTAGGTCACGGGGTCCCACTGGAGCCCCAGGCCCGCACACCCATATATTATTCAGAAAACAACCAATAAACATTTCACCCTTATAATGAACGCCTTTTTAAAGTGTGGGAACTTTTTCTACTTGTTTGCTTTGCGGGCTATGCGGGTGGAATGTGTTTAAATATTTTATAATATATTATGTTTTATTTATTTGTTATATCATTTTAGATACTTTTAATTTCTAATATATATTTAATTTATATCGGAATTATACAAATATGAATTAGTCAATATGACCTTTGGATGTTTATTTAATATTCTAGACACCCTTTCACATTGTTATGCATGAACGCTTCCGATTAACCTTCAAAAGATCAAGTTACGTCTAAACCAACACTACGTTCTCAACTTTATATTAATAATGGTATAAAAGCAGTCCAAATAATCCCGCTCACTAATTGCTGGCTTCGAATCTTGACAGCAATTAAATTTACTCTCTCCAGTCTCCACTCAGCTGTCGACCGTTTGTAGAGTCCTATATCGAACCCGGAAAGTGCTGCTAGCTTTTCAATAAAATTTTATAGTGCATTTGTTTTGAAATATATGTTTATATGTAGTTTAAGTATTTTCTCTTAAAATCTTTATATCTTTTTTCACTATGTCATATTTAGTTTTTTTATATTTAACACAAATTAGATTAACCATCACCCTACATCTAAGATAATAAAAGAAAAGAGAAACTATCTATAATGATGGAAACATAAAAGATAAACTCGTCATACCGTGACGAGAACAAGCAGGCTATGGCTACGGTGTGGGCCCGCATGGTCCATAAATAATACTAACAAAGGGTATACTCGTACGAACACCGTCGACGTAATCTATTATCTCGATCTATTTATGTCGTACGTACACTCTCGATTGATTGTCGGTATAATTAGATGTAGGGAAGCTGTCTGTTCCCTGCCGGGCTAATTGCCGCCTACGTCCCTTTTTGTTTTGACGAGAATGTGTAATATGCTACTTTCTTTGATCGTTTGGAATAATCATCATCATCATGTATTGAAAATGATACGAGGCTGTGTTTGATGGTTCAATATTATAATACCTATGTTACTTCCGAATCTATTTAAAGGCAGGCAAGGCAGGCAGACAGAGGGAACCTAGGAACCTAGTGCTAAGACGCTCATTAATTAGTTAACATACATTACAATAGTTAAAAAATAACTTATTATTTTATCAAATACGTACATATAAATACATACATAATATATTTAAGTTTTGTTTACTATTTAAAGAAAAGGTTCAAGGCTAATACTATTGTCAAAAGGAGAAGAAATCATTTCAATTTCTCTATCATTTATTTCTATGATAAGAAGTATTATTCACATAGCCAAATTCAAAGTATTAATTATTAATAGTTTATTTTTAAAATTGGCATTTATTTAACAAAATTGGGAACAAATTACATGATATCTTATCGAATAGATTCTATACATATTTTTTTTATATCCGACGACCCCGATCGAATGTAGGTCGTATAAACCGATTTATTGTTAAAAGATTTTAGGTCAACGTAAACGGGACCAATGTCACATCTGTATACCTAGTTTCACAATTAAATACCTACTTCGTATAGGGTCAGTCTCTTGACCCCGCTCGATTTGCCATTGTGGTTCTTCCTGAGACCTACAAACAAAAATTAAAATCCCGCATATAGCACAGAAGGAACCTAGAGTTAAGACACTCCGTCCCAACTTTCCGCCGAATTTTACGAGGCATTTCGTGTTGTCTGACTGTCGGGATTCAACGCCTAACTTTTGAATGGTGATAGAGCGAAAAAATTAAAATATTAATGAAAAATAATTAATTCCCCCAATTAGGGATTCGAACCCACAAATCACGTTACAGTCACACCCTTATACCCCGACGTTAAGACCTCCTATCCTATTATAATACAAATTCAACATATTAATATGTAAATAAGCTGGCAAGGCCGATATTAGGCACTTCCTCATACGCTGTAATGATCTCACGGCTTCTTATCTTCGTCCATATTATCAATATCCGCGGTCGAGATAAAGTAAACACTAGGTTATGTAAATCGTGCTAATTTTTGCGAAGGTCTTACCTTGAGACCCCGCGAAAAGCTGTTCCGACCTCGTCTTTATCATTGCCGTGATATCGTGATATGCGCAGTTATTTTTATGATGATATATGCTCGTCACTTACCCTACTCCTTATTGTTCAACGTTGACGTCTCTGATTTGTATTGCCAGTGATATTAAAAAAAAAATAAGATTTTTTTTTGTGATGTGAACCCACTACCTTCGTTATGTCCTGGAAGAAGTTTTATACTCGTAAGTCTCTTAATTTTACGCTTTATTATTTGCACACACAGGTAGGCACAGGGAACCTAATGTTAACACACTCGGTTACCCTGTTTTCGCCGTATTCTGGAGGCATTGCGACATCAAAGAGGAATCGTTATTCGTTTTAAATTTATTAACGTTTATTATGATCTTAAGCCATGAAAATAATTAATTTGGTGTTTAAAAGGAATAATTATTCATAAATTCACTTTACTGAGGTCAGTTTTGTAATCATTTGAATAATTTTAAAATTAGTATATGTATATTATTATTATATAGTCATATATTCATTTTGTATGTTAAATTTAGTTAATGCTAATTGTGAAGTAAATAATTCACATAACTAATTAAAGTTATTATAATTAAGAAAACTAACTAAACTCGTTAGTTAAGCTTACTGTCAACAAGGTTGTGTTTTCATTTTAATTGTAATTTTTGTTTCTTAATGTTTTTAGACACGAGAATTAACTTAAATTAAGCTCAACCTGTTCATACAAATAAGCTTTTAATTGTCAATGTTTGTATTGTATTGAATTAGAAGCCAGTCATGGTACAGAGGCATAGGCGTGCGAATATAAACGCGACAGATTATGAGTTCGAATCCCACTGGAGGAAATTAAATATTTTATATTTAAAAAAAAAAGCGCGGGATTGAGATCCGCCAATAAACACGCAGTGCCTTCTGAATTCGGCGGATAAGGAGGGAATGTCTTAACACTAGTTTCCCTCTGCCTACCTAGCTTTGTGCGGGATACTGCGTGAAGCTCAATATGACGGAATTTTAAGGAGGTAAATAAAATAATTACGATAACGCAAAAACTAATTAAGTAACTGTAGAACACAACCACTTCACTAGTACTAATTTTCTTGTCGAAATAAATCACAAGATAAAACACAAGATAAATCTTCAATTCAACCACTCTATACGAGAGCGTGCCAAATGTATCGTATGCTTATTACACTAGTAATCTAATAAAGCTTAACACAAAATCATTCGGTTACCTCATAATAACCTCATTAGGCATTTGTTAATCGTTTTACAACGTATAGTACGGTCAGCGAGTCATGGCTGCTATGAAGTTAGATTTTCAGAACTTTGCGCATTTTTCATTTGGCAAGAAAATTGTTAATATAAGAAGAAAAATTAAAAATTATATATGCGTTAATATTAAATAACTTCAAAGCAGCCACGATTCGCCGATCGCACTATAAGAACCATTTTACGAAATGTTTATACAAATTAATAACGGTTGTAACCGTTTAGAGGACGCGTTATTTTTGGCGCACATTCTTTTTATAGATGTTACAAATGATCCCAGCCCGATGGTACTGGCGGTGTATTATTTCGAGAGAATGATCGGACTTCATTCTTGAGTTTGCTTCTTTTATTTGTAACTAAACGCCGTTGATAATATGTCAAAGCTTTTTGTTTCATTGTAATTTAACGCTTTACATGCTAACTCCATTAAATAAATAAAGTTCTTACTTTCTTTTATGATATACTAGCTGCCCGCCCGCGGCTTCGCCTGCGTGAACTACGTTATTATTAATTTCTGTCTCCATGAGTACCTATATTCTATAAGTGACGTCCATGCAAAATTTGAGACTCCTAGCATTTGTAGTAACGAAGTTTTATACAAACTTTCAACCCTAAAAACAACCCCTTAGAAGTCGAATATTACAAATTCCCGTCTTAGCGAGCACCTACGTCCTATAAGTAACTCCTATGCGAAATTTGAGATTCCTAGCACATGTAGTTTCTGAGATTTCGTGATGAGTGAGTGACCTTTCGATTTTATATATATAGATACAAAAAAGTGATTTGAAGTATAGGACGTTGTGAGGTAGTGGCACAAGTGTGTGACGTAAACGTGATGGTTTTCGGTTGGACCCACATTTTCACATTTTCTCCCTCTCTTTTAACAAGGCAAAGCGCGGCGTTGAGTTCCGCTACTCAACACGCATTCCTTTGCCTACCAAGCTATATGCGAATTACAGAGTGAGCTTAAAAAAATTAATTATTAATACATTTACAAAGAAGTATCAAAAATATATCAATTTAAAACAAAACATAAAAGTATTTACGTATGTATATTAAAAATACAAATGAAAAAATTAAATCAGCTTCACGCTGTATCCCGCACACAGCAGTGTAGGCAGAGGGAAAACAGTGTTAACATACTCCGTTCCCTACTTTCTGCGGAATTCAGAAGGCATTGCGTGTTGAGTGGCAGAACTCGCGCTTTGCCTTGACACCAAAGCGAAGAAATTAAAATATATACGTAAATAAATATTTCACTTCCTCGAATGGGAATCGAACCCACAACTCACATCACATTTACATATATTAATGTAAAATAAGCACTATACTAGTTTGTTTTTAGTACAATTTACCCTAAGTTTGTGGACACAACGTACAAGTTAAAACCGCAGTAACGGGTTGTTAATAATAAACTTATAAATCAAAGGGCACCGCTCTCGCAACGTGCCGGCTCTCACCTGCACAGTTTTTTTTTAATGCATATTAATGCATTCGTATTTTTTTTAGGGAGATTATTTTTTATCGATTATACATAATGAGGACAGTTGTAACGCAGGGGAACAGACGTGTGCCTGTTAACGCAATAGGTTGTGGATTCGGATCCCACTCGAGGAATTGGGTTTATTATTTTCATTTCTTAGCTCTGGTGTCGAAGAAATAAAAGAGGCGGCGTTGAGTTTCGCCACTTTGCACGCAATACGTCCAGAAATCGGCGGTACGTGTCGAACGGAGTTTCTTAACACTAGGTACCCTCTGCCTACCCTGCTGTGTGCAGGATATAGCGTGAAGCTGATTTTAATTAAATTATTAGGATCGTAAAATATAAATTAATATTAATTATAGAAATTGCTTAATTTGTCCATATGTTTTTAATAAATGTGTCCACCATGTGAAGCATTTAATATGCCGTAAAAATACTAATAAAATATGTTTAATAGTTATGAGGTGCAAACCATGCACACAAAATAATTTATACAAAAGATGAAAAAGGTGTAGATAAATATTTTATTATGATAATTTGAGCTTATTTTTATTATATAAAACAGACTTTACCGTATTATATTAATATTTTATAGTTAGAATTTTATTTTAATTTTATTATAATATCAATTAATAAGTAGAATTAGAACTCTATTTTCGTATTCCTTAAGCTAAAATGGAATTTTGGATTTAATACAATACTTTAAGCAAAATCTGTTCCTTTAAATATAAACTATAAACCAATTGTAATGGCAAAACATTTAGCAAGAATTTTTATATATACATATTTAAGTCTATTATTTATCTCATATCGGTATCAAATGCAAATTTAATAAAATTATTTAAAAGATCACCTTTTAACCTAAAAAAGATAAAAAATATTTAATTCTCCTTTACCATATTAGCGTAAATCTAAATACGAGTATAACATTAATAATACGCCTAATATACACTCGCTTAAAAGATCCCCCTTGTAATTATCCTGAAGTGGATATAAGGCGCGAGGCTTCAGGGCAAAGGCCTAATCTCGTTTAGCCTGCAAAGTGATTACAGCATAAACAATATGCTACTCTGCTTATACGAGCTGACTGGGAAATGAGATGTACTGAACACAGCTGAAAATATGGCATTTTTTTTGTTTTTATATATTTATTTAAATTTATATTTTCATTTCGTTGCTGGTATTGAAGCAAAGTGCGGCGTTTAGTTCCGCACAATGCCTCCAGAATTTCGCGGAAAATGGGAAACGAAGTGTTTTAACACTAAGTTGCCTCTGCCTATCCTTCTGTGTGCAGATACATGAACTAGCTAATTAGGAAATATGTTGTATTTTAATATAATATGATAAATAACTTTTTGTCGTCTATTGTCTCATGGTGTGTAATAGCTTTATAGATGTTATCAGTTCTCTGATTATGAAAGCATTATATAAAATGCACATGTCTATTGTATTAAATAACTTCTTGCTATGAATAATATGCTAACACAGTATTTATATCTTGTCGAAAATTCGTAAAAAAGTGCCTTTTTAGGAGCTTTACGGTATATCACGCATATATAAGAATAAGAATATTGAAAGCTAGTGTTAAGAAACTCCATTCTCCAGTTTCCGACGCATTTTTGAGACATTACGTGTTGAGTAGTTCAACACAGTGCTTTACCTTGTTACCAGAACAAAGAAATGAAAATATTGATAAAAATTAATTCATTCCCCTGAGTGGGAATCGAAGCTACAACCTTCTTGTTAACAGTCACACGCTTGTGCAACTGCGTTACAATGGCCTCATAAAAGATACTTTTGTGTGTACCCTGTACATCTTTATGTATTCAAATTTCAATCAGAACTTGATGGGTGTGCCGATAATAATATTCTCTGCATTTGAAAGGGGACGTTGAATAGTTTATGTTTATTAATATAAAATGAATAATAGCGCTTCACACAGTAAAAAATGATCTATAACATATTATATTATGGTTATATTAATAAGCACGAAAAAAATGTAAAAGACGTTTTTTGTAGAGGCCCACAACGAAGGAAAGAACGACATCAACCAAATCCGTTCAATAGTTTTTGCGTAAAAATGGAACAAACACCCTTACAAACATACACATTTATAATATTAATAAGATAAAATATCAAATAATAATATATACAATTGGCATATAAATATCACAATTTCCAACAATCACCGTGACACGTGACTGCTAAGCGTGACAGACGTCCCGCTGGTTCCTAAACCGACACCGAGTGTCCTTGCGGGGTCACTGTTAACATAACCTCAATAAAATACGGGCGACACCTATCAATGACTCCGCGTCGTTTAAAATTCCCAGCTCGTCAGGGATTTGGCACTTCAACGCGGACTTGGAATTCATAATGCTTTTTATGGCGAACTTGAACGAATTTGACGTATGACATAGGTATTTACGTAATATATTTTTATAACATATTTTATTGAGACAAATTGTGATGCAGATGTGCAAGAGTGGGACTGGAAGCGCGACAGGTTGTAGGTTCGATTTACACGCTTCCAAAATTCTGCGGAAAGTAGTTTAATGATTGTTTTAACGCTAGAGCCGCTCTGCCTACCTGCTATAGGCGGGATGCTGCGTGAAGCTAAAAAAAAACAAATTAAAAAATTTATGCAAAAAATTCAAAGCTTCACACTGTATCCCGCACACAGCCGGAAAAACAGAGGGAAACCCCCGTTCCCCACTTTCCGCCGAATTCTAAAGGCATTGCGTATTAAGTGGCGGAATTCAACGCCGCACTTTGTTACGCTAATATTATAATAAGCTTTGGCCTTTGATTAGCGTACGCATATAAAATATATTTATTATAGATATTATTATTTTATACTGACTTTCCAGCGCTTGAGTTAACTAGAGGAGAAAGCTGTAAAACTATGTGTGAACGTATAAAACCAAAGTGTACTTACAGACAAAATTATATATAGACCTGTAAATTATGAATCATTAAAATTTACTTCGTTATGATGTCTAGATTATAAACAGTGAAGTCAGATTTGACATGGGGCACAAGAGTGGGGCTGTGCACGCGACTGGTTGTGGGCTTGATGTCCACTGGTGAATGAAAATATTAAATATTTAATTTCCTCTTCTGCTAAACATATCATAAGTCTTTCTTTTTCAAATACCATATTATATGAAAAAGATCTAGAATTCTCGTTAATTATTTTCTCGTAGATGAACCTATATAAAATAAATAAAATTAGAAAAATATACAATAGTAACCTGTAAATCCCTAACATATAATTGAACATAATATAACATACTTATATATAACTAAAAATTATACAAAAAATATTATATAAAGCTAAATATATGAGAAATCTACGAAATTCTCTGCCATCTAATTAATATTTCAGCGCGGTACATGCACTGAATGTCGAGGGTTTCGTGCTGGAGTACCAAGAGCGCTTCTTTGTTCCTTTTTTCCTCGATGTTGGCATATTTAGACCTCAGAATTGCTACGAGGTACTATGCTGAAAATCTGGATGTATACTGTTTGTATAGAAGTATTTGAATACTAAAAGCTAAAACATTATGAAAATACACGACTTAATTTAAAATATTCTTACTCGATGGTAACGGCGGGAAATTTAAAACGGAAAATTTTGGGAACGGAGTGTCTTAACACTAGGTTCCCAGGGTCCCTCTGCCTACCCTGCTATGTGCGGGATACAACTAAAAAAAAGATAATCTAGCTTTTTACTCTACTCTAACAATCCCTTCTTATTAATTACGTTTATAAATATAAATACTTAATTAAAATGTAATAATGTTTGTTATCGATTTAATTATGATGACGCAGCAATGAACTCCTATTCTTACTTCTACTTTCTATAACTCTCTATTTCTTTGTTTTTAAGTCTCGAGATTTTTTGAAATCTTAAAAAAAATATATAAAGAAATATTAAACTTTAATAATCTACATATTTACTTTTAGATGAACACATTTGGTATTATCACAAGCATCTAGATACGAACATAACGCACATTTACGTAGCGAAATTTATGATGAAATATTGTTGTAATATTCTTGAGAAACTAAATATCCATAAATTTAGTATAGAAGTAGGTAGTAGTAAAAATTACTATATAAAAATGATCATTTGATTTCTTTCTCTATATGAAAAACACGTAAAATAACTCTATTTTTGTACTATAGAAAATCATTACAATTAAAATATGACGTAAGACGTCAATACACAGAGACATAGCCCTACAAGTCGCCATGTTTTTCACTTTTAATTAGTAATTGTATGTAACTTAAACTGCTTAATTACTTCGAATACGGCGAAGCGGAAGGAACCCTTTCCTTATTGAAGATAATCCTGTATGTTAAAGTACATGTAATCTAATGTTTATGCGAATTAAGTGTCTTTATTTTTAATTTAACACCGTGAATTCCGCAACATTTAAGATCGTTTAGCACTATTTACACAGATGTTTTAGTAGTACGTGTTAGCTTCTGGTGTTAACAAATAATATAATAAAATTGCAAATTTCGAAACAATTCCACAAAACTCTACAAATTATTAACAATTGTTACTTCGTAAATATCTTGTTATAATTAAAAAGATACCAATGACATAAAAGTTACACGAATTTGACGAAAGGGGAAAAACTGAGTGTCCTAACACTACATATCCATCATCCTGCTATACAGTGTGACGCTGAAACGAATACGAATATAAAATTATAAAGAGACACAAGACCTACATATTTAACGTACAAACATACATACATAGGTATTATTCAGTGGACCGCTAACTCCAGGCGTCTGGTCTGCGATGTAGGCCGAGCCGGCGGCGGCGCCCCGGGACCTCATTGCGTAGAGTCGCGACTGACCGACGCTAACTAAATATTTATATTCTTCAATGAATTCTGAATTTCTGAATATTTCTTCAGCCTACCCCGCCTAAGAGTCAACGTTCCGATTCATTGGTTCCTAGAAAGTATAAATCTTATATCATTTACACTTTCTTCTTTCGTCATAAAGTGGGGCGTTCAATGTTTTATGAAATGGTAATAACAGAAGAAACTTCTAGTGATGAGAAATTATTCTCCTTCCGAATTATTCTAGGCCGATAAATGTAGCGCAGGGGCACAAGGTAACGCGACGGTCGTGGGTTCAATCCTCACTCGAGAAAAGGAAATATATACTTAAATTTATATTTCCGTTTCTTCGCTGTGGAATGGTTATTTTTTCTTTTTGAAATTTGTACATATGCATAAATAATAATTACGAAAACTAAAGAAATAACTAATTATATGTATTTCTCAATGCCCTAACTAACTAAAATATTTTGAATAATATAAAATAGAAGAATAATCACAATCTTAATATATTTAAAAAATCTGAATATTAAAATAAAGTCATATACCCGAGTTATCCATATCCGTTACTTCGAAAATGTTTCTATTGCTAATATTTTTTTCTTTTTCACTTCCCAGCTCGTGCGAATGAACGTTGAATTCTAACTATTCTCAGCAATAAATCGTATTCGTGTTTCATTTAACTACGTCGGTGAATGCTAGTACTTCTGTTCCTGCCATTTGATTTTTTAAGGCCGAGCACAATTTTATCTTAACGCTGTCTCTACACTTTCAGTAAAGTCAGAGAGAATAGAAAGAGAGAAGAGATTCGTAACAGAGAGAGAGTTTTACACACAATACGTAATGCTTATATACTATTTTCAATTTATTGCCATTACCTTGTATTCTATAGATAATGCCTTGTAAAATTTCAAAATTAAATTCTTAATATAATAAAATATTTATTAAATAGTTACATTTGAATGGGTATTGCAAGCTGGTACGTTATTCAAGTCCACAACCCCGTGTCTGTGATATGTAGAATTTACTTCATAACTTAGGGTTCCAGATGGTGGAATTGTATTTAAACATACTGGCTATAAATCTGTTTTTATAAAAGAAGACAATAAAAATTCTATTAATATAAATTAAATCAGGTTCACGCTGTATCCCGCACACAACAGAGTAAACAGAGGGAACGTAGTGTTAAGACACTCCGTTCCTCACTTTATGCCGAATTCTGAAGGCATTGCGTGTTGAATAGCAGAACTCAACGCCACTCTTTGCCTCGACACCAGAGCGAAAAAATGGAAATTAAATTTAAATAAATATTTCATTTTGGGATTGAACCCACGACCAGTCGGTTTTACAGTCGCACTTCGTGCCGCTGCACTACGCCTGGCCTCAAGTCTATAATATGTAAAATATATATTAATATTTTATTTAATTATAATATAACTACATTAATTCTATTTATTTTAAAAGTATTTGCAACGAAATCTTAAAAGAATAAACATCTAAACTCTAAACATTGTATTGAACTTCACAAAATTAGGCCAAGATTCTTGGCATCTTCATAACACGTTGATGGAGTGATAATCAATTCATGATTGTTTTATGAATCACGCTCGAACCCGCTACTTGAGTTAGGAAAAATAAAACGAATTGCAATCGCCTCTTATTTTACGAGTAACTGAAGTATCACGATTACTTTTTAAGTGCCAAGTCATGTATTTTAAAATGTGGTCTTTACAAATCGGTTAAAAATTATAGTAATCGTTTTAAAGTTTGTATTTGAATACTATTATTATATGTATTGGTATTGGTTATATTTTAATAACTAGTAATTGTTTCACAGATATGCTTATTACATTTTAATAATGGAAAATGTACTAGGGATGCGCATTTTTAAAAGATGAGAATGATGAAGATGAGAAATGTTTGGAAATAAATAAATAGTTAAAGATGTTGTAAAGGCCAAACATATAGACAGAATTATAGACATTGGCTTATTCTTTTGTAGAGATATTAAGAAATTAGAAATTTTATATTCTGTTTGTTTCCCTAATAAAATATAAATAAATAAAAAATAAGCGCGATATTGAGACAATCCAATAAGTGAGGTTTTTATTAATGTAGTACTATAAAAAAAATTAAACCTCCAATCTTTAAAAACATTATTATAAAAAAATACTTATTATACATGTAATACGTAAATTAAAAAATGTTATCTGATAAACAAATAAAACTTACATAATAAATAACGTAACGTAACTATATTTATTACGTTAATTAGGCTTATCTCACATAAATGTAGCAGTGGTTTAATAATTTTCAACATTAAAGTCCTACTCAGTTTCTCATACATGTAGCTCGACTCAGTTTATATTATTTTTTTCTAGAATTGCTCTATAATAAGATTATTTTTCTTTTTCACTCTACTTCCACAAATAAACGGCGCAATTCTCAGCAGTGTACCGTATTACAGTCTAACTACATCTGTGAAAGCTAGGAAATCTCTTTGTTTGGATTTATTGTTTTTTTACAAATGAAACGTTAACTTTTAGTTTTAATTTAATTAAAAAATGTCCTATATTATATATATTTATTTATTAGTTTCACGATGTATACCCCACACAACAGAGTAGACAGAGGGAACCTGGGAACCTAGTGACACTTTATTTCCTATTAGGACACTTACGTTCCCCATTTGGGTGTTGAGTGGCAGAATTCAACGCCGCACTTTGCCTTATTTCTAGAGCGAGGAAATGAGGAAGTTTGTATATATACACATAATAAATACATACAAGCTATATTATTAACTAGCGGACGCGCGCAGCTTCGCTTGCGTATTTAAGGGTGAATTCTAATAACTCATGAAACATGTGTTCAATGAAATATTTTTAAGAGTCTAAATTTCAAATTTTATAGAAATCGGTGGCGATTTAAAGATTTTTCCATACAAACTTTCAACCCCTTATTTGCACCCTTAGGGGGAGAATTCTAGAAAACGATGAAACACGTGTTCAATTAAATACTTTTAAAAATCTAAATTTCAAATTTTATAAAAATCGGTGCCGATTTTTTTTTTTCCATACAAACTTTGAACCCCTATTTCACCCCTTTAGGGTTAAAATTTTTCAAAATCTCTTCTTAGTGGATGTCCAGATTACAAAAGTAAACTTTTGTCCAAATTTCACGTTTCTACCATCAGCGGTTACGGCTGTGCCTGCGTCTTACCTCAGTCAGTGAGGACAAGTCCTTTTATATATATAGATTATAATAATTATGGATACAATAGAGTAATAACAATTAGGAAAATTGATTTGACCGCATTTGAGTAGTGTCTGTTCCATTTGGTTCTTTATTCTGCTCAGCAAAGATTTTACTTGGTAACATTCGATCTGATTATACCAATTACGATATACGTTTTTTTTCATTATCCACGCAATTATTGCAAAATAAACAGTTAATGGAGACGAGCTGACTTATTAATATATTAATAGATGCCTTCTAAGTTGTAATTCAGGACACGTGTGTCAAAAACAATACTAAAAGGACAGTTAGAACATAATTTCGTTATTGACGTTTTTGAACCACTTTGAGGTACTATAACAATGTACTGAATAAGCACATTCATAAAGAAATATCAACAATATTACTACTAGAAAATCATTATATATAGATATATATGAATTTACTGCTCGCATTAGGTAAACTATAACATTGTCGCTTCAGTTTCAATTCCCTGTAAATCGTCACTCAGCATTATACAATAACAAATACAAACCGTACTTATAATACTGTTTATCCGATACTGCAACTTAGTAATATAAAAAGGAACAAAAGATTATTATTATACTTCAATTGCGTTGTACTTTTTTTGCTGCTTCACGCTCTATCACGCATATAGCGGGATAGGCAGAGGAAATACTCTGTTCTGGACTTTCCACTGAATTTTTCGAGACATTGCGTGTTGAGTGGCGGAGTTGGTACCAGAGCGGAGAAATGAAAATATAAATAAATAATAATTCATTCTCCTTAGTGGAAATCGAACCCAGAACCGTCGCGTTTGCTTGTACCCGTGCCACGACGGACTATTTTATCAATATATTATAATAATGTTATACCATTATTTCTAATTGATAAGCACACAGGAAATTCCACTGACGCATTATCAGTATCAGAATGCTTTAATAGAACAACAAAAGGAAATCTCCTAAAGCTCTTATCTAAAGCTGAGCTTTTCTCTTTATACGAGAACTTAAGTTAGTCTTCAAAACAACTTAACGTTGTTTTTATTTCAGTTAACAACCGCTGTCTCTTTTTACTACAATTGGGTTTTCAAGTCTCATACCCCTTTAGTTTACATAGGGGGCAACCCTCGCCGTTCAAGGTCGCAAGGGTGAGCACCATTCTCTTCTTCGCCCTTCGCCTTTATTTATGCAAGCCATTTTAAATTGCATTCAACCTGTATGTACTTACCGTGTGAAATTAGGCATCCATCCGTTTGTTATATTGTAGCGTTAGTTGTAATTATGTTGTTAGTTATTTTAAAATTACTAGTTTTTGTGGAAAATTATGTTACTACTTAAATAAATCAGCTTCACGCTGTATCCCGTATATAGCAGGATAGGCAGAGGGAAACTAGTGTTTAGACACTCTGTTCAAATTATGTTGGTACTTGTCTATAAGAATTTCGTTTAGGCTATGCATTTTAAAATAATTTAAGCGACTTTTTTTCATATTAAGCTTTTTTCGTAGTCTATTAAAATGGTAAATCAGAATACTTACAATTTTAAAATTATATAAGCATTTGTAATTTAAATGTAGTTCTAGAAAAGGCATGTTATTAGAATTTTTAGTTTTGTATAATATACTCGTATTAGCTGTATTGAATATTTATTAATGTGTTGATTGTATTATAATTTAGTTCAATATTCACTCGAAACAGCGTCATTGCGAAATATAATTTAAGTAACCAAATCAGATTTAAAGAGTTTTTTTTACAATCAAAAATTGACGTTACGATGACGTTAATAATTTATTTAAACTTAGTTAGTGCACATTTATATGTATCTTCGAAGCTATATTCATTTATGCAGAAATAAAAATATCAAAACTAAATACCTATAGATATAATATGTAAGTATTAAATAATAGATCAAAGTTGCGCTTCAAAGAACGACTTTTATTAGAATTTTCCTCGAACTCGATCATTCGCATCGTTTTTACGAGCGGTGCCGATTTATGTTATCAGCTTACATTACATTACATACGCGGAGTTTTGTTGATTAGACATAAACAGACTATTTGCTTACGTTTCCTTTAAATATTTATAAATTCATTCGCTATATACAATTACAAAAATATTTATAAATGCTTATGGAAAACGATTTTTTTTAATTAATGATTAAGAAAAAAGATATACCTACATTCATTCAATCTTAGTACGTATAAATTGATATAATAATATACTATAACTAGTATTATAAAATAACCAACTCCAAAAGAAAGGGTAACGCACGCGAGCACCGCAAAAAGCCGTAGAATTAAAAAAAAAACGCGAACATTCGTCGTGTCTAACTAATCTGAGGACGTCGACCTCGCTAATACGATCTTTGACTCTAGCATTCTCGAATGGAAAAAAAAAATAAACATGAATTTCGATTCAAAATGGCGCGAAATTACGTCATTCGCCATCCGTCGTATTTAAAATGGATGTGAATTTTTACTTTTGCACTTTGTAACTTTTGCTTACTATAAACGTTTTAAAATTTCAGCTTTCTAAAAAATATATATTTAGTAAGTTTGTATCGTGTTACTCATTTGAATTATAATGTTTTAACCTGTTGCCAATTTCCAGCGAAAGCTTTAAAGACAACTTATGGTAAATACTTATATATAGCAATTTGTTTTTAATCTTATACTTATTAAGGGATTTCCGTGAATAAAAGCACGGCTCAGTCAACGCTGTGAGCGAATCATTATTTCGATTACGTCACCTGAGGCCATTGACTCTGGCAGAAACCCGGCCTCCGAATTTTCGCTATATTTATTCATATTTAGGTGGCCTATTATTTTTTACGTGACTCCTACATGATCTGTGAAAATAA
This sequence comes from Heliconius melpomene melpomene, assembly GCA_000313835.2. NCBI lineage: Eukaryota > Metazoa > Arthropoda > Insecta > Lepidoptera > Nymphalidae > Heliconius > Heliconius melpomene. The sequence goes on along the minus strand of HE672008.1, from coordinate 212,868 downwards.
ATTAAGAGCAAAAGTGGGTTGAAAGTCTATTTCGATGGCTTATAAATATTTATTGTGGGTAACGTAATTATCATTATATTTTATAGAAGAAAATAAACGATAAAACTGTATATTTTTTAAATAATCTGTTATATTTTATAATATTTATTAGAATATGTAATGTGAAAACATTTTTTTTTATTCTAGTTTGAATTTGTTTTTCCCATTTTTTTTTATATTCACAATATTTTTTACTATATCTAATGTAAGAGTTTATTATTGTACATAAAATAACATCAATCATATATGTAATCAATTTAAAAAACACATGATATCTTATTTAATTCAATTATAGTTGATAGTTTATCTTACGAAGAAGATCAAATAGTCGATTTTATGCCAACAAACAAATATATAAACTATTTTAAATAATACCTAAAGAAAATAACAACGAAAAATCATAATTTCATTCATTTAATATAGTATTACTCTTTACATATAAGTATTTACTTTGTGGCTGTATCTAGTTCTAACAGTATAGACAGACACATACTATTTATATAGTATGTTAAATATAGTGCTGTTTTTTATTAACATCCGTGATGCACCTTCGTGATTGTGTTACTTATATATTCATACAATTGCGTTTTTATAATCATTATCATGTGTACAGCATTTTTTATCGAATGGTGAACCTGTATCTACAAAATTATAAAATCTTATTATAAATTGAAAACCCTAAAAGTAAGTTCAGAAAATATTTAAAATTTATATAATTTTTAACATCACAGCGAGCTTTCAGCGAGGTTTAATTTTCTAAATTCATTCCATATCAGTAATGAAACTAAAAATAAAACGTAAGTGCGCTAAAATGATATCTCAGTGTGCAGCACTTGCTATCTCATATGTAGAGTAGAATTTTTTAAAAAGTCATCGTGAAAAAATTGACAGTCTAGACAGCAGTATTTATGTTGCTTCCGTTGCCTAGCAACGTTTTGTTATTTTCATTCAACATTCGTGATTAAAGAGAAAAGTACGCCATTGACAGTCTAACTCTAAAGTAACCGAGTAGTGCCATTGCAAAGTTTAAAAGCACTGTCTACTTGAAAAGTAGTCAATAGCCATATTCTGTGACAAGTGTCGACATCGTTGTAATTTTGTAAGAGACAACTTGTTATATCTATTTAATGAAGTTGGTCCAAAGCTTAAAAGCGCGGCGTTAAGTTCCGCCACTCAACACGCAATGCCTCCAGAATTCGGTATTACTACTGGTGTTTGTTATTTCTTTTATTCTTTTCCTCACATCTTAAACATTAAAAAAAATAATGATAACGTGATTCGTAAATCGCTCCTAACTGTTATACCAATAAACTTTTCACGCTGGTTATTAAAGTTAATTTTCACGGTTAAATATTAGTTTTTGTAATATGTCTCGGTAATATTAAGGTGCAAATAACAAATAATTGCATTGCAAATGATGAAATAGTGAAGTATAATTTAGTAGTTTTTTTAGCTTCACGCAACCTAGGAACCTAGTATTTAGATACTCCGTTCCCATTAAGACACTTCCGTTCCCAACTTCCCATCATTGCGTGTTATTTGGTGGAACTCAACGCTACGCTTTGCCTCGACACCAAAGCGAAGAAATGAAAATATTAAATATTAATTTCCTCCACTGGGATCCACAACACGCTATTACTACTGGCGCCTACACCAATGTAAATTATTCACAATTTAGTGTTTTTAAATAAATGCTTTTACTAATACACTTAAAAATTTTTATTACACGAACACCTATGCTTGTGTAATAAGAGAGAGTACTAATACAAAAGATTTTTACGATTAGTTACAGCGTTGTCCATGCCGGTGGTCCGCATTAACTTACTACACGAATTACCGTTACGAATCTATGTTTCGGTTATAACTTGGCACCGTTTGCTTCTCCAGGTTATTGGTTATGCTACTGCTTTTTTTATTTGATATAAAATCTTTTTTTTATTTTTTTGTAGAACATAGTTTTTTTCCTACCTGTTCGTTAGTCTCGCTAAATCTCGAGAACAACTGGACCTTACTGAAATTATCTTGGTACTTTTAATTTTGATACTTTTAAATATTTATTTAAGATTGATAATATTGATAATACAGTTTTGTTTAGTTTTTATTTTAATATTAAAAAAATCCTTTGGTTACTAGTTTATATTTATTTTTATTAGTAAAACTCCTAGACTTATTTAGCGAGGCTTATATTAAATATAAAATACAATTAAAATGTATCATTGTAGCGAATAGTCTTTTTTATTTGAAGTATACTATGTTTTAGTAATACGAGGGAGTTAAATGATGTACTGGTATAGGGTACTTACATTTGAAATACAGTATAGACTAGAGCGTGTGGGACGATAACAACGGGGTTTATGTTATCAAACAGTGATTGTGTATTTTATATTTAATTTATACTAACTATTTTATATTATGAAACATTTAGTACAAGGTGGATACCGGTTCGATACTAGTGGAAATTTTATAAGAGATTTTTTAAAAGAGAGTAGAGAACGGAGTGATAGAGAGTGAGAGTGAGTGTTAGATTTTAATCAAATATTTTCGATTACTTGAATTTTAAACACCTGGATAAGGATACCTTACAGCAAATTTTGTCTTAGCGAGGAGAGGAAATAGGTTTTCTCATCTCGCTTTGCAAATATAAAAATGTTACTAAAACAATTTTCAAATTTACTAAAGTAAATAGATAAGTACTATACCGTAAATATCTTTAAGACTAATATTATCAAATACATAGTAGCAAAATTACACTCAACTAAGTTAGAATTGAGTTAAGATAGGTCTTAGACATAAATTATTGTATTACCCACTACCTGAGGACTCGAATGGATGGATCAAGTTTCATGAAATTTCCAAACAATGTAGCAGTGTGCCCAAACTAACTGCATTTCGTATCTATTCTGCCCCTGCAATGATAATTGATTGAATGAAACCTGACTGAAAGCAACTGGTGCAAATTTTATACGTGTTTGTTGCTGTGCTGTTATATTATTAAAAAAAATCTGATTCACGCTGTATCCCGCACACAGCAGGGTAGGCAGAGAGAAGCCAGTGTTGAGACACTCCGTTCCCCACTTTCTCCCGAATTCTCAAGGCATTGCGTGTTGAGTGGCAGAACTCAACGCCGCGCTTTGCCTTGACACCAGAACGAAGAAATGGAAATATAAATAAATAAATATTTCACTTCCTCGAGTAGGGATCGAACCCACAACTGTCGCGTTACAGTCAAAACTTTATGCCTTTTGACTTTTTTAGATGTATCCCAGCGGATCTCTTCATATCTGTTTCGGGAGGTCCTCATGCTTTTTACGTGAACTTCCTCTAGTATCTTTGATATTGTATTTTCGAGGGTCTCTTCCTACCTTTCTTATTACTGACTTTTTCGTCATAAATGTTTTTTTCCATGATTTCATCGTTTCAATGTGCCCAAACATAAGATAAATATATCCTAAAAGTCACCACTTCTAGACTAAGTTGTTTACATTTAAACTATGCGAAATATTAATAAAATTAGCTAATAATATAAACATACCAAATTTTCATATAAATATTTGTTATATTACAAATTTAATGTGAATTTTGGATTTTTGCGCAGTTCGCGGCAACTGTAATGGCACGCTACACGTTGCTAATTGAACGGTTAACCGTAACCGGTCTCGCTGTTTGTTGGTCGATTATGCGGCATATTAGCTGCTCGATTTTTATGTAACTTAGATATATTTTAGTTAGCATATGTGGATTTTAATATATTTATATTAATTTTATTTATTTTAGCAATTTTTTATATATCGATTTTTATGTTTTTTTACATATTTATTTTAGTTATTATTTAGTCATTATATTGACTTACTGTTAATTACTTTTAGTACTGAACAATTTGTCCATAGAATTTTATGTTTTGTACGTTTCGAATAAAGTTAAAATTAACTATAAATTTTCGTATCGTTTATTGTAAGTTATATTTATATTTTTATAATTCTTAAAAAGTTAATGTAGAAAAGATTAACTAAAACAATCAAATTTTGACATTATTAAAAACGAAATAAATGAAAAAAATCTTTTGACATGAAGAGATATAAAAGTATTATCTTTCCCGATAAAAGTAAACATGCGTATTATACAACTGCTATTTATTTAAGTGAAGCCATGCTATAATCCCATTTATTATAAAGTTTAAAAGCTTATTCAGAAATAAATCAACATGTAAAAGGTTCTTTTATTTTTTTATTGACATTATTTTGAATAAAAGACTTTCTTTTTTCTTTTGCTTGCTTTTCTTTCATATGTTTGTAGAAATTGAACAGATAACCATCGCTTACAATCACGAGTAAATACGTTACATACATATATGTACATATATTAACAATTATTAATAATCCAATTCGTAATAAGTACATAACTGACAAAATAAAAAACAAGTTCTTGATACATTTACTGGTTTTTGGATCTTGTCGAGAATAAGTTTATTTCGTGTGAAAGCATTCGTCTCGACAAAGATATAGAACAATAAATGTAAGAAGAGGCCAGAGCGCCACTGACGCGTCGTGGCTGCTAAAATATCACCGCAATCGATCTATAGGATCAATACAATAAAACCGGTAAATAAATAAATAAGTGCAAAAAGCGGTTTTAAAAACACCCCTTAAGAAGTCGAGCAGCTGCGATGCAGGCTCAAGGAGAACCACCAGCTTCTTTTAGGCCGTGTTTTGCAACTCAAATGTGTTTTTTTCTACTTTTTGGACTCGCTCACTAGAGCAGCAGTAGCTGTTTACAAGAGAAAACGTAGCCTATTTTTATTTTGTATCGATATTTATTCGTTGAAAAAGCTGAGTTATTGGCTATAAGCGTCATACGAATCGTAATATAATTTAAGAAATGGTATAATTGATCGTGTTCTAGTGGAACTTAATGATACAGTTATAATTATTTATGGTTTTCTAAATATATACGTACTCGATATTTCATTTTTTACTTAAATGTTATTTGCTATTATTACAAAAGTATTTTTATTTAAAGGTTCATTCATGTTATACTGCTGCTTTTCTATATTAGGAGATAGTGTAAATAAAAATGTAAATGCGAACTTCCTTTAGCTTCCCTTTTCCACCACGCAGCACGCAATGTTTCTTACAAAGTTTTCTCTAAAATAAACGATTCACAGATAGACAAAGGGGCAACCAGTCAAAAGTTTTCTTCTCCGCCTTCTCTTAAAGAGGAGAAAACCTAAGTATACTAACGATGTACAAAGATAAAAAAAAATAAACATATAATCGCCAACTTTCAATAAACTAGTAAAATCTATAACAATTTAAACATTTTAAAGAAAATGTAACAACTATGGCATATTAAAATATAGCTAGAGTTATTACAGTACTTAAACTGGTGTCTTAGTTGTAGCTTCTTCAATATGCAATTTATGGACATAATAAATTTTAATACCAACGTCATTAGTCCATGTAGACCGGCAGCGGCAGTGGCGGCTACTTAAAGCAATAGTAAGGAAATTAACTTTGTTTTGTTGGAAATTTATGTATTCTATACATTTTTACATTGTACGTAATAAATCACGAGGTTTCTAATATTGTTAGTTATACGATAGAGTATTTTTTTGTATATTTTGAATAATTATAGTAAGTTTTGATTACTAATGTATGTTAACTCTGCTTTACAACAAATTAATCACGTATAAAAAAATTGCTCTATGAAAAAAATAACACACAATGCGTCTAGAATTCGGCTAAATATGAAGAACAGAGTGTCTTAACTCTAGGTTCCATTTGAACAATAGGTTCCCTTTGTAAAGCTGATCAAAACTACACAATTACTTAATTCTAACTTCTTCCTCAACGTATTTAGATAATCTCAATTAGCTATACATGCACAAATAAGGGCCCAACATTTTGTTACCTCACTTTCACCGACCTGTAAAGTCCTCTGTAGGTATCCACACTCATAATTAATCGTCGTTAACAATTTGAGAAAGTTCTCTTAACAAACTTGTTGTGACCATTAGTTTAAATTCAAATTTAATTTAATTTAATTTGTATTTTTTTGTAATTTGTACTTTTATTACAAATAAAAAAACTAGTTTTGTATTAACTGCGAAATAAAAGCTTGTAAAATTAAGAAATTTCTGTTTTTCTGTGTTTCCCGTGACAAGAGATCTGAATATTTGGTATAAATTTCATACTTAATACCTCGATCTCGAAATATATGACGTTGACAGATGGACAGACAAACCTTAAAAATATCCTATAAGGGTTCCGTTTTTACCTTTTGAAGTACGGAACCCTAAAAATGTAATTGTAATTAGCGATACGTCATATGATGTACCCGCTATGTCTGTTCAATTATAGTATGACATTTAATTTCGAGCAGATGTTTAACTAGGAAATCGTTTGTCAAGTAGATAATAGGTTATCGTACGTAAAGTTTATTTTTTTTATTTTCGCGTAACTTATTATAAAAAGAGTCATATACTTATATAAAAGCACATAACTATACCATTAGTAAAGGCAGGTCAGGAGGATGGATGACGAGGTCTTAGTCATTTCTATGGCATATGAAATCTAGAAATACCTAAAGAATGTTAGTATAACACGTCTTTAGCCCTATGCAATTCTCAAGAAGAAAATAAACTTACCTATAATAATAGGTAGATGTTATTGATATACATAGATTATAGACTAGGGACGCGAACCGAACCTCAATTTCGGTAGTGTATGTTGAGCGAAGCGAAAAATCAATTTTTGAATTTTTAGATTTTTTTTCGCCTAAAACCGTCTACGTTGTCATAAACGTTTGGGAGTCTATTGGTGACAAAGAGTGTAAGAAGTCTACAGTAGAGAGCAGCTCTCGCTTCGCTCAATAAGATTTATTTAGGATTTTTTAAAATTAAAATGACATTAAAAAGTAATTAGCAATTATAGTACCACATTGAAGAGATATAAAGTTTATTTTTAGCTAGTACAGTAATAAATAACTTGTCGCGTGTACACTGTCTGTAATAAACTCACTTACCTTTAAACTTTAAGATTTATTTACAATTGACCTTTTTAAATATACATAAGTGTAGGTAAATCAAGCTGAGCTGAATACATATTAATAGACTTATAACTTAACTATAGATTGTTCTCGGATTTGTCTACGTCATTTTTTTTTGCTGTATTTCCCAAATAGCACGGTAGTCAGAGGGAACCTGGGAACCTTAACATGCGTTCCCCATTTATAATACTTTAATTTCCTACTTTCCGCCGAATATTTTACCAATGCGTGTTGAGTGGTAGTGCCCAACGCCGCAATTTTTCTATGTATCGTTATTTTAATTTAATTATTACCCAACTAATTATGTCAATAATTTTAAAAAACATTATTATTAATATAAAATAACAATTCATAACAAAATAGCCATAGACTTACTCCTCAAATGAAAAGACAAACTTCATTATTCAAAAAGCACAACATTATATTTACTAACTCCGTACAAACGTACTAAGTTAACTTTATACTCGTGCTAATAATGTTTAACTTAACTAATAACTCGGACAGTTGCAATGCAAGCTTAGGCTCGTGCATTTTTGCCGTTTACTTAACGGTCGCTAGTGCTGAGCGAAATAATAACTGTTCTTCCTTATAATTTATTTGTAGCAATAAGTTACTTATTTAACAAAGAAAATATTTCAAATCGAAGCTTAATAAAGAATTAACAACAAACTATTCAAAATAAAATTACAATTGTCAGATATCGTACTGTATAGATATAGTAGAAGTGGGTTCGATTCTCACTTGGAAGAATGAACTATTTAATATTTACATGGCGGCGAAGTTAAGTTCCGTCGCTCAATCTTAAGAGATCGGCGGAAAGTGGAAAACGAAAGTCTTAATGGGAACAGAGTATTTAACACTAGGTTCCCAGGTACCCTCTGCTAATCCTGCTATGTGCTAGCTGTAACATGAACCTAAAAAATATTTACATATTAAAAACAATTGTATTTATTTATTTAAGAACGTTATGTTCTCATGTAAGTTATTTAAAAAAAATATAGTAATCTTACGTAAAATTTATATAAGAAATCTATTTTATTAATTACTAAATACTGCCATTTTATAATTGATATAAATTCTGTGGAGTTTTTGCCACTTGACGACGATGTACTAACTGCCCAAGCACTTATAGCTTAATATTAACACCTATTTTATATAATAATATATATCCATATATGTATAATATTGTTTTGATTTGGCCTCTCAATTACTTATATTTAATAGTAACGAGGTTACAACCTTCGAGTTAGTGTAAAACCAGCTATGTCCATAATATAATTAATAATCTAGAGCAACTTAGTAAACTAAAATTATAAAAATATGCAAATACATTGTAAGTATCATTCCATTTAAATTGAGTATATTTTTAAATAAAACTAATAATCTGTGTATTTCCAAATTACACTATTATTAAATAAAATATATACCTACATATTGGCCATGATCAAATACGCCACTTAACTATGCCTCCAAAATTCGACGGAACGTAGTGAGCGGAGTGTTTTAACACTAGACTCCCTATGTCTATCTTTAATTACATCGATTGAATTTATAATATATAATTTGTAAAAGTACATATAAAATATATACATATTATTACCAAAAAGCTAACTTTAACAAAATCTTTTATACTAAATCTACATGAAACATTCTTTCGAAAACTTAATAGAAAGATTAAAAATGTATTCCAGTTCCATACAGCGCAAGAAAGTCTTTAGAACTCCTCATCAAGGATATTCTATAGCGCCTTTTCATACAAAGTGGAGCAGCGTGGTAGTGGTAGGTCATGCTTTAATATCTTTCATACTATTTTAAACTTATCCCGCAAATATGGCTGGGCTATTCTTATAAGAGATGCAAATTGCTATGAATTTAATATGTGACTTAAAGTCAACAATCTATCGCTTTTACATTCACACGCTTCGGCAAAACGTATGTAATTTGGTGTTTTTACAAATAGAATTTAAATTAACAATATATATGCAAATCAAAATGAATTAATAAATTTCCATAAACATGGAATTTTTTTAGCAAACTATTTATATTTGTATTTACTGTAATCGAGTTCTAATTGAATAGTGTAAATAATGTATAAAAACAACGTCCGTTCCATAATATTTTTACAAGGAAAAATATTTATTTATTACATTTTTCAATGGCTAACGTTTATAAATACCTATATACTTACATATAGTGATTAAAAAAACGTATGCTCCTATATAAGGTCAGTCAAGAAATAATTTCCAGTTGAATGAGCATCTGAAATATATGGATATTTAAAACGTGTGTTCACGCTGTAACCCGCTTACAGCAAGGTAGCCATAGGGAAAGTAGTGTTAAAACACTACGTTCCCCATTTTCCGCCGAATCTTGAGGCATAGCATAGTTGGGTGGCGTAACTCAACCCCTCGATTTGCCTCGACACCAAAGTGAAGATATGAAAAAATCTAATATTTCATTTGCTCCAATAGAAATCGAACCCAAAACCTGTTGTTTAAACAGTCAGACGATTGTGTGAGTTGTGACTAATATGGCCACAGGCCACAGAGATATTGATAAAAGCATGCCTTTATGAAAAAGTATAGCAAAAACGAACAATTAAGCAAATAGGCCGATGTATTTTTGACCACCGTACCATTGTTTTTAGAACATTCGTCGCAATACAAACGGACGCGGGTGACCGCATCCGCCCTCAAAACTTAAATACTGAAAGTATATTATTAATGTAAAAAAATAATGTTTGTAAAGTATTCTTATTTATTCTATTATAACCAAAACAATATTTATTATTTGCACTTAGATTTTTTACTTCTAGAAGTATTATTTAAAACTTACAATAGACTAGCGCGATACTCCCAATTCTTCTTGACCGCTATCAACTATGACTTTCTTCTGTTAATTCCAGAAATTTTTCCCATCATTATAATTTACAATAGTTTGTATCGGTGATGTCAGCATAGATGTTCCTAATATACTATTTTACGTTTTTGAACGGTTTGCAAATCCGAGAAATCTTCAAAATCCTTCTAATATGATCACATTTCACACACTTCTTTCTATACGATTTATAAAATTATTCTAAATACTACTAAATATTCTTCTAGTACTTAACACTGAAGTCATATTTCTTAAATAAAATAAAATAACAATACTTGTATGTCTCTTAAGCAAATATTTATTGTAAATTTATCTACTCATCATTGTATATTTATTATTCTTCATTATGTCAATAGAATTAAAATAAACTTACTATTTATGTAATATTTACATAATATTTACTAAGTAAAACCAATAAAACACTGATATCATTTAACCACAAGTCTTTTATTTTCAGCTGTTCTAATTTCTCATATATTATTTTTTAATTTCATGTTTTAATTTGCTATGCGGTTTTTAAAATAGAAATTCACTTGTGTACCTATAATTGGATAGACTACATAATATTACGAAATTTAAACATAAATATAAGAAACAAAAATATAAAGATTATGAAGAGATTTCAATAATCAATGTTGAGCTGCCGAACTCAGTACCTCATTACCAGAGCGAGAAAATGAAAATACGAAATATTTCATTACATCAAATGGAAATCGAACCCGCAACCCGTCGCATTTAGAGTTGTACGCTTGTCCTCAATCAATTTTTAAAATTAATATTCATATATCAATTTAAAATCGTGATATTTATAAACATATGTGAATCAATTTTAATATTAAAACGTGGTTTAATAGTCCAAATGAAAACATCGGCGAGGAATATAACGAATATGAAATGGACATTATATTTCATATAACGAGTGGCTGTCAGCATATGCCGGGTCAATTAGCATGAATTAACTGTGGATAGGCCATGCTATAGATAAATTGCCCTATAGAATAGATAAGGATAAAGATAACGGACAAACATTATAGATAGGTTTAAACCTAATTGATTGTAGTACTCTATAAATACTCACCAATATCAAGGCGTGGCGCAGCGGAACAAAGGTGTGATTGTTATGCGACGGTTGTGAATTCGATTCCATTCGCGGGAATGAATTATTGCTTATTTCTTTTATTTTTCCGCTCTAGCTAGCAGCAACACGCTGCTCTACCTGCTATATGCGGGATTCAGCGTGAAGCAGATTTTTTTTATATGAATTTTAAATGTAATTAAATATCTGGATTAAGAAGTCGCGAAATTTTCTGTTACTACAGTCTAGGAGTTAAGGCGAAGTATAGGAACATAACGGTGTTTTTTATACCTAACATATTCTCAGTTGTAAACTTAATTGGTCGTAATGTTAATTACCTACAATTCTTATTAAGGAAAATGTAAAGTTTTTATAATGAGTGCATAGATGTTCTTAGACAATTAATTATATGAATATCACTTAAAAACTATGTTTACTTAAGATACCATTAAGATGCGTATTAAATGAAATTAAATATTTATAGATCATCTAAATGTGTTCATAAAAACATTTGATCAAACTGTTCTACATTTAATTATTTTTGAGTTTAAAATTTGTTTTATATTTTACTTCTTTACTATTTATTATTGTAAAGTCAGATAATTTATATTCAAATATTATCATTACCGTTGATATAAGATAATATCTATAGGTAATTATAATAAAATCGTAAGAGGGTCGGTGTCTGTACTTGGAAAATATTTTAAAAATAAATGTTATTGCGGAAACCTTTATTAACGTAATAGAACTCAAAACAATGATTTTTTAAAAAAATGTCTGTTTGTCTATGCGTTTGTTATCGGTAATCTCAGAAGCGGCTTAACCGATTTTGATGCTGTTTCGGGCGTAGCCCCGCACGGGCCCACTAGTTAAGTCATAAAGTTCAAAATATTCATTTACCTATTTATAATAATAGATGAATTAAGAAATAAACCTATAAACATTGTATTAATACAAATGTTTCCTTGTCAACAGGATACTATCAGCCGGCGGGGCCGTTGATAAAGGAGACCAGCGCAGATGCAGAGCGAGCGCTCGCCAGGTACCACCCCCCGCCGCACCACTATCATGCGCCGCATCCACCTGTGAGTCTATTTATTTTGTTTTAGGTTCACGCTGTACTCCATGTATAGCTGGGTAGGCAGAGGGAACCCAGTGTTAAGATCCTCCATTCACACTCAAGGAAATATTTTTTTTAATTACATAAATATTTTCGTGGAATAAAGTTGGATTAGTGGGATACAGCTTCAGCTGGAAAAAAAAATAATTGAAATATTAATAAAATATCATTTTATGAAAGTTTAAAACGATTTTAGCACGAGTCCCATAACTATAATATAAATAATTCTAGTAAATTTACATGAATAAACAATATTTTAACATTACATCTCATTAAATATATCAAGAAACGCAACATAATCAACATCTTATTATTTTGAATAAATAAAAGTCCTTGAAACGGATATACTAATTTGCTGTTAGATTGTACATCACGTTTAAATTACGCAAAAAATACCAGAAATCTACGAGAATATTCGCATATAGTAAATGTATTCTTCATTATTATTTTAATATTGTAGACAATTATTAAAGTACTAATAAATAATTTTCAATTTTATTTGTTTAATTATTTAATTTTGTTATCTAGGTACCACAGTACGGGCCGCCTTATTACCAAGCGGAACTTTGCTACGGGCGGTATTATAGACCCCCGGGACCCTATCATATGGGACCTCCACAACCTGATGCACAGGTAAGCTTATTTTCTCTATTTATTCGTATTAATTATAGAAAAAACATAGTGTTTTTTAACGATGTATATTCTATCGCATTTGTTACAGTATTGGTTTAAATATGTATATAATAAAACAAGCAGTGCCACGGTTCAATTATAGTATTGAATTCCCTTATTATTTGAATTATAAAATTATGATTTAATACATTGTTGCTAGTGTATAATTTTTTTTTTATAATGTGTAAAATATTACACTAACTTAAATAAATTTTAGACTAATATTGAGAATTTGATAAAAAAAATTAAAATCTGAGTTTTTTTTTCTTAAGTAATATGTATAAGTAGACGTACATACGATTAGAAATGAGTTCTAATAAAATGCTACTAAATAAAATTACGTAGAATTCTAAAGAACTATAATAATACTCTATCAAAATAAATATTTTACATTTATAATTTAATTCATTAATTTTAAATGAATTATGTTATAATATTATAATTGATTTGCAGATGGTGAGCGTAGCTGGCGATCCTTACCCGCCACCCCAGTATTACGGAACACCACCGTGCTATCAACATTCACCTCAAAGGATACCATACGTAGGTTAGTATGTGAAATACTTATTTGTTATAATTGGCTTATTATCAATTTTAGATAAATCATTTAGTAATTGTATAAATAAATCTAAGTCTAAATTATTATTTTCGTAGTATATTTGCTAAAATAATTGAATATTTAACTTGCAAGAATAAATTTAAATGACAGAAATATTAATTCGAAAATAAGAATAATACTTTATTTCTACTGGGCAGACTGTTTGAAGTGAAGTCATCTAAACACTTAACCAACTAATCCCACAGAGTATCGAGGATGCCCGTGCCCATTAAACGCGTGTCCAAAAAACGTCCATATTGGGCCCGCTACTGGTAAAGCCCCAGCTGGTGGCGGCCCGGACGTCCCTTCGGCCCTCGCGCCGCCCGGGGCCGCCTTCCGAGCGAAGGTGCGGGCGGCCGCGCTCGACCACGCCGCCGACACGCACGGCAGCGGGAAGGTACGTCTCCTCTCCTAAGTTACTATCTCAGAAATACCCCTAAAATATTAGGCTCGTATTATATAACTAAATCAAAAAACCTCCGGACGAAAGGCACGGATGCTGATTAATGTGTAATAGACATTACAATAACATAGACCAGTCGTGGCGCAGATGCACAAACGTGTTACTGTAAACAGGACTGGTTGTGGGTTAGATTCCCACTCGAGGTAATGAAATGTTGAATATTTTCGTTTCTTCGTTCTAGTGTTAAGGCAAAGCGCAGCGTTGAGTTCCGCCCATCAACACGCAATGCCTACAGAATTTGGCAGAAATTGGGTAACGCAGTATCTTAAAACCATGTTCCCTCTGCCTAACCCGCTATATACAGGACACAGCGTAAAGCTGATAACATGGATTCTTTGTAATTTCTACTCTTTTCATATATTATAATTTTCCAGTAAGTATCTATACCGATATACAATATTTCCCATTACAGGATCCACCACTCGAGCCTGAACCACCCGAGCCGCCGACAGCAGCCGACGCCCCCCACCCGTGTCCGCTGCCCACCATCGGCGGTGCATCTCCAAAGCGTGAAATATTCGATGTCAGAGACAATATTCGTATGAACGCTGACATCCCCGGACCTGAAGCTGTAGGTCCCCCTTCCCCAGCCAGAGGAGCGTGCGCCCCTCAACCACCACAAAGACGAGCAAGACTCGGCAAAGCCATGGCCAGGCGATCTCTGGCAGGCGATGACACTGGCCTTCTCTTATCACCTCAACAACCAGTCGTCATTAACGATACAGACGATGATGTGCTGGCAATATCACCGCCTGTGTGCGCTCCCATCGATCTCTCTTCGTCTGACGAAAGATCAACACCCTTAGTTGACGTCAAAAAAGAAAATGAAGGGCCCACATACGCAACAGCAAGAAAACCAGATACACAAGCACTAAGGGAACACAATTGTACAACAGCATTAACGGAAGCAGTAGATGCAACAGAGTCCGCGAAAGCAGTTAAGCGGAGATATTCAAAACCTAAATTAGAGATTGAAATGAAAGATGTGCAGTTAGAAGAGAGTTGTAAAACAAATGGTATCGGTGAGCACGTAAAATTGCAAAAACGACGAAAAGTATCAGGCGAACACACACATGCTCCGCGAGTAGAAACAGTTACAAAAGAATCAAAAAAGAAAACAAATAGCTCTAAAAAGACACCGAAAACTTCTTCTGGGGACAAAAAAGCACATAAGAGGAAATCTGATACTCCTCTAAGTGAGCCAAAAGCAAAGAAAGCTCTAATCGAACCTGCAAATAATGAAGATGACCCTCTTTGTCTGAAACCCAAAACTAAAAGTGCTCTTTTACTAGACAATCTTTTAAAGAAAAATAGTATAGACAGGCCAGATGCTAAAGGATACGTATCAGATACGAAATTAAATCCTGCTGAATTATTCCTTTCGCCAAATGAAAATGTTTCACAAATAAAGAAAACATTAAATATAAATAATAATATTGTAGAAAATAATGTTCCTGTAAATGGGGTCAGACCAAAAACCATAGCAGCTGTCAGCCAACTAATAGGAAAAAAGCTAGCATATAAAAACGCTTGTAAAATAGACAAAATAGATTCGAAGGTCACACACAGTATAAAATCAGTATTACCGACACCCACCGAAACTTTAAATATTAAAGAGGACACGAATCATGCAACTCTGCTTAAAAGTGTGACTAAAAATGAAAAACTTATTCCACTGTGTTCTGAAAAAGACAGAAAGAAACTTGATATTGATGAAAAATTTGAAATTAAAGATAGTATAATGAGCTTACTGCAGAACAAAACTGAGGTCGATAATTTGAAACCTGTGAGAACATCAAAATGTACGAAATCAATAATTCAGGTAAGTAATTTGGAAACATCTTCTGAGAAAGAGAAAAATGACATTACCAATGAATCTCATGACAAAATAGAGAAAAGTTTAGATTTGGAGGAATGTAAACTAACAAGAAATGCTTTCATTGGTGAGACAATAACCGATAGTGCTTTAGAAAAATCCGTAACTAAAAGATGCAAGGCAACTACAGAAAAAGTAAACGGGGAATTCAAAAGTAAAAATGTTGAAAAATTGGTTAAGTTACTGGCTTCGAAGAAGCAAAATACAACATCCGTAGAGACTGAAATTACAGATAAAGATGACATAAAAGATCTCGACGACCAAGATAAAAACAAAGAAGTAATTACTACGAAGCGATGTAAATTGACAAGTGAAAAGACGAATAGTGAAAAAAGCAAAGCTGATAAAGTTGTAAAGTTGCTAGTATCTAAAAAGACGGTAATAAAGACAGACGAGGCGTCGCTAGTTGTTGAAGATGCGTGTGCATCGCCAGTGCTAAACGTAAGGAAAACTAAGAGAAGACGAAGTGGCGGACGACGAATACGACGAATACCTACCACACCTCTGGCACCTCCTGATGTTCAACTAAAGGCGCCTCCGCGGTGGAGCAATGGCTGGACGTGGGACGGCGACCACTACCTCTCCAAGGTGTACCTCAATGTAAGTTTTTTATCATATTTTAATACATTTCGAAATAAAAATAAACATTTCGACGTGGCATTTTGATAACAAATAACATAAACTGTGAATCGTAGATTCCATCAAACTGAAGAAGAAATTATTTTTATGTCCTGCGGAGACACGTGGTAATGGGTTACGCCATTCAACAGGCTGTGTTTCGTATTCAAACGAAAGCTAAGCTGTTTTTGAATACCTGGCTACATGCCTGTACAATCTCCTGTATATTTATAGATAAATTATAATTAACAAGTATAACTTAATGTATAACTATTATAACCATAATTGCTCAGTCTTTATCCCGCATATAGCTAGAGACGTGCAGCCCAATTTCCGAGACATTGTATGTTGAGTGCTGAAACTCATCGCCGCATATTGTCTTGGAATACTGTCAATAGAGCCCGCAACGGCTCACTGCGTCGACTAACATTTATTAACGTCATCATTTATTTCCAGAACGACTCGCGTCTGGACCGCACGGCGCGCTGCTGGCCGCGCATGTCGCACGCGAGCGGCGACCGCGTGGCGCGCGGCGACTGCGTGCTGCTGCGGGCGTCGCAGGCGCGCGCGCAACCCTTCGTGGCGCGCATCGCCAGCCTGTGGGAGAACCCGGATGACGGTAATGCCTTTTAAATGATAGTAATCATAGTTTCGTAATATTTTTGTTTAGTTATTTACATTACAGATACGATTGTCTGCGGTGATTTTGTCAGATAATACGTTTATCTTTTCATTAGAATATTGACTTGTATTAATATTATATTAATGTGACTATGTAGATACAGATATATATATTCCTTTAAGTTGGCTATTTTACCGGTTGGTAAAATACTACATCTACCGGTAAAATTTACGAGTACAGTTACACGTACAATGAATTCTCTCTATTATCTATTTCCTATTTGAGATATTGCTTGTTGAGCGACTAAAGAAAGTTACAGCTTGTGCAACTACAGTGCCACTGCTATTAACCACTATTTTAAGCTACAATTAATGAGTCACTTTATCTATACCTCTTATGAAGTTTTATCTCTGTTGTTATCTTTTTATAAAGCCTAGAGAATTATGCCGACAATAAAATATTATCAATACTTGTGTTATTATCAAATGTTTTATGTACATAGCTAACAATGATTGTATTAAAACTTACAATAAATATTTCAATTCTTCGAGTGGGGATTGAACTCACAACCGTTGCGACTGACCTCTAACCAAAATATATATTTATGTATAATTTATATATTTATTCTATACATATTTCAGGAGAAATGATGGTATCCCTAGTGTGGTACTACCGGCCGGAGCACACGGAGCTGGGGCGGCAGGCGGCGGACGCGCCCGACGAGGTGTTCGCGTCGCGCCACCGCGACGCCAACTCCGTGGCCTGCATCGAGGACAAGTGCTACGTGCTCACCTTCAACGAGTACTGCAGGTTAGTGCTTCTTACTTATACTTGTTCAGTAAATGGATAAAGTAAACCTCAAGTTATTGGCTTTTTGTTTTAAATAATATGCAGGTTTACTTTACTAACAGAATAATTCGGTCATAAGATTAGGCATTCTATTAGACATAGTAAAAACTACTACTGCATGTAATTGAATACAGTAAAAATACAATTATCTAATATTTATCGAAGATAAACTTCAGACCGTAATCTATTTGATTTTAGTAAACAAATAAATCTTATCTAGATCACGATTCACTTCCTAACTAACAATCATCGAAACAATCTTAAAAAAATAAACATTAATATTGTTTCAGATATAAAAAGCGGCTAAAAGCCATAGAGGAGGGTATAACGATAGCGCCCTCAATAGTGCCCGCGCTGCCGGCCGGAGACGTGCCCGCAGCGCTCGCGCCCAACGACACCAAGCTACCACCCTCAGTGTCCCCCGAGCTCGTGCTGTTCTGCCGGAAGATATACGACTTCAGGTCCAAGAAGATACAAGTCCCCAACAAATGAAACACGACCAGCTCACGTTGGGATTTATTAAAGCGGGCGCGTACGGAACACCAAAGCTTGGATAAGAACTGATAATTCATCGTAGTGACCCCCTATATTAGTACAAAGCCCGATTCCAGTAGTGTGTGTGGCCATTTCCTTCGTACGCCGATCGGATGTTATTTTGCTTGTGTACCGTAGTTTTTCGTGTATATTCAATTTATTTGCGTAATTATCATGAGGAAGTTTTTGACAATGGATGCCTTTTTATAAAATATAAGTAGATGTAAGGATGCATAATTGTGAATAGCTATATGTTTATTTTTGCTTCGGGATTGACGACTCGCGTTCTCACTTCTGTAGTGCGTGTGAGTGGTAGCCGACTTCGACTGTATTTACGAACGTCCCTTACATATTTTTATATTTATAAAATATATTGATTTGGATAAAATTGGCTAGGGACGAACTTGCACATCTGTCGAACGTCTTTTACGGGAATATAAGACAGTTTGTGAATATTTCATTAAATTGTCGTTGCTGTGCAAGAAGAAAAGGAAATTATGAAAAATCCTGCAATTTTATAACACGTGTGGTGCGAATGGCCAAGAACAAATGTTTGACGTTAGTTGAAGGGACGTTTATAAATATGAAGTGTTCTCTCTCTCTCGGTGTCGCGTGTCTGCGTCTGGGGTGTTTCGGTCTAACATTGAATATTGTTCGGCTAATCGGAAAAGGCATTTATACGATTTAAATATATTTTCTTTAATTTACTGTTACATTGTTGTCTACGTAGAGTCTATAATAAATTATTATTTAATACATTAAATACAATGCAAATAAGGCGTTTTTAGTTAATTGTTTTGTGTATTGCTTGTTTATTTAACGAACATTTTTAATAAGAGACTTAAGATATCAATTGGAAAAATTTAAGTAAATGTATTCGGTGACCACTTCTTGAGACATAGAATTAAAAATATTAACTTATAATAATATACCGTTTACAATAAACAAAAGTTTGTTTTGTTTATTTTCCCATCCTAGCTTACACCACAAATAGTGTTTATACATCAGTCTTTTTAGAGATATATTTTTAAAGCCACGAACAAATGACATAATTTTAATTACGTTGTTTCCGTATACAAATTAATTATTATTAGAAACTATTTCGAAAATTTTAAATTATTTTTAAGCACCCCATTATATATTTGAATTATTCTAAATATCAAATGTAGGCACGAAGCTACATTAAAAACTTATCAGAACAAAGAATGCTTCCCATATTCGACATTAATGATAAAGACTGATGATGCAAAAGCGAAACGCACATTAACAGAAAACCAATTATAAAAAGGAACCACTGAAAATATTTTACATTTATAAAAAAAAACATATGGGAACATTGTAACATATTATATATAATATTAGAGAATAGATATAAACAAAAAGTGTGTCTGACGAAAAGAGATATATTGTACTATTATTATAAATAAACTTAATGAAATCTCTTATCATTAGGACATGTCTCTGAAATGCAATTTTTCTTTCAATTAAGTAGAACGTGGAATTCAAAAGTCTGTATAAAAACATTTGCTTTGTATTTACATGTATTATGTCCATACTTCTGTAGTGCGAAATATATAATATATTTCCCTCTTTCCCTTATATGTTCTATCTGGGGTGATAGTGTGAAGGGCATTTACAATTTTACACACGTTCTTTCGATTCGTGCATACGAGTACATATATACCTACTTGCTTTTTTCCGTTTCTTACAATGTATCTTATCGTTTACGTTGTTGTCTTTCATTCAATAAATTATTTGATAATTTGTTGTATATATTTCTTTAGTCTTAATTACTTTTACTTGTCCAGTGAGATTATTAATTGTGTCACATGCTTATACTGTCATAATACTTTATTTTTGTATTAATTTTATAAAATTTACGACCAAAATCAAATATGTTGTTTACATAAACGTAAAATTATGTTAATTTTTCTGTATTTATTATTTTTTGTAGTACCGATCTGTAAATCTCACTGGCGCCTATTCCAAAGCTTAAATCTTACTTCTAATTCTTTGCTTGATGCCAAAAAATAACCGCAAAAAATCTATTATTCAATATTAATGTAATACCACTCTCTTTTATTTAGGTTATTACGAATGTGAGTGAAGTGTGTGCGACTCAACTACTAGTAAATACATAATATATAAGAGTGAACTTCGCCCGCAACCGTAAAAAATGGACAATAAGGGCTTATATAAAAGGAAAAATTATTACGAAAGTGAAAGTTAACGTTAAAGGAAAAAGTTAAAGGAAAATTGCAAAAAAATCCTATAAAAGTACCAGTTCGGCACACACTTCTCGAACATTCAACTCTTACTAATTGTAGAATAAAAAAAGTAAATTCCATAATAGAGCTATTACTATGAGTGATGTCCCCTCACTTATAGATGGAATGTTTAAAAGAATGTTACCTGGATTCCACAGTTGTAAACTTCTTATAGTCAATGATAATTTTTAGATTTAGGTTTACTAATAAGAAGAATACCTTGTTTTTATTATTTATTTGTTTCAATGGAAATTATATAGGTATATTTTTATTATTGTAACCTACATAGTTACGTTGGCTGTAATTTAATATTGATGTAAAAGTAATATATGTATTTTTATTTCACTTTGTGTTTTATTTGAAATTTCAATGTAAATACTGTGGATCGGACGCTATCTGGACACATTTAGGAAATGTCTTACAATACGCGTGATGCATCGCGATATCTATTAAGAAAAATATTTTTATTTAAATTATTTTAATATTATTTGTCCCGATTTGGCAACACAAACATCAAAGCTTGTTTTTACCACCTATATTTTAATTTCGTCGCTCTGGTAACAAACTGGACAACGCACGTCGTTAAGTTCCCCACTCAACATGCGATACCTCCAGAATTTAGTGGAAAGTAGGGAACGGAGTGCTTTAACAGTAGATTCCCATGTTCCCTCTGCCTACCCTCTTGTCTACAGGATACAGCGTGAAGCTAAAAAATCCACCACACAGCAAATAACTGGCAGAAAAAAATAATTTCTATTACTTAATAATTTCCTACATTTGTGTGTCACAACTGTTACATGGATAATATAAACAAATATCATATGGGTCTTCATATAATTTTCTTCCTTAATTATAAAATCACAAACAATATCATTAAAAGAATTAAAATATGAAAAGAACTATATATTTCATAACTATAAAGTTTACATTACAAATTTACTTTAATTTTACCATCATTGTATGTTAACTATAGATACTACATCTAGCCATTCTATATTGATGAACAACAAGTATAGCATTATTTTATATGAATACAACTTGTGCAAGGACATATTGTGTAATTAATATAATAAATATTTATATTCATATTTTGGAAACAATTTACTACCAAAAATTACAAACTCAAATATAAAACAGAAATTGTTTATACATTTATGTATTTAATTAGCCTTCTTTTACAAGTAAATGCGTTTTACAATTAAAATGTCACTAAGATAAGTTATTTCATAGTTATATACGTTATCTGATCAAAAACAAAACAAAATTGTTACTCCCCTTTGTCTTAAGCTATAAACATTATTTATTTAAGTCTTAGTTCAATGTTACGTAAAGTAGTAATTAAACAAAGGCTTTGTTTAAAAAAAATATACAAATTGTGATGATATAAACTTATATTTATTTGATGCTATATAAATGTATACTAATAATAATCAACATTGAGATATTACATATATTTTTTTTACTTTAGAAAACAAAAATGAATGACATTGTTTAAATGACACGATTATCATGGATGCCTATAGTAGATTATTCTGAATAGAAACTATCCTGAAGGCATAAAGCATCTATAAACCTTCATCACTCAATTTATTTGGCTAAGTAAGCTCCTAAACCAAGTCAATTGGAAATATAAATTCAAGTAAATATTTTATTTCCTGTGAGTGTGGGGATTGAACCCACGAGTCGCGTTTACATTCATGCTTTGTACCCCTGCGCTACAACTGACCTCTATGTATTAAATGATTTATAATTATTAAGAAAGATTTTAAATATATAAAAAAAAAGTAATAAAAAATCGTAATAAAAAAACGAACATCTAATTTTATGAAAATGTAATATGAAACACTTAATCATTATAATAATAAATATACATTTAAAAAATCTGATGAACGATGTCAAAGTGAAATAAGTAATTATACAATTTTAATTATTTGCAAAATCCCTCACAAATATATTTAATCTATGAGTATATTACTTTTACAAGTTGTGTATATTACTTTTACAAGTTGTCACAATTTTGTTTTAATAACATTATTTGTATAACTAAATAAGGCTAATTTACCATTTTAATACCATTACAACACTCATAGTGTCACTTTAAAGTTTTAAAAATTATAATTTGCTAATTTTAATATTTTTAACAACTTGTAAAATTATAATTTATAAAACATTGGCTAAAAGAACGGTATTGTTATTTTATTCAAAGTTTATACGTAACACAGATCAAAATATTTCACGATTTTGTCAGATTTGACTTGGAAGCATTTATTAAATAAAATTGGAATGATAATATTTTAGAAATAACTTTTGATTGAACAATAATATTTTTTTATCTTGTAAGAACATAGAAATGCAAAAGTCTACTGTACTCTAATTTAACACAATATTTACTACAGCAAATATTATAAAAGCTACCTGAATTTTAATATTTTCTTACTCTAGTAAGAGGATATAATGACAAAATAGAATTGAGGCCAGTTGTAGCACAGGGGCACAAGCATGTGACTTTGAACGCGACAGATCAAGTCAAGGAGCAGCATTGGGTTCCACTACAATTCAATGCCACACTTTGTCTTGCTCCAGAACCAGGATATGAAAATAATTCATTATTCAAGTGGCAATCAAACTCATAACTGTGCATTTAGTCAAATGCTTTGCCACTCCACCACAACTTTAATTAACCTCATTTTTAATAATTAATTAACAAATTTAAATTAAAAGTAAAAAAAAAATTACCACTACATATACCAATACCAATCATTGTATTAAATGTCCCTTATGTTGTTTCAACTTTCTTTAACCAAAACTTTATCTATGCTATTTGCTTATCAGTAAGTATAACTAGTATTACTAAGAACAATATATGCTAACTCCTTGAGGTATCACACATTACATGATACTATAGACACTTATAACATACACAATATGTAATTATGTTTTAGAAGTTTACAGACACCTGTTCATATATATCAATCATAGAATATGTTTGGACATCTACCCTCCTGCTAGAACAGTTGAGTTTTAGTGCTATTTGTCATTGTTATAGATTTAACCATTTTTTTATTACAAATGTGCTTGATTTATTTATATGACTTTGTGTTAATTAATATTAACAGAGCAATATTACTATAAATTTCTAATGAAATGGGAAATGGAAGTAATATTGACTTCTGTCTGTTTTTCCAAACATCATAACACATGCTGACTATACTATATAAAATTCAGAATACATTTCCAACATTAATACTTTACACAGCAAAAGCTTATAACACTTTGAACAACTTTGATTAATAATATATCCAAATTCAATATATGAAAATGTAAACATACAATATTCCTATGGCCAAGTTTATGATTAAAAATTGCAACAGCTATTTGTTTTGCGAGCAGTCTTATAAAAAGCTTTACTATGCATGGAGAGGCTGTCAGATTTTGCCACCAAATCATCAAGTTTTTCACCTCTATCTAATACTGCTTTTATAGTGTCATGTAAAATAATTTTTGTTTCATCCAAGTCATTTTGTATCTTTGTTAATGAATCTGCTTCCTTAGGATTTTGATACTTTGCTAAATATTGAGGTAAAACTGGAAAGTCTATAGAAGATTCATCTGATGTAGGCCAATTATTAGGAGGTATTTTTGCAGCAAATTCATCTAAAAATTTTGTAATCAGAGTATGTGCCACTCTGTTAGGATATTCATGGTCAGATATCAAAACACCTGCTAGATTGTCAGCTCTTACATAAACTTGTAGCATATATTCCCCTTCTTTGACCGATTGTCTTGATGCTGGTTGTGTTCTTTCCACCATTGTCTTACTAACGAAAGTCATAAATTCCTGTACGGAAGCTTTTTGAAAGAAGCTGAAGCTTTGTAGATCGTATGATGCCTTTAAAACAGTAGCGTTATTTACGCCCTTATAAAGGACAGATAATGAGTACAATCTCACCATTTTCTGTGATGCTTAGTCTTTGCCAAATCAGGAACACCTAGAAATGCCTTATATTTAGTTATTGCTATTAAAAAGAGCAAATTTAACTATAACATTTAGAAATCATTCAGTCAAGCTTACCAATTACGAATTCTAAAATTATTTTATTATAAACTAAAATTACCAATATTAACTTAACACAGTGCTTTATACTATTCAAAAAAATCTTGCTTTTCTTTTATATTGAAGAGAAATAAAAAGAAGTATAACACTTTTACTAGACACTACGTAGACGTAATTAAAATGTTATATGACATCTGACAGACAGATTCGAATGACATTTTACTTTTTTGCAGTCTAAAAAAATATTTCAGATTTCCAAATACAATAAAAAGTATAATTAATCAATTAAAATCAATGAATTAAGTAAATATACAGTATAATTCAGCTTGGTGCTCTTGTAAGAGCTAAAAAAAGAAAATGTAAAATATCACATTTCCTCAATTAGGATCGGACCCACAACCTCCCGCGATTACAACTGCACGCTATCGCCACGACTGACTTCGATATTAATCTTCTTTTTATTATTTTCCCTATTTTATTAATCCATTAATCATAATTTTATATCTTATTATGCTTCATCATATCAGCCTTTTGACGCCCACACTGTTGGACATAGATAACCCCCGGTTACACCGACTGGTCCTGCGGTGCCTGATCCAACGGCTTTCTGCGATCTTCATCAGATCGCTGGTCCACTAGATAGAAGGCCTACCCACCGAATGTCATCGTGTATGTTAATTGTTTTATTTTTTAATTTATAACGTGATATGGTGTGAAAATTTTAATAAATTAATACTAATTGGAATCTTATTCTGCAAATAAAATAAAGGTTTATTTATTTATAATCTGTGCTCACTAGTTATATCTCTGTGAGATGTCAATTCTAAACTGTAAACACTAAACAATTAACTGTCAGTCATAGCAAAGTTAAACTTAGTGCTTATTTTGTAATATTTACAATTCGATTTATTTTTAAATAGTTATATTGATTGAGCCTCGTTGCTTTTTAATTTATAAACCTACTTCTTATCCTTAAATTCAGATATGTCGGAAAGTACTGAAAAGGTTGATTTTTCTTGTGATGCAAGACGACGAATATTAAATATAGCAGTTTCAACAGTACTTTTAGAGACTGGATTTGATGCGACTGATAAAATGTCATTAGAAACTCTCACAGAAATATTGCAATGCTGTAAGTAAATAATTAATGAATAAACTAATATACACATCTGTTTATTTTCCCATAACAATTCCTTTTCTTGTAGTTTTAACTGAAGTTGGAAATTCTGCAAAAGGGTTCTGTGAATTATCTGGACGTGTTGAACCAGTTCTTGGAGATGTTTCAATGGCTTTAGTAAACATGGGTAAGTTTAACAATTTCTTTTTATATACTTAACTATAGATTGAAAATCATGCATGCTTAAAGCAATTTCTATTTCTTTGTCTCTTTTAATATTATTGGTTATTAGCGACCTGCTCGTGGCTTCGCCCGCTAGAAATACACAATTATTTATTTACTAAGATGAATTACTTTGTTGTTCTAATGGCATTATTATTTTAAAAACAATAACCATACATTGAAACCTATAGTTTCAGCCAACCAAATACTTTTTATACGTTTTTATTTATTAAGCAATTTAAATAAAGGAAACACTAAATGTTAAGGGTATTTGTAACACAATAGTAAATATTGTATTGTAACAAAAACACAGACAAACTGACCAAAATAAAAAAAATATTTTATTGCATTGATGAATGCCCCTAATAATAGATTTTCTCATATTAATCTTCCATGTACAGATAGTAATCAATTAAAATTTTATTATATGGTAAGATCATTGATAAATTTCATTTTATATTAGAATATTTCTATTTATTGTAATAATGGTGTAAAAAGTGACAACAATTTTTGTCGTCTTGGTCCCCACTTGGGATAATGAATTATTTTTAATAACTCTCTTGTAGGATAGTGCAGTGTTGAGTTACTAGATTCCATCTGCCTAATTTGCTTAAACCCACTTTATGTAATCAGAGTGAATGTGATTTCTGTATGACTAAATGATAAACTGGGCAGAAAGTAGGAATAGAGTGTTTTAATTAAAATTCTTTAAAAAAATATATATTGTATCATTCAAATTTACTTCCACTTATATCATTCCCCAATTAGGAATAAGTCTACAAGGTCTAGAACAATATGCAGCTAGACCAAATCGGCATGTCATTCAGGCCCCACAACAAGCACAAGTACCGCGTACACCAGCTATGCTTTCTGCAGGTTCTAAAGCTAAGCCTGCACCACATATACCATTCCACTTGCCTCCATTACCAGATCCACATGCTTATATACGGACACCAGTAAGTGTTAAATGTTAATATCAATTATGTTTTTGATTTTCTTGTGTGCAGCAAGTTAAGTAGTAACATTCTACTTTTAAGACACACATTGTGGGTTTGATCCTCATTTATAAGAATATTTACTAATTTATAAAATATTTTGAATTATTTACTTTTTTTTACTCTTATGGAAAAAGTTTGGCCTTGAGGTCCAATGGCAGTGCTCGACATACTATGTATTAAGTTTAGGCAAAAAATGGAGAAATAATTATCTTAGTGCTACATTCCATCTACAATTTAAACCATGAGGGACAAGTGTGAAACTAGAAAAATACTTATTTAGATGTTAATTTTATGTCACACAAATGAACATAATAAAGACATATTTCAATTATTATTTTAACTTATACTTAGAAAATTAAACCCTTCAAATCAAGTAATATAGTATTAATACAATGTTATCTTTTATTAATAGACTCACAAGCAACCAGTCACAGAATATGAAGCTATTAGAGAGAAAGCTGCAAATCAAAAGAGAGATATTGAAAAAGCACTGACAAAGTTTCTTGCTAAGACTAGTGAAACACACAATCTCTTTAATACTGAGGATAACCAAGTGTTTCCATGTAAGTTGTTAAGTGGTGATTATACCACACAGAAACCGATAGAGTGTTCTAGTTCACACTGTTTAAATTACGGTCCAACATATCTAAATCTGCCCTATATCATCTTTAGGTTAGTGTACAAGAAGCAGTGTGGTATTGCCACTTCATAAACTATTGCAACATATTTAAGTAGAAAGAAAACAATATTAGAGCTGAGGTTATATATTCAATACTTTCCAAAGCTATAGCTAATATGTATATAAAAGTTAGTCAAAGTCAAATGTTTTTATTCAAAAGAAGGTACAAGCTTAATTTTTTTAATGTCCAATATTGTTATGTTGGAATCTACTTACTTCTAAACTTAAGAGTGAACTAGATTTATTTTAAGTGAAGTTGTGTGTGGATTGTACCCACTACCACTGTGTTTAAATGTCATCTAACTGAGCCATTATGGTTCTTATTGCATAACACATATATGCAACATCCTTTAATAATATATCTATTATTAAAAAATATTGACATTTTGTTTTTCAGTGATAGCATGTAAAGCAACATTTCCAGCTTATTTGCCATGTCTGTTACCAACTGACCAGGTGTTTGATTTTGATGAACTGGAATATCACTTCCAAGTAGCAAATAGGACTGAAGACATGCCTGCTGACAAAAAAGGTAACCCATTCCTTTTTCCACTCATTTTTTATATACAAGGTTTTTAGCTTCATACTTTTATTTTATTTCTTAACTTCACACTATCGTGCACATAGCATTGTAAGCAGAGGGAATCAAGAAACCTTGTGTTAAGACATTATGTTACCATTAAGGTGTTGCATTGAGTGGCGTAACTTGATGCCGCGCTATGCTTCATTACCAGAGAGAGCAAATATTTAATATTCTTTCTCCTATGGGAATCGAACCTACAACCGTCGCTAGTGTCACAACACTATTTTCTGCTTTCCACTGCATGTGTTTTTATCCAGAATGAGGAAACTTCTGTTGAGGATCCTTAATTCCCTTTTCATTTAAAATACATATAATATAATTGCATTTTCACAATTGTTTGTATTTTATTGTAATGTTTTATTTTAGATCAATCTGACAATGAAGCAGAGAATGGTGGTGACAATGAAAATGCAAATAATTCACAATCTGAAAATCAAGACACTATAACTGCATCCAGCCCAGAAAGAAGTAAAGCTGGTGGATAGTTATAATATTTTGCATATCCTTACTGTAAATAAAAATATATTCTCTTTATAAACATAATATTTGTTTTAATAAGATGTTCCATTTATTATATTGCTTTGTAAGTGTTGTTTACTTTAATAATTTGTAATAATGAGACTCATGATGCAGTGGGACAGTGTCCTTCATTTGCATGGTTGATTTTAATTTTGTCACCCTGGTAGTCAAAATAGTGCATTAAATTTCAACATACAATGTACCTAAATCTATCTAAAATAAGACAAAATGTTGAAAAGTGTCTTAACACTAGGCTGTCTTTGCCTATTCTGATACATGGAGAAAAAAATTAAAGTAAAATAAAAAATTATACTCCTAAAAAAAATACATAAATATATTACATAAACTAGATCTAAAACATATTCTATATTTAAAATTCATATCAATAACATATCTGTTTAAAAAAGGTATTAAAATAATGAAATGAGACAGAATTTTTATTATTATTTAATTTATACTTAAAATACAAAAAAATCACTTCGAAGATGCAGAGTTGATTACAGGCAGTACTTTAATACCATCTCTGTTAACCACTGTTACTTGGAAGTTGGGTAAACTCACAAACAGCCGCTTATGAACCTCTTGTACACATTTCTTCAGAATGTTGTACGCCTCTTCTTCTGTTGCATCTATTAAATACATATTTTTAAAGTTAGTACTTTAGTTATATTCTACTTAACAGTTAACTTAACTTGTAATATTGCTACTTAACAATAAAAATAAATTTAATTTCTTTTTAGCAGAAACCTTTTCGAACGAACGACAAACAGATCAATACCACAAATCGTCTTATAAGGAAATAATAATGTTAGCTCTCCAAGTGGGGACCAAACCAACAACTATTGTGCTTACAGTCATATACTCTACCACTGCTCCCAATTTTACAAATAAATGTCAAAATGATGCAGTTACCTTTTTTATGATAGCGATCCATAATACTCAAACTTAGATAGCCACCATACCCATGAGCAGCAAAAGGTACTTTCATGCTAGATGCCAAATAATCCATAAAGTATAATTCCGGACCATTTTCTTTATCGTAGCCTCCCATCAGGATGTTAACAAAATATGGAGACTGTAAAAACAAATATTTTAGTTGTTTTGAACATGACTTACAATTTAATATCTCACATAGACTTCAAATTATACTGACACTACTTCTTAGATATTCTGCGAGATTTTTTCGGGTAAAATTTGCCGCAGCAGAAGGTCCTAGTTCATAACCGTTTCGCATTTTATATAGTTGGATATTCTTCGCAATGTATTCCGCAAATTGTGAAGTATCACCAGAGTCACCAATCACACCCATAACCAATTTATCAGATATTTTATATACTTTTTCTTCATCTGCAATAATAACATTAATAAGCAAAAATATAAAAAAATAAACGCAGGAAGAGTATCAAAAGTTAATAACATACCATCTTTCATAACCATAATACTATGGCCGGCTGTTTGATCCGCGGCAATCATAACAAAATCATCACACTGTATTCCTAATAAGCATTGTAAGTTGATATTCGACATTTTAATGGAATAATAACAGAATAATTACTAAAAATCAACTAGTATGCCGCAATGACAATACAAATCGACAATTCGACAGTAACCTAAAATGCAAAACTAAAACTTGTCAAATCATTTTGTATATAAGTAGATAAAATAAAGCGTAGCAGTAGAGAGTATAGTCTAAAAAAATATTTACACCGTACTCTAAAGATAGCTACAGTCGGTACCGTTAAATGGGGTTAATAAAAACAATTTTGCACTTCAACTTTAAATTTTCCATAACTTAAATATAAAAATAATTTATATTAAAGTATCAATTAACATTGGTTTTACATTTCCTATGGAGTATTTTTTTATAATCATAAAATACCAAAATATAAATTTATTTAGACTGGGTCAACAGATACGTCATACGGTACGAAGTAAATAGAAAAAAATAGATAGATGAAACAGATTAAATGAATTAAAAAATATTGATGTAACAGAACATGATTTCTCAATTAATACCTAATTAAAAATGTATAAAATAATCATTTATATTTTAAAGGTTAATATTTAAGCATCTGTTATCGAAGTATGATAGTACGGTGCTGTATAGTCAACTGTCAAAAGTGTTCAGCAACATTCGTGAAATAAATGAAGTAAATGTGTTCTGTGGTTCTGTGAATAAATGAGTAATGAGAATGACAGCAACAGCTGATTTAAGATGTATTTGCCAAGTTATGCCATTACAAGCCAAGTTTTACTTACATACATAACCTGAAAATGTTGCCTGAGCTTATGAAAATACATAAATAACTTCGAATTTCAAAAAAAAGAAAAATGTTCAAGAGAATAGCAGTAGGAATTTCAGGTGGTGTAGATAGTGCGGTTGCTGCATTGCTCCTAAAAAGGGCAGGTATAGTTTATTTTAAATTATCTGAATGATTCTTATGACATACAATTTTAGTACAAGTACTTACAGCATATTATAATAATTTCTAGGTTACTATGTCGAAGGAGTATTTATGCGAAATTGGGACAGCAATTATGAATCGGGGTTTTGTTCAGACGAAAAAGATTTTGAAGATGCATCATTTGTATGCCGTAAGCTTAATATTCCTTTGCATAGAGTTCACTTTATTAAGGAGTACTGGAATGATGTTTTTACTGTCTTGATCAAGGAATATGAGACAGGACTCACACCAAATCCTGACATTTTGTGCAACAGATACATAAAATTTGATAGATTTTTTGAACATTGCAGGAACAATTTAGTTGTTGATGCTATAGCAACCGGTCACTATGCCAATACCTCTTTTGGGCCCTTTTTAGAACACTACAAAGATAATGATGGTAAGGCAAGATCACTCAACACTCATAATTACACATAGGTGCCTAAATTTAAGTAAATATTTCATTGCCTCTAGTAGAGATCGAACTTATAGCCTGGTTTAGAAAAACAAACACTTCACTACATAATCTCATTGGCACTGACCATTTTGTGATTTATGTCAAAGTAAGGGGCATGAAAAACTAGGAAAGTATTTTAAAGTTTGTGATAGAGTATTGTTATGACTACAATTAACCACAATATTTTTTTACATAAGCAAAATATTTACAGTGCATTTTATTTACATACTATTAAAATTAAGTAATTATTTCATTTCCAGGTGCTAAATTGCTGCAGCCTTTAGATAAACATAAAGATCAAACATTCTTTTTATCGCAAGTAAAACAGTTTTCTCTAAGAAAATGTATGTTTCCAATAGCAAATCTGTTGAAAAATCAAGTCAGAGAAATAGCAAAAAATGAAGGGCTTCTTCAAATAGCTAGCAAAAGAGACAGTACAGGTATTTGCTTCATAGGGAAAAAAAGATTTAAGAACTTCATTGATGAGGTAAGTTTTGTTTTTTATTTATTAAAAATCTTAATTTTATATATCAAATAATTAATGTTTTCTTTTTATTGTTGACCATATCATATCTACAAAATATACATTCAATATCTACAAAATATTTTTTTATCTTATTGTTAATGTTACTTCTTGAAATTGTCAACCTTTTTTTTTGCAAAATATAAAAAATATTTGCATATTTATTCTCTAAAAATTAAGAGTAATTTTATGTCTTCCTCAATATGGAAAAAAAAAAGAGATTTTATGGCATTTCAATTGCAACAAAGAAGTTTTAATCAACATTGAAATACTTTGTAAAATCATATATTTTTATTTTAGTTCATTCAAGTAAAGAAAGGAAACTTTATTGATATAGACACAGGCCAAGTAGTTGGGGAACATTCTGGAATCCATAAATGGACAGTTGGACAAAGATGCTGTCTGTGTAATTGGAAACATCCATATTTTGTATTTAAAAAAGATTTGGAATCTAATAACATTTATGTGGTATGTGTTGTAACTGTTAAAAAATATTTATATAAATGATATTTTCGCTTCATTGTATATCCCATATAGAGCAAATTACTGCCAAGACACTCCATTACCCATTTTCAGCTCAATTTTGAAACTCATAACCATGCTTTAACTTTACTAGAGCAAGGATATGAAAATCATTCCTCAAGTGTTTATCAAACCCATTTACAGTCAGACATTATACCACTAACCCTCAATGACCTAAATTATATTTTGCAAGGGATTGTGTAAAAGGTTATTTGATTTAAAGTTATAATTTCAGGTAGCAGGTACCGAGCATCCAGCTTTATGGAATAACATTTGCAATACAGATAAACCTCACTGGATTAACAAACAACCTTTTGAGTTAGAAGACAATAATGTTTTATCATGTTTATTTAGATTCCAGCATACAAAGCCACTAGTACCTTGTAAAGTTATTAATAACTCAGAAGGGTTAACTATTATATTGCTAGAAAAATTACGAGCCCTAACTGAGGGGCAATTTGGTGTACTATATAAAGATGAAGAGTGTCTAGGTGGGGCGAAAATCAAAAATGTTTGTCATAATTTAGTTTATTAAAAAGAATGTAATGAAATATTGTCTTTTTTAAAATAAACGGCTAAAATACAAATTAATCTAGTTTTATACTCTCTGACCCATTGTCTGCCCAATTTTCTGCTCATTGCATTGTGTAGTGGAATTCGATACTGCGCTTAGTGTTTTTACCAAGGAGAAGAAATGAAAGTTCACTAACTAGGAAAAATCGAACCCGCAAATGTCGCCTTCACAGTTAGATATTGTACCCGTGTATGGCATATTTTAAAGTTAAACTTGCCTAATAAGAATAACTTTAAACAATAAATTATAAAACGAAATCTGCTTAGATAAATTTTACTCAGTAACTAATCACAAATATTATCTGTGATGTTAGTTCATGATAATTGACATTGACAGTTGCATTTGTTTGGATGTTCTTGCTTCATGCAGTCTTTGCGATTTTTATAATTACATACAGAAATACAGATGAGTTAGATTAATAGATAGTATCTAAACTAAAGAAGAAGATAAATTCACGTAACGCTGAACAGGCGCCTAGAGTATTATAAAAAGTTATTGTTTTTATGAATCGTGATTTCTATGTTAAATCATATTAGAGTTGCAATTTGAATTATTGTCCTTGTCAAAATGTCGATACCTCCACTTAATTTTAGTGTGCCACCGCCACATTTTAATATACCACCTCCTGTAAATCCTGCAGTTATTCCTAATCAACAACCACAGCCAACGTATAATCAGCCACCACCTTTTATGCCTCCAATTCAACATGAAGTACTACCGGCTTCTTACTTACCCTCGGCGTCGTCGGTTAATATGATTTCTCCGATGACTCCTTATCTACAACCTAATGTTAATGTTCCACCTCCTTATGCAGCAACAACTCAAAATTACTCTCAATCGGCTTCTTATTATTATCAGTCAAATTCAAATTGGCAAAACTATGATAAGCCTTCCACTTCATTGACTACTTACAAAGTTCCTGAAAAACCAAGTTCAAGTTATTCTGGAAACTATTTCTATGGGAAAGACGGGAAAAATAGTGCAAGTGAACAAGAAAGGCACTACAGTAGATCTAGAGATTCATCCAAGACACGATATTCTCCTCACAGAGAACAAAGTTACAATAGAAGTAGTAGATATGATCGGGAACGGTCAAGATCGTATAGGTCTAGTCGCAGTCCAAGTTATCGAAGTCATCACAGTCGCAGTCCATCTCGAAATCGATATAGAGAAAAGGAAGAATATTACCGAAAAGAAAAATATGCCAAAGAAAGATATGAAGAGTATAGAAAACATGACTATGTAAGGCATAGAAGTCCTTCATATAGAGATTATAGAAGTATTAGCCAAAGTTCTAG
This sequence comes from Heliconius melpomene melpomene, assembly GCA_000313835.2. Classification (NCBI taxonomy): domain Eukaryota; kingdom Metazoa; phylum Arthropoda; class Insecta; order Lepidoptera; family Nymphalidae; genus Heliconius; species Heliconius melpomene. The sequence continues at coordinate 178,224 of HE672008.1, read as the reverse complement.
TTATAGCCGTTATGATTTAAAAGGACACAGAAGCCCTGACAGATATCATTCCTCACATCGAAGAGAATCATCTCGTAGCCATTTCAGAGATTCATCACCAAGATCATCAAGAGCTACTCCATCTACATCTAAGCCTTTGACTGACAGAGAGAAAATTTTGGATGATTACAGGTATCTAAAAAATTACAAAAATATAAAACTAAAAAAGTTGTTTAAATGTTCATAATTAGAAGTAATTGCTCAAAGTTTTATAATTTAGAGTCTACATTTTAGACAAATTTTATTATATTTTACAACTACATGGCACAGCATATATTTGACTTTAAATAATAATTTTAATTGTACAAAATAAGCCATATTCTATAAATTTTATGTTTATGCTTTATATTAAGATAAATATAGGTGAAAATAGACAACATTTTTTTAATAATAATTTCAAAAAATTATTCATTCATTTAATAATCACTTTTATTATATTTTACATAACAAACATAGTTTTGTATTCTTTAAAGAGATTCAGGTTATTATAATATGTTACAATATAAATATTTAAACTTATCAACAAAAGTATTTATTTAGTTAAATTTATAAGAACTAGTTACTATTCCAATTTTTGTTAAACTATGTCATTAGGTAGATATTTAGAGTTACCAATTATCATAGGCATCTTTTATTTCAACCCAAGAGTGATTTTTTTCTTAAAAGAAATGTTTTAGGTATACATACTTAAAGTACTTAAACTTTTTTCAATATAATGTTTTTTTTTAATATTAAATACCATTCCACTGGGCAATATTTTGGTTATTACCTTTATATTTCAAGTTTATGCCTGGATTTGAATCATTGTGTGTTGAGTTCCAACAAACCCAATTCTCTGTTAAATGTCTTGTTTTGTCTTCATTTGAACATGGGTGAAGATTTTTCTAGAAATGTTTAGTGTAACTTTGAATTTTTAAGCTTTTGCACAATTCTCACACAATGTTCATTCTTTAATACAAAACCACTCGGACAATTAGCTTTGAGAATAAACGATACAATATTTTGATATTCCCATGAGTCCAATTCAATAACAGAATCACCTTTTTTACACAAAGTCAATGAAGTTGAAAACACTATTGATAATAAGAGTAAGAGAAGTATTTTATTCATTGTCAATTTTATTTAAATGCTAAAATTCTTGAATTTTAAATACCAAAACTATTTAGTTCAAATAAATAAATCTGTTATAAATGTGTAGGGAAATGTTAAGTATGAACTTTTGACCTATTTAGATATCTCATAGAGCTGTTTTGTCATTTATGTTTTATCTTATTGTTAATGTCGCTAAAATAATTCTAAGTCAGATGGTTTTTTATACTTTGATGATGAGAACAAATATATTGATTGTTTATTATTTGTAGTTAAGAAACACTTCAAGTTTAACTTATAAATTATTGATCTACAATAATGCACCTGTGTATGAGGGCCTTTTTAACAAATTTACAAAATCATTTCTAATTCTTACCACAGTATAATTATAGAAACACCAGATGTCTAGTTTCTCATGTCTACACATTAATAGTAAATTGTTTTAAGAAGATGAATATTAAATACTTAACTAAATAATAAATAAGTAGTCTAGATGAATTTAATTATTAGGTGTTTAGAAGAAATGTAATATTTTACTTGTTGTTTAAAGACACATTTTCTGGTTAAAAATAAGATTTTGAGGAGAACTGCCATTTTACATTGTACATTGCCATTTTCTATTTATAATTAAAAACTGTTAAATTTAATTTATTTGTTAATTTCAGAAAGAATTACTGTCGCACTTCAGAGGACTTCATCAAGAAAATGGAGGAATGGTCAAGAGAACATAATTCGGACGATGAAGAAGTAAGATAATCTTGTTAACAACACACCTTACCTGCACCTTCTCGTCCAATTCTTGAGGCTTGTAGTGTTGAATAGCGGAACTCAACGCAGCTAACAACTGTGCCATACATTCAGTTAAATAATTTATTACCCCGAGTGAGAATCCACCCACAACCGTTTGTAGTCACACGCTGCCACTGCGGTAGCACGGCTTATATCCAGTTTATTTATTTTTTCTATTATTATTATTTTAGGTTTCAAAAATGTGGTATCGAAGTTCTCCGGCAGAGTTGTATTACACTCAAGTAGAAGATGAGGAAGGCGTTGAACAGACAAAAAAACTAGAGAAAATATGTGAAAAATTCTTTAAAAACCTCATAGAAAAGGGCAGGAAAGCGAGACCGACTGATGACGAATTGCCACCATTAAAACCTCAGAGAGCCAAAATTTGCAGCCACAAAGGTAATTATAAAATAAGAAAAAAATAGTAATATCTGCCGCGATATTGGAACACTATTGAGTATTCATTCATATCTTGAATGGAAATATAACACACAACCATCGCTATACAGACATTGTCTCATGGTGGGTATGATACCCTTAGTTTTGGCCTCTCTTGTTTAAATGTGTCAAAGTAATTATGGTATTTCTTTATTAATTATTATTTTATTCTATTTGGAAAATGATAGTTCACAGTATGATTTATCGCTAATGTTTTTAGGAACCTTGCCCACTAAAAAAACCCCATACGGGGAGTATTGCTTACCAAAAAGTAACTTGTATACAAATCACATACAACTTTTTATATGTATAAGAAAGGTTTTGTCAACACAACAATTTTAATTATAATATTTGAAATATATTATACAATTAAATTCAACTATAATAGGAGAAGAGAAGAGTTCATCATCCTCAGAAAGTGATGAAAGTCTAGACGAAGAAGGTTTGCAGGGATATACTGATCGCATCATGTTGGAGCTGCAGAGGAAACAGAGCCACCCGCGGCGGCTCCACCCAGAATTATGGTAAGTTAAAAGAAATACTTTATGAAGTTTGTGAGCACAGATATGAGTGAAACTCGCGCATGTACATTTGTGTGCACAATATAATTTGATGTACGGAGTTTCGCGTTACTTTGTGTCATATTTTAGCGAATTTTATAAATATATAAAAATAAAAAATAGCTTTATTCATATTAATTTTTACTTGAGTTCAGTCATTGAGATTTTCTAGTAAGTAATCAAAGTTACTTATGTTGAGTACCGCCGCCACCTCGACTACCACTCAACACACCATGCCTTCGGGATTAGGCAGAAAGTGGGGAACGGAGTGTCTTAACAGTAGGTTCCATTGCTTACCCTGCTATGTGCTGGACTGATATTTTATTATTTTGAAAATCTTCATTAAAATTTAAAATATTGGTGAGTTTTTAACTGTAATTATTAACAGTAAACGCGACGGTCGTGGATTATTTTCCCATTGGTTGGACTAAATTGTAATTTGTTCGCTTTGGGTAAGAACACAAAGCACGGCGTTGAGTTCGGTCACTCAATACGCAATGTTTCGGAATACCGATGCAATACATATAGTAAAAGTTAACCTTAATTTATATACGATTTCTGAATGAAAAATCAAAACTATATTTGTCGTCTCCAGGTTCAATAACAGCGGTGAAATGAACGGCGGCCCTCTGTGTAGGTGCAGCGCGCGCGCGCGTCGCCACGGCATACACCACGGCGTGTACGCGGGCGAGCAGACCTTCCCAAAGTGTGTGCCCACTAAGAGTAATATTGGGAAGTTGTATCATTATTGGTGAGCTTTTTTTTTGTTGTTTGTAGATTGTATACATATACTATTAAAAATACTTTTTTTTTAAAGTATAGTTATAGTATTATATGCTATCTATACTATATCTACTCAGTGGGCCAGCGTTTGACTATAAACGCAAAGGAAAAGCATTGATTCTCGCTTGCTGTCGTCTTGTGGAGTGTCTTAACACTAGATTCCCTATGCCTACCCTGTTGTATGCGAGATTCAGTGGTTTTAATTTGATTTGATTTAAATTATAATGATTTTTATTAGTTATTTTCCTTATAGTATCCTTTTGCCTCATTTGTAATTTCAAATGTAACTGCGATTATTTTAAAAGTACGATATTATTCATGTGGCTATATTTTTTTCTTGTAATTTATTTGTTTAGAATCGCAAGAGTAATAGATAAATATTTATATTTTATATTCTTTTGGCATATTTATTTCCATATGGGATTCTTTCATGGTTTTAAAATAAATTGTTATTATTATTTTCAGTATAACAGTATCACCACCTACTAATTTCCTGATCAAAGCTCCAACCATTATAGCACATGATGAGCACGAGTTCCTTTTTTCTGGATTTTCAATGTTTTCCCACTATAAGTTGAAGAAGCTGCCCAAATGCAAAGTCATAAGGTTCAATATTGAATACACGATATTCTACGTGGAAGAACCACCACCGCAGAACTTTACTATACAAGAACTGGATGTATTTGGTAAATATGTTTTTGATATGGGATATAAAATTATTTTTATGGCCTATTAATATATAAAAAATATTATTATAAAAAATATTACTATAAAAAAAAACAAATTTACGGAAAAATATTCTTAATAATATTGAGCATATTAAAATCTCTTTTACGTAAGTAAATAACCTACAAGCTGCAATTTCAGTCACATTAAAAAACTTTTTATATTTACTCATATAATACAACATTTGTATTGCAGAGGATTATCTTTTCAAAGAATTGATGGAATTAGTAGACCTGGATTTGGGCAAAGGGTCAGAGGATTCGTGTTCACAGTTTCACTTCATGCCGCGTTTCATACGATATTTACCTGAAGGAGGATGTGAGGTATTCTTTGATTTTCAACATTTTTAAAATCAACGAAGTTTACGCTTTGATTGGTATATCGTCAGGTCCCAGCGCTTTCTCTTGTTCGAAGGTAAGTAGGAGTTTCTTTAAGGGTTATTGGGAAAATATGTCGGAGCAGCAGCACTTTCATTCTATTTCTCCAGATATACTTTTTAATGTTATTGAATGTTCCACTCGACTTTGTAGTATCAGAAATAGTAAAATTTATTACAAGATTATAAGTTATAATCCACTTTAGACTTGGACGGTCCTTAAAAGACGGGGGTTCTAGTCCCGCTACGTTTAAAATTTTATACATGGTCTAGAATATTTTTATATATATTTATTTCACAGGTACTATCAATGTGTGAAGTTTTGAAATATTTGATAAATGAAAGTGACTACCTCATCCCTCCGGAGCGCCTTGAGGAGTTCCACGACATGGATCATTACAGTTGGCAGAAATTTGTTGACAGGATTAAAGGTGCTTTATAGATTTTTTTTTTATTTTTCCATTTATCATCATATTTGTACCTGCGGCATCGTTCGCGTGGTCAAATGGATATAACAAAGAATTGTGTATGTGGCAATGTCATACATTTTGAGTGTCTGGGATGAAATTATTAACATAATGTAATATAGTCCATTGCTTTCTCGATAAATGGGCTGTTCTACCCAAAAAAAATTGAATTCGAACACATAATTCCTAGGATTTTTTATAGTTATAGATTTTAATTAAATTAAAATAAAAGACAAATATTTTTTATTTCCATCTTATTTATAATAAATCATTTAAGAATATTTAATATAACTTTCACTATTTTTTTTCCATTATTTCCACAAAACTCAGGCATGATAGTAACTTATCCTGGTAAAAAGCCGTGTTCGGTCCGCGTGGACCAAATAGATCGCACTCCGCCTACTCCAGACTCGAAGGAAGCTAAGGATATCAAAACTTACTTTCCGGAAATTGTACACTTTGGTATAAGACCACCGCAGCTCAGTTATGCTGGCAACCCTGAGTGAGTTTCAACTTTTTTTATTATTATGATATACATTTTTCTGTCGTTAATTAATATTTTGTTTAGAATCATTAATTAAATAATTATTTAAATATATTACCTTTCTATACTAATTCACATGATATGTTCAATATTTTGTTTTATTCTTTTTTCATTTTTTTTTGTAAAAAATATTTAAAGTAATTGCATTATTCTATCTATACATTATTCCTTTTTTAATTATATAAATGAATATATTTAAATTATTTTCATTTGCCTACTCTGGCCCATAAAGCGCCGTGTTAAGTTGCGCTACTCAATACTCAATATCTCAAAAATTGTATTGAAAGTAAGTGACAGTGTCTTAACACAAAAAAATCGCATATATCTATTACACAAATATTAACACTTATTCCAGATATCAAAAAGCATGGCGTTACTACGTTAAATATCGCCATTTAATAGCCAATATGGCGAAGCCCTCATCAATGGAGAGACAAAAGCTTGCGGCCAAGGAAGCGCTTTTACAAGAAATGAGGACTCAAAGTAAAATGAAAAGAGATGTCACAGTTGCTATATCTTCTGAGGGATTTTATACTACGGGCCTCATGTGTGATGTTGTTCAGGTGCGATTTATTTATATATATTGCTTTAGGTTCACGCTGTATCCCACACGGTAAGCAGAAGGAATCTAGTTTTAAGATAATCCATTCCCCATTTTCAGGCTATGTTTTGACATATGTGTTGAGTGGTAGCTCAATGGCGCGCTTTGTCTTGATTCCAGAGTGAAGAGTTAAAATAATACATTTTCCAGAGTGCAAAGTGAACCTTCAATGGAACAATTTCCTTTATTAGTCAATCATTGGTTTTATTATTTTTTGTTATTGGATTATGCAAAGAGTATGAGGGCACTAGTAGTGGTGCGTGTTATTTAAGTTGGACATCAAAAATCCTAATTAGACATGAAAAAAAACGAGCGCAGACGCAACAATGACATTAAACCATGTTGAGGAAAAATTACGAACGCAGGTTCAATAGTCCGAACGTATTTTTTAATTTTCTTGAAGAATCCGATTTAAAAAAAACACAAATTCCCAACTATCTGCTAAACCAATAAAAATCGCTGAACATATTATATACATATATGCGGGTGAAAAGAATAGGTTCTGAGGTTCAAGGTTCCCTACCCATAAGCGTTTAGAATTTTCCTTGTTTAGTTAATATTGCATTTTTATTAAGAAGTACTAATGAATAGTTTTGATTATTTACATTTACTTTTATATATTCCAGCATGCAATGTTAATACCAGTATTAGTGCGCCATCTACGCTTCCACAAATCCCTGGATAGTTTAGAAGAAAAAATCGGATATACATTCAAACAAAGGGCATTACTACAAACAGCACTTACACATCCGTCTTATAGGGAGAATTTTGGTACAAATCCAGATCACGCCCGTAATAGTTTGACTAACTGTGGCATAAGGCAGCCTAAATATGGGGATAGACGGATACATTATACTAGAAAGAAGGGTGAGTTTTATTTATATTGAATAAAAAATATTTTGGTAAAGATAAATAGACATAAAAAATTAAGCGACAATGCCTGTCTGTACATGCTACGGTTGTGGTATTCCATTCAAACCCGAATGTCTACTTTTCTTAATCAAAATCACACTTGAGATAATGAACTGTTTTCATTCCTGGCTCTGGTAACAAGACAAAACGTGGCGGCGCATGGAGAACAAAATGTCTTAATAATATTATTCCTCTGTCTATCCTGCTATGTACAAGATAGCGTTAAGCTAAAAAAATAAATATAAATAAAGCAACAGCAAAATTATATTTATAACAGTTATAGCTATTACTAAACTGCCTCAAAATTAAAAACACAATTTAATTCCACAGGCATAGTAACACTAATAAACATAATGTCCCGTTTCGGCAAAATAAGTGAAACGGAATCAGAAATAAAGCACAACGAGCGTCTCGAGTTCCTTGGTGACGCGGTAGTGGAGTTCATATCCAGTATACACCTGTTCCGTATGTTCCCCGGACTGTCTGAAGGTGGTTTAGCTACGTATAGAGCTTCGATTGTGCAAAATCAACATTTGGCGCAGTTGGCTAAGGTGAGTATTTCTTTTTTTTTTGTAGTATTATTTGTGTTCATTATATAGAATATAGAGGCCAGACGTGGCGCAGGGGCATAAAGAGTGACTGTAAACGCGACTACTGTGTGTGGGTGTGAAACTGATAAAAAAAATTATGTATATTTTCTATTTATACGATTAATATAAAGAAAAGAGGTAATCTTGGTGTAGAGACAATGTCTGTCTGTAAACACGATAATTGTGAATGCAATCCTCCAGGTCAATGAATTATTTTTATTTCCCCGCTCTGTGAAAAAACATAGTGTGGCGTTGAATTTCGCTACTTCAACATGAATTTGGGTGCAAAATTGCCTACTACGCCCAATTTATAGACCATATCCCAATACGATCTATAAATTGGCCGGTGCAAGGGGAATGGTCAGGCTTAACAACAGGTTTCCTCTGCCTTCCCCGTTTCATGCGTTTAACAGTAACTGTGTTTACAGAACATAGGTCTGGAGCAGTACATGCTGTACGCGCATGGGTCGGACCTGTGTCGCGAGGTGGTGATGCGGCACGCCATGGCCAACTGCTTCGAGGCGCTCATGGGCGCTCTTTTCCTGGACGCCGGGGTACAAGTATGTATAGATTGTATTTGTTTTTTTCATTAGCTGCAAGCTGGGAGGACACGAGAGGAATTAAAACATTCTGTTCAGTTATCGGCCCGTACATAAGTATAAAACTGGCTAAATTGAAAAAAAAAGAAATTATCAGATCCAAAGCATTTATTGCATATTGTGCTTATTTCTTTTAAATAAGAAATGGTGGCAAGTACCACCAAAAACATTACGAAGTAAGCTAACGAAACGAAACGCCCGCTTACTTTCTCTATTCATCAACCTTTAAAAGGTTTAATTTATTGATCCACTACTATACTTATCTTTCACAGGTTACGGATAGAGTATTTGGTTTAGCACTTTGGTACCACGAAGCTGATCTCCTCGAAGTGTGGACGAAAGATCGCCCACATCCTCTGCAAGATCAAGAACCGCTTGGTGATAGAAAATATATAAAGAACTTTGAATTTTTACAGAAATTGACCGAATTTGAGGAGTCTATTGGTATGATTTTTTTTTTATCTAAAATTATTATTGTTATAAAACCGTTTTGCATAAGAATAGGTTATATTGGATATTGTTTTCGTTATATATTTTTGCTATTAAACAATATGTTGACGATTTATCTATAGTTAGTTAAAATCAAATGTAATAAAATGAAATAATACTTTATTTTAACTGAACTTTGCAGAAGAAATTAAACTAAAAAAATGAGTAGTAGTAGTAGTAGTTACTTAAATGAGACAGCAGAGTTTTCTGCTAATTAACAAATATTAAGTTTTACTACTTTTTATCTAATTACAGGTGTAAAATTCAAACACATTAGACTTCTAGCACGCGCATTCACCGACCGCTCCGTGGGTTTCACGCACTTAACCCTAGGATCTAACCAACGATTGGAATTCTTGGGAGATACAGTACTGCAATTGGTCGTATCCGATCGCCTTTATAGACACTTTCCTGATCACCAGGAGGGGCATTTGTCGGTATAGATATTTTATTTTCTTTATAAATTATCTTCTTAGTAATTTATCTCGTTACAAAGCAAACCACCATAAAGTTGAAAGTGGGGAACGGAAGTGTCTAAATGGAAACGGAATGTCTTAACACTAGATTCTCAGTTTCCCTCTGCCCACCCTGCTATAAGCAGGATACAGCGTAAAGCTATAAAACAACAAAAATATATTTGTACAGCGACGCTGCTATATGCGAGATACAACGTGAGGCTAATAAATAACAATTTACCTTAACCATTTATTTTCTTATAATTAATTCCACAGTTACTACGCTCGTCGCTGGTCAACAACCGCACGCAGGCGATGGTGTGCGACGACCTGAACATGTCCGCGTACGCCATATACAACAACCCCAAAGCGAAGCCGACCACCAAAAAGCATAGGGCTGATTTGCTTGAAGCGTTTTTGGGTGCTTTGTACATTGATAAGGTATATAATATTCTATATATTAGTCCGTCCTGGCACGTCTGAGACTCGGACTTTGAGTATAAACATGACGGTTGTGGCGATTTGAATTCTACTCTAGAAAATTAATTATTTTTGCTTCCTCGCTCTCATATCAAGACAAAGCGGGTTCATATCTGCCGGCTTTCACTCAAACACTCACTCTATACATTTTTTTTATTGTATTCCATTTTTCTTAAATTGTACCACTGTCTAGTAGCACACTATCACAATGCTTCAGACAGATCGAGATACCTCCTTTTTGAAGTAATCATTTTTATTTTTTATTTTTATTATATTTTAAGTGTAACAAGCAACATTATAAAATTTCAGAACTTAGAATACTGCCAGGCGTTCTGCAACGCGTGCCTGTTCCCGCGTCTCCAGGACTTCATACTCAACCAGAACTGGAATGATCCTAAGTCTAAACTGCAGCAATGTTGCCTCACGCTGAGGTCCATGGAAGGCGGCGAGCCGGATATACCTCTTTATAAGTATGTTTATTATTGTGTTTTTAGTGTATTGTTTTGTGTTTGAGTGTACCTTTGTTTTTGTGTGTAATTTTTTTTGTGAACAAACATTCTGGGGTGAGTGTTGCCCATCCGGCATCATCACCCCCCACACTTACCCACACTTATAATGAGCACAACTTTACCGCAATCTTGCTGTTTAATATATTTACAATAGTTACTAATCCATATGCTGTTTAATTATTTAAAATTATCCCTTGTTATATATTAATTATTTCTAAAAATATGTATTTTTGCGAATTATATACAACCTTACCAATAAATCATGAATCATTTTTGATTAAGAAATTATAATTCCATATCATTTTATAATTTTTGTGTGTGCAGGGTGATCGAATGCCTCGGCCCGACAAACACTCGCGTGTATACAGTCGGCGTTTACTTCCGCGGCACGCGCCTTGCAGCCGCGCGCGGACATTCCATACAAGAGGCAGAGATGAATGCCGCAGAGCTCGCACTTACATCAGCACATGGTACAGATTTCGTTGTTATAATCATAAGATAAAGTGGTCTATTTATAATTTAAATTAAAGATAAGTCATATTAATGACAATTAGCGACATTAACATAACACTTAAATATGTATTAATATAAATATAATTTCACAGAACTATTCCCACAACTTGACCACCAAAAACGTATTATCGCTAAAAGCATAAGAAAAAAGAAAAATCGCCAAAAGGGTAAAGACAAGATGCCCAATACTGATAAAGAAATTTCCAGACAACAAAAAAGAGTAGAAGATAATGCACCCAAAGCATACAGAATAGGCATTCAAGAAGACAGTTCTGACGAAAGTGTTAAAGAAAAGTCTGATAATGAAAAAGAATTGAATTTTGATGAAGAAAACTCCTCCAGTGATTCAGGTCTTGACAGTGATAAGGAATCCATACCTGATAATAAATTAGAGCATATACAAGTTAGCAGTCTTCTCAACGATATGGAGAAGTTGAAGGAAGATCTTATTAAGCGAAATGAATACGAGAAATTAAAAGAAAAATGTCGCAGAAACGAATCGGATGATGAAGATTTGATATTTGCCAAAAATCACTGAATCATTTGTTTTTTTTTTTTCTGTTGATATTGGTTAACTAAGACGTCTTATATAGCTTTTTTAATGTACGCTTTTGTTTTGCTCAAAATGTAAAATTTTATATTGAATGGTATTATTTTTTGTGGTAATAATGCAGCTACTATACAAATAGTGTCAATACACTGTTCCTCACCTTCCGCCCAATTTCGAAGCATTGCTTTTTGAGTAGAGGAAATCAACGCTGCGCCTTTTCTTGTAGTCAAAGCGAGGAAATGGAAGCTAGTATGAATCGAACCCTCTACGTCACGGCCTTAATCATATATAATGTAAGTCATCAGATATATCTACCTAATTTTATTTTTTATGTTTTCTGTTATAATATTATTAAAATATATTTTTTAATAATACTAAAAACTTCAAAAAGTTTATGTGAAGTATAAACAGTTATTGTTAATAATAGCTTTCTAATTATTAATTATGTAATTAATGTATGTAGTATATTTTAGTCTTAATCAACAATATATTATAAAGGTCCATTTGTAAGACATAAAAAACTAGTATAAACATTAATGTATATAAAGTTGTGTAAATTTGAGGTAGTGACTTTAAAGCTTGAATTAAGTTGACGTCTTGGCTAAATTCTTTTTCTTTATGGATTTAGTCTTGTATAGTGATTGTATAAGTGAATATGATGAAATCTATTTTTTGTATAAGTTAAACTAAATAGTTTTTCTGTAATTAGATTATATACATAATATCTAGATATAAGTTGAAAGTAGAATATCTTTCGATTTATCAACAATATGTAAAGTTTCAAAGAATAGGAAATATGAATACAAAAATTTCACACATTTAAAAAAGTTATATCTGATGATATACATATAATTATTTTCAAAACCTTTAGTAGTTGGCCTAGAGCAAATTTTCGTAATTGTAACATCATACATTAAAGTCACCTGAAATTCGAAGACAGCTTAATTGGACGTTATTTTACCTCGATTGATTGATCTAGACATATTTATAAAAGTTGTTAGATTATATTGTAACGGTATGTATGCAATACATTAATTAACATATAATATTCTTTTATTTTATAATTTATCCTACCTCAGAGTTCAGCTCACTCTAAAATGTCGTTTTAATTGGGTCGTTTTAAAAATACAGTTATTTGAAGGCGTTAGTGATTGCGAATTGCTTATACGAAGCGTCTTTTAATTTCTAATTTGCCGTAACCTTCATATAAACCAGGAAACTCCTTAAGATGAGCCCCCTACACAGTGCACTGTGTCTGTCGATCCCACCCTGAGAAATAATTAGTTTAAATTTCCAGGTTTTGGTAACAAGACAGAAAGCGGCGTTGAGTTTCAACACTCGAATTACAAAACTGACGGACCTTGGAGAATAGGGAGCCACACTAGCTGCCCTACCTATAATGCCTTATGCGAGATATATATTGTAAAACTAAATAACCTACAATAAACGTTAAATAATCTCTTTATTTAATTATAATCACTGTAGAACTATACAACATAACGCGAAGGCGACAGGCCCCCGCAAGGCGTTGGCGCGTAACGTCAGCCATTGTTTTTGGTTCGGCACGTACATCTCCGCCGGCATCACTTGTTCGGGGGTGTCGTTTTCTGAAACTGTAATAATAATCACTATTACTGCATTTAATTATATGTTAATTAAGTGGGTTAAGCCATTAGATCTGCGTGCTCAAACGCACAGACAAAAAAATTCAAAAACTCTATTTATCCATCCATGTACGTCAGTGCAACGATAAGTTATATTTTTATTATAGATAAAAGTACAGGATCTGTTTGTGATTTGGAAATAAACGTGTTTTGTCTTTCTGTTTGTCCGGGTTAATTTCCGGAAAAGCTGAACCACGGGATCGGAATTTTAAAACTGCGTTTGCCTAGAGCGTGTGCCTACCGCCTAACTACATAGATAGATGGGAAATAGTTTATTGTTTTGTTTATTTTGTTGTGAAACCTTTCAATACGAAATACGACAATTTTTGCGAACAAAATGAAATAAATTCTCAGAATGATTTAAGTTACGATTTATTTGGCGCATAACAGTGTAGATAACCATACTAAAATAATTAATTAATGTTTCTCAAATACACTTAACTAAATATTCGAGAGGAGGAAGCCACTTGGGGGCAGCTAGTATAATATATTATAAATCACATACGTTTAACTTACATTTGTAAAATTTTCAAGATAATAAGTAACTTAAATTATTTGTACATTTACCATTTTTGCGTATTTTGGCGGACTGCATGGTGGAGTCCTGCATGGAGATAAGGTCTCCGGGCGCGTGCAGCAGCAGACGCCCCACGCCCTCGCACCGCCTGTTCACAATATAGCTATGTATGTATGTATATAAGTAATTATTAGGGTGGTCGTCTCTTTAGGAGTAGATTTTCAGGTGCATTTCTCAACAACTATTCTTACAAAATAAAATTATGTATTCCAATATTGTGGGACACTGCCAACACATTGAAGCAAAACTACTTTTAAGGTAGATAGGTAGTTTACCTTAAGATAGTTAAATATTAGGATAGCAAGGGGTAACAAAGGGTACTATCATGTAGTAACCTAATTTTTGAATTAATTAAGTAAGTATTAAAGCGTCTTGCAGACAGGGTAAGAACTAAGGGGATGAGAGGGAATGCGTGTCTAGAATATCTCTTAAGTCATACCTAAGTACTTCGTTTTGTAACATTTGTTTCTTAGCCGCCGCCTGCAGGTGTTTGCATTCGTTCAACCAATTCCTGACTTCATTGAAATCAGCTAACAGTTGCGACGCTGCATCTTTGCTGTAATTAATATAAAATTAATATATACGATAACTATGTCTTCATTGTTTTTTTTTTTTTTCATTTAATCTCCGAGGCTAGCATGTTCAACCAAACCCAGTTGGTTTGATTCTATTTTATTAGTAGGTAGAATAGATAATATGGCTACGGATTTACATTAAAATATAGTAGTTTTGGATTTATTTTAATAATTATTATTGATTTCGCAGTGTCATCAGCTCGTTACACTTATATAAGAAACGAATTTCAAAACCTTGTGTACGAGCAAGCGCGTACATGTAGCGCGTAGCTTGCATTTATTTTATATGACCTAAATTACTCAATACCAATATTTTAATTATAATAAGTCAGTTCATCGCTTTCGGTCATTAAGAGTACCGCGCGTGGCTCAATACATTTTTGCATTTAATTCATTATACTTTTAGATGCATTAATATTATATATTTATCATAGAAAACTGTTTTATTTATAAACACTCGTACGGCATCCCGTACACCTTGAAAAATGGATAATGGACGTATAGAAGGATGGAGGTAAAACTATAATTTTTATAATATATCTATGTCTGATCTCTTTCTTAATAGTAAGCCTAAATGAAAGACAGTTACGTAACTTACGTAAATTTTACTTTGGCGACGTATATGTGATGCAGCCACGACTCGCACATTATGCGCAGGATCATATTTAACGTCGTGATGTCTTGCGACGCCTTTATAACTGGTAGCAACATTTTCTCTAAGGGAAAATATTATTTTTGTTATCATTTAAACGCTAAATTAAAGAATTTTGGGACCGAGTTTGTGAATTAATAAACATTTTTTTTCTAATTATTTTTTTTTATTATCATTTCCTCGCTCTGGTGTGGAAACAAAACGCGGCGTTGGGTTCCGCTACTCGACGCAATGCTTCCAGAATTCAGCAGAAACAGTGTTTTAACACTAGTTTCCTTCAACTAACCCTGCTGCGTGCGGGATACTACGTAAAGCTGATTTGATTTTTTTCATTACTTACCCAAAAACTCATGCACATACAGCGAATGCGTGACGTCGACGCGCGTCACACGGCGCCACTCGGCGTGGCTCGGGAACACCATGGTGAGGTGCGCGAGGCTGGTGGTGGCGCACACAGACGACAGCACACACGTGATGTCCTCTAGAGCGTCCTGACACAGGGATACTTATTTATTTAGCTTCACATATAGCTGGGTAAACAGTGGGAACCTTTCACATTTCGTATATTGGATGTTGAGTGGCGGAACTTAAACCTTAATATTTTCATTCCCCGAGAGGGAATTGAACCCACAACCATTGAGTTTAACTAACTAGTTAAACTGGACTGAGACTAGACTGATAAAATTTTATACTGCATTTTTTTACATACCTTCAATTTTTGTATATTAACTTTCACTTCTGACACTAATTTTTCTCTCATTTTAGCGCAAACATTTTCATGGACACCGATTTTTCCTGAAAAATATAATACACTAGTAAAAACTTTACCTCGAAGACTTTATTATTTTTACCCATTGTCTTAGGTACAAGAGGTGAGAAGAGATTTTGAATTTCGTAACGTCACAGTTTAAAATATAATATCTAAGCGTTAAACGAGAAATTAGTGTTATAACTGTAATTTCCGAACTATTGTTTTAATTAAATTTTTCAGTTGTGACGTAAACAGAATTTCACAAACATAAAAACAGTGACAAAGATAGTGAAGGAGTCAAAGAATCAATAAACGAATAACATAATATATGGATATTCCCTTACCCGCCTCTATGGTGTCCGAGTGGTCGGCAAACCGCAAGCTGGCGAGGCAGGCGAGGCAGGCGCGCAGGTCGCAGTGCGCCACCCGGAAGAAGTCGCCCATGGACCACGAGGCCGCCAGCGTGCGCGCCACGCCCGCCACCCATAGACGGTACGTGTGGACCGAGTGGTCTGGGGGTGGAGAGTAAATATTCAACACACAACCATCGCATTTACAGTAAGAACACACACACACTGGTTCACAGCGGCCTTATTTATATGTTAAATACAGAAAAAAATTATAATATTAATAAAGATTTTTTCCCCATATCTCTTTCTCACTCTACTTAAATCTTAAAAGAAAACTAAGGAGATCTACAAAACCCTTTAAGAAAACATAATAAGTTCTCTTAATAAGCTTCGTTACAGAAATATCTCATGATAATAAATATGTGCAAAAATATTGTCTTAAATTTATTGTTTATTTATAAAATAGAAATTACTATAATATTATCACTAATTCTATATGTTACACTTACCAAGTCTATGTAAAATAGGTATTTGCTCTACAATAGGCAGGTCTTCTAACGGTGCTCCTAATATATAGTCCCAAGTGACTTCGCAGTGGTTGTTGAGGGCGACCAATTCTTGAAGCATCACTGCGAAGTTAGCACCAGACACCGTCGCCTGATTGTATAAAATCAAAATCTGTCTAATTTCGGTAGATTTATTTTAATGAAAAGGGTATTATAAAAAACATATATATCACTATATCTCCATCTTTATTTGTATACGTATAAATTCATCGCTATTTGTATGTGAACATGAATTCATGATATCTGGACTATTCTGGACCATTTTATTATGAACAAATAATTTTCATTGAAAAATAATTGAAAACACTTACTTCTGTAACATACACTGAAAGATCTGGGTAATCCTTTAACGACGCTCGTTCCAAGTTCGTTGTTAATGTTGCTCTATGACATAATCAAAACAAAGTAAAAGTTAGTACATCAGTTATATTAAATAAATATAATTTATTTATATTTTTATGAGGATAATATTATATTTAAAAATTATACAGTAGTCGACGAATCGTGGTCGCCGTGAAGTTAGGCTTTGTTCACTCCGCAAAAAAAGATTGAAGCCACCTATAGCTAACTTCAGAGTGGCCACGACTCATCAACCGTGCTATAGTTAAACTTACCCAAAATGTTTATCCCAAGATGTAGAAGTAACGTGACATCCCAAAGCATCTGCCAATATCCTTAATGAAGACAGCACTAGCTCTGGAGTATCTATTGTGTAGTTAATTATATTTTACAAGTTTAACAAAAAGTTTAATGATATACTTATTTACATTAAATCTGCTATTTATAATCACCTAGTGATTTGATATATATGGACTCGTTCATATATGATGGAGATAATAATAGGTATCTTTTTTTTAACCCAGACACATTAATTCAAATCTTGAAAAGTTGGAATCGGAGTATCTTAACACTCCATCACATATCCTCAGTCTATGTCTATGTCATGCTATATCCTGGATACAGCGTGAAGCTAAAAAAGGTATTAAATGCTGTTTAAATCAAGAAAAAATGAAATTTTATTTATTTTATTTTAAATCCAGATGAAAATTGTAATTATCACATTCTCGTAACTTGATCGCCAAAACACTTACAATAAGTAGAAGGCATTCTAGCTATCCTGAACTAAAAATATTCTCCGCACAGTATGAGCACCTTACATAGTGTTAAAGGTAAAATAAATATGATTATAATTGAATAACTAATGATAAAAGTGATTTTTACTTACTGTTATCGTTGAAAGTAGCAAATAACCATTCTCGTAGATTTTGACTCGTGCTTGGCGACCTACGTGAGTGTTATAATATTAGTCAAGCGCGGCGTTGAGTTCCACAATTTAACATGTAATGTCTCCAGAATTCTAATTTGGAAAGTGGAGAATGGAGTATCTTAACAATAGGTTCCCTGTGCCTACCCTGTTATAAGCGGAATACAGTGTGAAGCTAAGTAAAAACATTTTTTTATAAGTAACGTTTTATATCAAAATCACATTATCAAGATTAGGTACTTACCGTGTAGCCAAAGGGAAAGAAGACCACCACAGCACTAGGTGTTCTAGACAACCACCAACATCGCCCCATAACAAATTTTGATAATATTCTGTTACTTTTTGAGCAGATTTCTTACTAGCTTGAACTCTACCTGGAATTAGAATATAGAATAATAAAAGTAAATTTTAAACAAGAAAAATTAAAACATATATAAAATTTGAAAGCTTGTATTGGTATTTTATTGGTCTATTAGGTGCAGGATAAAATTACCCGATTTAAGCTTTTTAACGCCTTTTGACCCCAATAACAACGGTGACATATTGGCGACGGTGTCCAAAAGAATTTCTATGTACATTTCTTCACTTTGAAGTATTCCGTTTACATTTTCTATTGAAAAAATATCTAATTAATATACTTAACATAAGTATAAAATTTTAAATAAATAACCAATTTATTATGTAGATATGTAGAATAAATATTACATAAGTATATTAGAAGAATAAACAAAGCATTTTATTTTACTTTTTTAGCTGTACGTTATATACCGCATGGGGAGGCAGGGGGAGCCTAGTATTAAAACATTCTCCTACTTTCCACCCAATTTTGGAGGCATTGTGTGTTGAGTGGTGGAACTGAACACCATGCTTTTGCCCTTACACCAGAGCAAAGAAATAAAAATATTAAATCATTCCATAGAGTTACGACTAGTCTCAAAAAACATAATTATAAAGAAAATATAATAAAACTAATAAATATACCTTACCATCACTATTTACGACATTATCCAACACACATTCGTTGGTCAAAAGTGAAGTGTAAGGAATTTCACTGTCCGAGTTTTGCGGGTTTAGCATTTCACTAACTTTTTTATGTCCAATCTTTAGTTCTATCAGGCTCTGGGCTTGCTTCATTTTGGCTTTTTTATTATCAATGAAAGCCTGTCGACGCTTCGTTAAGCTTAGACGACGAGACGCTGACGACGTAGGTGGGGTTATATGTTTCGTTAACGTACTAAAATAGATTAAATTACTTAGACTCGATATACTTTGATATTCTATAAAAATGCTGATTGTAATACTTTTTTTGGTATAAAATAAAAAAAAACAGTTTATTTTATTGGAGGTTCTTTTTCGATTCTTTATATATTTTTTAATAGTTTGTAATTATCCAAGTCATAATTAAATATGTATATGAAACTCGAATTTAACACATCCTCTTTACCTCCTGCATGTTACAGCACAGATAGAGAAGCTAGCGTTAACAAAATTTCGAGTCATTAGATTTTGAGTGTAAGTTACCAGAAAGGAAAAACTAAAAAAATAATACTTCCCCTAAGTAGAGAGAGAGACCAAACCCACAACCACGAATCAGCCTTGTTTTACTGCGTTACTAGGGTCTCATATAAAATAATTATAATAATATTGTATTTTCTAATTAAATTTAACATATAATATATCTAAAATTAAAGTAATACAAACGTACTGATATATCTCCAAGCTGTCTTCACTGCTGGAGCAGGAGGCGCTGTCGACGCGGTCATCAGGTTTGTACATTAACACCAAACAATTTATTAGACGGTGACAGTTAATTTCGGTGCGACTTTTCGCCAGCACCTACCACCCACACGAAGAAAATTAAAGTCATAAAATGGATAATATTAAAAAATGGAGGTTTTAATGATTAAATTGAAAAAATAAATTTGTACATTAAGGTAAGGTTGAGGCACTTGTGGAGCAGGAGCACAACGCGACGGTTGTGGGTTCGATTCCCGATCAGTAAAATGTAAATATTTAATATATCTCTCTTAACACACATTCCTCAAGATCTCGGCGGAGAGTGGGAAACCGAGTGACGCAACACGAGGTACCTTCTGCTTACCCTGCTATGCGTAATACAGAGTAAACTGAATAAAAAATTAAGGTATAACATCTTCTAGCCTATCAGCGTACCTTAGGGTATTTCAAATGAGTGGAAAAAATAATACTTTATGAGACTTACTTGGACTATTTTAGTTAACGTCAACGGCTTCGTTTCACTAATCGTATTCGGGTATGTGTTACTGCAGATGTTGAATTTAGATGTAAACTTTTTGTTACTTAAACTTATTAAGTTATTATAAATGCCGACTAAACTGAAACAAACAGTACCTTTCAGTAATTTATAATGACGCCAGTAGTGGCTCAGGAGCACAGGTGTGTGACTCTAGAAGCGACTGGTCGTGAGTTCGATCTCAACTCAACGAAATTAAATATTTTAGGCGTTGAATTCCTCCAGGATTCGGCAGAAAATTCATAACAGAGTGTCTTAACACTAGGTTCCCTCTGCCTACCCTGCTGCGTGCGATATTTTATAGACTAAAACACAATTACATACTTAAGTGAACATCTGAGCGAAGGAAAACAAGGTTTACCTTAAACAGGATTCAATCATTTTTCTAGAATCTTCTCTGTGAAGGCAGGTGGATAGTATGGTCATTATAAGATTGTATATGGTT
This sequence comes from Heliconius melpomene melpomene, assembly GCA_000313835.2. Taxonomy (NCBI): domain Eukaryota; kingdom Metazoa; phylum Arthropoda; class Insecta; order Lepidoptera; family Nymphalidae; genus Heliconius; species Heliconius melpomene. The sequence goes on along the minus strand of HE672008.1, from coordinate 157,599 downwards.
TGCAACATTATAAATCTTCTGTTACACAATCTATCAAACACGTGATCGTGTTTGCTCACAAGCAGTCCATTTTCTTTCTTTAATCTAGCTAACTTGGGGTTTAATTTGTATAATGATTTTACTACTTTCGTTAAATATTCTATTATTTGATCTAATACCTGAAAAAAAGAGATTTTTAACTGAAGAACTTCGAAAAAGAAACTTTTCGTTTTTATATAAATAAACTAGAAACGTACCTGTATACTCACTAACTCCATTATATAACTACGATTCGTTAACGAGTGACTGTTCTTTTTACTAACGCAGTCTTTCCATTTATTGTCAGCTTCTAAAACAACTTTGGTGATAGCGTAACAAACTATATCCATTTCTCTACAATGACTAAACAATTCTTCTTCTTCCGCTGTCTCTTCACTAATCCATCTATTGCTTGATATTTTTGCCATTGTCATATTAATTGAGTAAATATATTTTTGAAGTAAATAAACAATAGTAACCCTAACTGCATGGAGTCATCATAGTGACTGTGGTATTATCGTATTTTAGAAAATAAATCGATTTTCAGAGACGTCGGTACCAGCTTTCCTTGCAAAGTTAGCGTCGTTGCTCTTGTAGGACAAGTTAGAATTGCTTTCGTTAAAGTTTTTATGGCTGTTCAACCTCGACCTTGGCGGTAATGGAGTAATTTCAAAATGAACGACGTTTCTAATGATTATGTAGACACTTTGGTATAAAGTTTAGTGCCGCAGTCATTTGTTTGACTTAAAAAACTATTTTAGGTCCTCAGTAGGTTTACCTAAAATAGGGCGGACTCCATCGTGATGCAGTTAAGGTAGCAGTCAGTGGCACGCTGTGATTTAGGGTTTAAATATTATTGGATTGGACTGTTTATCCAGCGCCGGTTTTAGCACTACCGGCGCCCTGGGCGAAATTTTTCGGCGTCCCCTAACTACATTTCAATAATATACAAAAAAGGGAATGGGTACAACGAAATAACCATCTATTTAAAAAAAAATTATGACAAAAACTAATAAAGTTTCACTTCTTCGAGTCTTTCTATCTGCGATATTAGGCATTCAAAGTCTATATTTTCTGCAATTTTATTTTCAAAGTTGTTAAGATCACTTTGTTTTTTTTTTGAGATATCAAAGACGACGATGACTTTGTTTTTTTTTAGATATCAAAGACGACGATGACTTTGTTTTTTTTTTTAGATCTTAGACCATTTTAAAGGGCATCAAGTCCCCTAAGCCGCACCGGGCAGCAAATACCCTAGCTACGCCACTGCAGCGAGGAGACATCTTTGCGCAAAGCGCCCTAAACGGGCGTCTACGGCGCCCCTGGGCGGTCGCCCAGGCCCGCCCTACCCTAACGCCGCTAGTGTGTTTATCCAAACTGGGGAATTGGGTCACGACTCCCGATACTCAACACGCAGTGTCTCGATCTACAAAAAATATATTTTTACTAACGTAGATATATATACTTTTTTGTATAGGAACTTCCAAGAAAACAGATATTCAGTTGATTCTAAATGTTAAAAAGGTCAGAATAAACTTAAGAATTTGAAATATTATATATTAATACTTATTGGATAAAAAAATACTGTACGTTTCTGTTTGTATTATATAATATCAATTATATTAAAGTCAAGGCAAACTCAAGTCGATCAGCGCAACGTTACATAACACTAAGGAATATTGAAATTCAAAAGTAAATTAATAGTTGAAAAACATAGTTTATAACTTAAAATAAATGACAGCAAGTAAAAGTTCTGAATTCATTGTACAAGTATTTTATATTCACGAACAATAAATAAACGATTCTATTTAACAAAAATAATCAGCTAATTATCCACAAAGTACTGCAAAGCTGTATTAGGAAGAATATATCACAGTAAACAATTTATTGTTTAGATATAACAATTTTCACTGTACAATTAAAAACATCCTACCTCGTATAATACCTATATTGCGATATTTATTATCTAATTAGTACATACATACATAATTTCATGATAAATAAGCTCGGAAAGTACAGTCATCTTCATTAAAAGCTGTTTTTACAATAGTTTAAAAATAGTTCCATCTCGAATTTTTAAGAGCTTTAAGCTCTGACTGTACTTTTATTCAAGCTTTGTTGTTAAAATAAGAATAATTTAAATAAAAAGCACCTATCTTATGACCAAGTGAAATAGCGATATGCAAGTGTAAATTACAAATAACATTTAATTAAAATGAGCAATGCCAATTTTCTATACAATAAAAAAAATATACCTTTTTCTATAATTACACAGAAACACTTAATTGATATTTAATTTATATTAGTTCCAATTTAAGTAATCCAAGTATATAATACTATATTTATTGAGTATATTAAAAGTTCATACACGTTTTACAAGTTTCTGTGCATACAGTGGAGACTCGATTATCCGGTCCTCGATTATATGCATTTGGAATTATCAAACCAACCCTTGAATAACAAAAATGTTCTTAATTTTTTTTCTAAATTTATTATTTAATCAATTGTATATATAAAACTAAAAGTATAAATATTTTGTTTCCTCAAATCTTCTTTATATATTCGATCCGAATATACATTTATCCAAATGTTTAAGCAAATTAATTAGTCCGGTTAATCGGGTTTCTACTGTTAGGTATACTAACTTGAAAGCGTAGCGTGACACAAGTGAAAGTTGAAGTCGTAAATCTATCCATAAAAATGTTTTCTTTTACACACGAAAAAGTAGCGTCATAGCATAGAAATACTTCATTCGTGTTCATTTTTCAGGTACAAATGATATAGTATGAACAACTTCCGGCAAGTAGACAGATTGCACTTTGACACGAAACTATAAATGGCTTACGAAAAAATATTTTTTGCTTTGCTCTAGTTGTTTTAGTAGTAATATTAATTTTTAATATTATTATGTTCATAGGATTTATTTATGGGCCCCTATTTTGTGAAGTTTGTTTTCCGTCTATGAAATATTAAGGAACTATTCTTAATTAATCTCGTTTGATAATACTTTGAGGAGCTTATTCACGAACAGTAAATGTATATTTAGATAAATTTCAAAAAATATTTGCCTGCTTTAAGAAATCAAAAAATATACATAGAGAGCTTTAAGAATAAAAGACCGTCCACGTTGGACAGCAAAATTTTTCTTTTTTATATTGGCTTCCACAAAAAAAAATGTACCCAATTTTTGTGGGTGTTTTTTTTATTAAGTGTGGTTTTGTAATATTGTGTTTACATAAAATATATAATAAAAGGTAGTAGTAACACACTTTAGGTATTACGTTTTTGTACAACACTAAGATAAGGTAAAACATTAAATAATGTGATGATGTTACAATGATTGTTTGGTACTAAGTTCAAGCTTATTATATAAGCTACATATTATGTAAGATTTCTTAGTGTTACGAAAAAGATAAATATCAATTATTTTAAATTATATATATATAACATTTTGATTAATAATATTGATACGTTAGACATACAAATTGGTTATCAAATATCCTTTCACACGAAATTGAATGATTGCAATATTATTAAATATTATAGTTTTAAAAACACATATGAATGTTTACTAACAGCACTTTAGTGAATAAAAAGTAATAATAAAATAAAATCAGCATAATCATTAAAGCAAAAAGTAATAAGTACCCCCTTTTAATTTTCAGTTTAGACAAAAAGAAAACATATCATTATTTACATATTTTCATCAAACAGGCATTGAACTCACAACCTCCGTCATAAACACACAAATACTACAACACCAATAAATTCATTTACTACTATAGAAAAATACTACACTTGATTTTGGTTCAATTAATTTTTTATGATACATATTAATGTTAAAAGTTCATGTTGCTTCAATTTTTTCACCAATGATAGAAATTACCATAAATTAACATAAAACATATTATATCTAATTCCATGCATAATTGATATAACCAAATTTCAGTATTTATTTACAAAGGTAAAAAGTCGTATTGATTATCAGACTTAAAATACAGGCACCAATGAAACAAATAATAATACACAACATTCTAACATTTGATGAATATTGAATAACTTAAATCATGACTGTACTAAGTATAAAAAAAAAGATATTTGTAATTTTAAAAAATACAGTCGAAATAAAAACTTCCCCCTTTTTGAAATAGGTTAAAAATACATCGTGTAAAAAGACAGTTTTATTTCCTCACTCCGTGAAGTCTATGTAATTATAATTTCTCTATTGTAACATATATATTAAAGGATATTAACGTGGTTTTTACATAATTTGATTATTGAAAAAATATATACATTTAAAAATGTAAAAATATTTTGCTAATATATTAGGTACACGGCAAGATAAATCTACATTACTACAAACATGGAAGAAGTCACTCGCAATATACGTGTAAGTCAATTTTTATCATTATGTTGAGCATAATTCAAGATCTATTTCATTTATAAACAAATAATGGTAAAACTATTGCATAATAAAGACCCCCAAATCATAATTTAGTATATAACCAAGGGATAATCTTCTAAAAGTGCCTAATAAAAATTAAAACAAAGCAAACTCATTACAAAAAATATTCTTAAAACAATCTTAATATAACTCAAGTACAGTATTGTTAAAAAATTAATAGTTAATTTAACTTAACTAAGAACTAACAAAAACTTTCGTAAACACTGATATCTATACAATAACAAACCAATTGAATATTCAGTAATAATATCAATATTTACAACCATCGCGTTTACAAAGCTACGGTTGTGGTTTCAATTCCCGTTCGGACTAACAATTTCTATTCATCGCTCTGGTAAAAAAAGCGCGGGGTTGAGTTACGCCACAAAACACGCAATATATTGAAAATTGATCGGTGTCGGGAACGGATTGTCTTAACACTAACTTATCTGCGGATTCTTCTATCTTTGTGAAAATTACAAACTTAACAAACAGTTATTGCTTTTTACAGAAGCTCATACTTACAAAACTACGTAATAAATTTTCATATTAATAGGTTTCAAAATACTGTTTTAAAAATGTAGAAACACAATTGAAAATTTTAGTTACTTAAATTATTGTTTAAGTATCATATTGTTTGTTTTTTGTTATTAACTATAATCGAGGGGTTCAAAAATAATGGTTAATGGTTTCTTATCATAACTTGTAACTTTGTAAATATATGTGAAAATACTATAATTTTAGGAGCTTTCCTAAGATGTTTTCTTCAATATTTGTAATTTTTTATATAAAAAAAATATGCTACAGAATTGTAATGTGAAAATTCACTCAGAGTAATAGATTTTTGGTTTTTAAGTAAACTAAAATGATTTTGAATTTTGGTTTAATCAATTTTTAAATATCATGTTCATTAGTATAATATCTTATCCAAGGCTCTGAAGATTAAAAAGTAAGTAACATTTCATTTAAAAACGTTACAGAAAAAATGGAAGGATAAAAAATGTGCATGAAAAAAGTTTTCACAACTTTTTTGTAACTTTGTAAATCTTCATATCAAAAAATCGCGCTCGTCGATAGTAATACGAAAATTTACTTAGCATGATAGATTTTTGTGATTGTAATAAAGTGAACACTTTAAAAAAGTGATAATTTCTAACAAGTTGAACACATATTTTAGCACTCTACAGCAATCGACTTAAAATATATCAATCTGGCATATCAATACTTGTCACAGGCACTACAGGTTTCATGGCCTCATTTTTCTTTTGGTTTTTGTGAGATTTCTTCTCTTTTACTTTCTTCTGTGTTTCCTCATCTCTGTAGGGCTCTTGGTTCATCGGCTCAGTTGGTATGCCATTTGATTGGTTTATATTATTATTGTTATAGGCAATATTTGCGTACTCCTGTAGTAGTGGAAACACTGACAGAAGGAACTGACAAAAGTCTTTTCTGATGCCGAACCACCCTGTGAAAAAAAGTTATATTTAATTTGGATATATGCATTTATCTATATACAATATTACTGTAAACACAAAAGTTGTGAATTCTATTTTGGAAGAATGAATTACTTTCACTTTCGTGCTGTATTTGTCTTACAAATTATTTTTAGCTTCATACATGGATCATTCTAATCTTCATGTATATTACATCGTAAATATATCAGAAGGAACCTAGCGCAGGATCTCGAGACATTACACATTGACTCTTATCTCTTTTTTTAGTTTCACACTATATATCAAGGTAGATAGAAGAAACTGGAAACCTAGTGTAAGACACTCCATTCCCGTTAAAACACTTCCATTCCCCACTTTCCGCCGAATTCTAGAGGCATTGCATGTTGAGTAGTGGAACTCAACGCCGCGCTTTGTTTTATTACCAGAGCGAGGGAATGAAAATATGTTATATTTCATTCCCGCAAGTTCGGAATCTAACTCCTATACCATTTACAGTCGCAGTATTTATATTAAAAGAATGAAATAACAAATACTTACATTTATTTCCCCCTTTTGAACTGAAGGACATGATGATAAGAGTGGCATAAGTCACAAAAAGCGGACTCACAACTACTATATAGGATAGCGACAATTCATCATCTAACTTGTTTGTTAATAACACCTGGAACAAAATGTAATATACATATACAATATATATTGATTTTACATTACAAATTCATACTTTTGCTTATCAATGTTATTTTGATATCTCCGCTCTGGTGTCGAGGCAAAATGCTGTGTTGAGTTCCTCCACACGCAATGCCACCAGATTTCGCTGGAAAGTGGGCCTCTGCCTATCTTGCTGTGTGCTGGATACAACGTGAAGCTGATTATTTTAAACAAAAAAACTTGGATTTTTTTTATCTCCACTCTGTATTTTGTTTTGCATACAGCAGAGAAGACAGAAGGAACCTATTGTTAAGACACTCTGTTCTATTAAATTTTTGAGACATTGCGTGTCGAGTGGCGGAACTCGACGCCGCGTTAAGTCTTGTTACCAGACCGAAGAAATTAAAATATTAAATAATGAAACATTTCTGCCTATGACGGCCTCAGCCTTATCTTTCTTTAAAAAATTGTAAATTTATTTACCTGAAATACTAATATTGGTATGACAGTAAAAGTGTAAGCCAGGGCCGAATTGAAACTAGTCCGTCTCTGTTGTATATTTGCATCTGGAGTCCTCAGTAATATACCCGCAAATATTATGCTATACAGAACCCCTAAAATAAGATAAAGTAACAATTAAAATTGACTATAACTTAAAAATCATGTAAACATTCAGAAAAAGAGAAATAAAAAATAAATAAATTGAATTAAAAAAAAACATTTCAAACAATATGCAATTTAATATATGCATAGTGAAGAACTAATACTTCTTAATTCTTCTTTACAGAGCTTTCTTAGACTTTTGATTACAATACCATTAGATTATTGTTACAAAAGGTCCTGGGGAGCTTGTCTATAACAGACAAAATGCAACATTGAATTCTCTCACTCAATGCATAATGTTTCGAAAGTTAAGTGGAAAATGGGGAGCAGAGCATACCATGCTATATCGCAGAAAAAATGTATAAAGGTAACAAGTAAAAAAATGTTAAATCTAAAATATTATCTTTAGTGCAACTAAAATAGTAAAATTCAAATATATTATCTAAGCAGCTATGAATTTAAAATGTTATTATAGAAAAAAATACCTACACTCACCTACAAGGCTGAGACACATTAGGATCCACAGTGGAACAAAAACAACTTCCCAAGACCAATTTATAAAAACATCTAGTTTCAATGCCAAAAATATAAACTGAAGTATATTTACAGCACAGAAAAGCTCCAACTGAAAAGATTCATATAGTAGTAGCACTGTACACAGAGGAAAACTAGTGTTAAGACACTACATTCCTTACTTTGCACCCAACTATGCCTTATTGCAAGAACTAAATAGATCAATCCCTGAAATGGTAACCGTACCCACAACAATCTCATTTAACAGTCAGATACTGTGTTGATGCATCACAATGCATTCATATTATTATTTAAGTAGTTGTTCTTTTCAATCAGAGTTAATCTGAAAATACAAGGTACTCGGAGAAAACCTTATCAAGAGGCTTCCTTTTCCACTTTCTACCCAGTGTCTCAACACTGCATGTTAAAAATAGAGGATAGTTGGGTAAAGGTTTAGAAATAGAAATAAATCATTTCTCCTCTTGCTAATGTTCTTTGTTTATGGCGAAGGTTATGATTTCTGAGTTTGAAAAAATATTTGAAATATAATCCTATCCCCCAAAAAAAAAATCCACAACCAAACACTGTCTCATAGTGGTAAATTTTGTCCTTAAATTTTTGGTAATGTAGTTTATTGAGAATAAAATGAATGACATATTGATAATTACCTCATAGCTTCTATCATGTTTTACGCACCATATACAAATTGCAATCGACACAATGCTTATAAAAATAAGTGGTATAAAAACTAGTATCCAATAATGGCGAGTTGTAGTCAACTGATCGCATACAAGAAGTTCAAACATAAGCAATATTAAATGTATGGCAAGGCTAATTAACATTGCTTTGTAGTGAATATATGCTTCACCTTCCAGTCTGTAACAATATAGATATAGTAAACAAATTGGTTCATCATTTACAATAAAATATCATATACTATAAATTCATGTTATTTTATTATAACACTTTTTAGAATCTTGTACTGAAGCATTTCAGAACAAGAATAACTTACCTGAAATGAGGATATTGCCACCAAACATATGTACCCACTGTAGCACCCAGAACAACTAAGAATTTCCATATCCATATTGGTGTAAACACTGCCCAGTAAGACCATGTTATTGTATTATCCAATTTTAAGGCCAACAAAGCGGTAAATACTAGCAAGCATGTATGCACCACAAATTTGCTGTGAAAATAAAAAATAATAGTCACCTAACATTATTATATAAATAGAAACTATTAACATATGCCATGTCATATTTTTGAAATGTACCTAGGATTAAAATCCTGAAAAAGGGTCTGTAAATTCATTTCCATACACATTAAGCTTTTTGTTAGCAAAATCTAGTAACATTTCACGAAGGACTAATACTTCAGGGTCGAACGGCGATGCACAATTCTTGAATAGTGAATACAAATTATAAATGTCATATTTATTATCAGTAATCTATGTTCGATTGATAGACAGAGATACACAGATATACATAAACATATCTATGGTATGTACGAATATACAACGAATGCACATCGATATACTTTACTTACTTTGAAAAACTTTAAATATAAATAAGTATTTAATGCAATTTTAGTCATATAAATAATTTAATTGTGAGCAGAAATCATTTAGACTAGTAACTTTGTGAGGACACAAGAATGCAGTAAACGTGACGATTGTAGATTTGAGTTTGATTCAGGGGTATATAAATTAATATTAGATATTTACATTTCCTCGCCCTGGTAAAGGTATGGTATGGTTCTTTAAATCTCCCTGGTAAAGACTTAACGACGCAAAGCGTGACATTGAATCTTGTCACTCAATACACAATGCCCAAGATTTAGCCAGGAAGCAAGGAATTTTAATGGGAACGGAGTGCCTTAACAGATTTATTAAAGATTACATTTCATATTATCATTTCCATTTAAAAAGATATTAAAAAAGTAAATCGTGCTAAAGGGCACTCCTGTTAAGGCATAAACGAAACATAAGTAGTTTGTAACGTCAAAAGCATTTGACAATAATTCAATTTTCAAGGTATAAGGATTTAAGCTTTTAAGTAGGGACAGAAATCAGTTCCTAGATTTAGTGGTCTATCTCTCTCTTTTCAAATATTAACTTGTATATGAAAGGTGCAGAATAAGTTACGTAAACAATACTCTTTCATAAATAACTACATTATGGCCTCGCCGTCTCCAAAATCACCAGAACAAAGTGAAAAAAATAAACAATACGACCGGCAATTGAGATTATGGGGTGATCACGGACAAGCTGCACTAGAAAATAGTCATGTTTGCCTAATAAATGCTACAGCACTAGGCACAGAAATTTTAAAATCTATTGTTCTTCCTGGAGTAGGTGCTATAACGGTAATTGATCATATTATTGTCAGTGATGAAGACATAGGTACGAATTTCTTTTTAGAATGTTCAAGTAAAGGAATAAATAGAGGATCGGAAACCCTTAGACTTCTATTGGAATTGAATCCTGCAGTTCAGGGTCATGCTGTTCAAGAAACACCAGAACAAATACTTCAAGATAATCCAGATTTTTTTAAATGTTTCAGTGTTGTTATAACTACGTCACTTGGAGAAAAAGTTGTACAAAAACTAGCCCAGCATTTATGGGATATAAATATTCCTTTTGTGTTATGTACATCTATTGGCTTTTTAGGATCTTTTAGAATACAAATAAATGAACACGCTATAATTGAAGCTCATCCAGAAAATGAACAAATTGATTTACGTTTAGATGTGCCTTTTCCTCTACTTGCTGAATACTTAGATGCTTTTAATGTAGATAACCAAGAATTAGAAGGCTATGGCCATATTCCATGGATTGTTATTTTGTATAAAGCTGTTCAAAAATGGCAAATCACTAATCAAAATAGATGGCCAATGAGTAGAAAAGAGAAAAATGAAATTAAAGATATAATCAATGAATTTGTATTCAAAGATGAAAATGGTATTCCTATGGAACTGGAAAATTTCCAGGAGACTTTAAGAGCTGTAAATACTGCTTTGGTCCCTACATTTCTACCAGTATACATCCAAGATCTTATTTATAGCAGCTCTGCGACAAATTTAACTAAAGAAAGTTCACCTTTCTGGATCATGTGTTCAGCATTAAGAGGTTTTGTTGAAGCGGAAGGAAAGGGTAAATTACCCCTCAGAGGAGTATTACCAGATATGACAGCATCTACAGAGCATTATGTAAAACTTCAAAGCATGTATCGGGCCCAAGCAGCTATGGAAGCTGAAATAGTATATAGAAAGGTTCAGGAAATTGTAGCGCAACTTCACTGTGATAGTATTAGTGAAAATGAAGTAAAGCTATTCTGTAGACATGCACATAATTTATTTTTAATAAGAGGATCAAATATAGCTGTAGAATATCAATTAGGTAATGCTGTTGCTTCTTATATAGCAAGATATTTAGAAGAACCTGATGTTATGATGGTGCATTATATAATGCTGAGAGCTGCAGAAAAATTTAGATCTGAACATTGTCGTGCACCTGGAGAGTGGGAACCTGAAGGTGACATCGCTAAATTAAAAACATGTGTCACTAAAATACTAAGTGATATATCATGTTCACCATTTTCAAAAGATGATCATATTCATGAAATGTGTAGATATGGTGGTGCAGAGATACATAGTATATCTGCGTTTCTAGGAGGATGCATAGCACATGAAGCGATTAAAATTGTTACTAAACAATATAAACCCGTAAATAATACATTTGTTTATGATGGAGCTTCAACTAATACTGCTACATTTACATTTTAATACTATTTATCTTATATTTAATAAAAACTACATTTTAAATATACAAGAGTTTTATTGGAATCTAATGTGAAATTAAGACTCAATAGTTTATTGATTAATCCTTTTTTAAAATATTGCATTGAATAATCAAAACCCACGATTATTTTATGTATAAAACATTGATAAATATTGCACAGGTACAAGCTACCAAGGGAATAAATAAGTAGCTACAATAAAATTCTTCATAGTTGTGTATTTTCAGAAAGTTTAACCAGTTATTAATTAAAAATAAAAGAAATTGTTGGAAAACATTCTCATTAATTTTTAACACATAAATTAGATAAAACAAACATATCACATCATCAAAACATTATTTCAAACAAACTATACATTTGGCTAAATTTCACATGGCAGGCTTATAAGGTTATACCAATACTAGCTATTGCCGATGACTTAAAAAAGTAAAAATAGCTTCTATTCTTTTTTATTAAAACAATTTAAAATTGAAAATCTTTCAAAAAAAAAATAATAATCTTCATACACACAATTGTAAACATTTTGGTTAAGGAAAAGAAGAAAGTAGGTTTTCCTCCATCAGCTTTGTCACTCTTCATTTATAAAGATTATGAGCAAACTTTTTCATTTATAATTAAACTGTTACAATATTGAGATTATTGGAAATTAGAAAAAATATAATTTATCTATTTTAAAGATGTACAAAATGGTTCTTTAATTTGTTTTGGTAGTCACATAACAATGGTATGCTTTATTATGTCTGAGACTTGGTAGCTTTCAAAACACAACAGTGAGAATTTCTCATTTGTTACCTACTTATTTCACCTTAACCATAATTTCAATCGTAAGGCATCAACCCCATTAAGGTAATACCGAAATAAACGTTTGTCTCTCACAAATCCCAGATTTTCATAAAGTTTTAATGCAGGTTTATTTGTAATTTCAGTTTCTAATACCACTTCATCAGCATTGTCCTCTATCATTGCCTAGAAAATAAAACACATGGAGGTATTTAGCAACTAAAGATTGTTTAATAATATATATTTTTCTTTTTAGTTTAAGGCTGTATGCAGATACATATAGCACAGAAGGCAGAGGGAACATAGTACTAAGACACTCTTCCCCATGCATTGCCTAATTCTTGAGATAATAGAGTGGCAACTCAATACACATGACATGAACTCAGCATCGTAAAAGTACAATGAAATAAAATATTACTAATCTATGTATCACTTATTTCCATGTACAGTACAATCTAATCCGGCTCAACGCTAGATTGAAACAGCAAATAACCAAATATATTTCTTTGACACATGCAAGAAGAGGCTTTTAAACAAGGACTACAAATTGCATAACAATGTAACTCATTTGTTTTACAACTATGGTAATAAAGGTAATAGAGAAATATGTTAAAGTTATGAAAAACCTTGTAAATCTACCAGAGATATATCTGCTATAGCAACTTAAATATTTTACAATAGAATACTAAAATACTATATCTTTTGTTTTTGTGAGATATTTTAGTTATCTTCTAATATCTTTAATAGTACCGGTTAAGTGAGATTGTACTGTATATGTTTCAGTAATTATATTGAAAGTTATAAATATTGTTTACCCTTATTGCTTTCTGAACTAATCTTGAGCCAATTTTCTTTTTCCTATATTTTTCATCAACAGCCAACATAGCTATATACCCTCTTTTAACATTATTTCGATGCATATCTAATTTACAAACAATGGCACCAATACATTTGCCCTCATGACTTGCCAAGAAACAAAGTTTAGGCCAATTATGAATAAAGTATCTATATGTATAGATAGAATAAGGTTCAGATAGATCTTTCTGAATTAGTCTCATGATCTCAGGCATTTGTAATTCAGATTCATAAGAGAAAATTTCAATTTCATCTTTACGATCTTCAAGAGAACAGTTCGCAAGGCTTTCGTTTTCACTACATCTGACCTTGTCTGCAGCATTGATTTCACAATTTTCGACAATTTTATCTTCTACGGCATCACTACACTGTACACTATTTACATTTTTTTCGACTTTACTAGGTGTTGCGTCTTGTGCTTTATTTAAGTCGTTGACACTATCTTTAGAATGGTCACTGGTACCATTTGTTAGGTTACTATTAAGTTTGTTAATATGAAGAGTATTTGCTAAAGATTCGTGTAATTTATCACTCCATTTACATATGTCTGTTGGCGATTCAGGAGGATCTTTGGATATTTTATTACTTATATTTTTCCCGCTAGCATTTTTCTGGCTGCACATCATATTTTGAACATTTTCATCAGATACTTGATTCATGTTGCTATGATTCTATCTATTTTATGTACACATATAAACAAATGCAGGCTCATATAAATTTCACAAAAGCATTGTATTGTTATACAAACATATTCTTGTCAAAAACGTAGAAGATTATTACCGACATCTTGGTACAAAAGTATTACCTACATAGTCCGATATAAAACATTAGTTGAAATTTTATTTTATTATCTCGTGTAAAAATTTATATATATTCGGGAAAAATATTGATTAAAAACGAAGTGTATTAAGACATTCAAAGAATATATTTACGAGAAGTTCTTTAATCCCTCCACAATCACATTGCAAAAATGATGAATATTTTAGTGTCGCTCTCCTTAAAAATGGGATAAATTCGAGACCAGTGCTGCCAGTTAATTAATGTATTTCAAGAAAGAATTACCGTATGAAGGCAAGTTTATAGCTTGGTCTAAGTAAAGAAAAAGTATACAGCATATAAAATAAAACGAATAATAAATAAATAAAGTATATTTATAATTTTATAATATTCACAAAATAAAAACTACACAAAATATGTAAAAAAATATATTCCTAGGAGAAAAAGTATGTTAAAAAAACTGAAACTGATTTTAAAAAATATATAATAATCATTATAATGTAAATGTGGAATAATAATACACATTCATTAATATTTACTTAAAAAAATAGAACATCTAGTACGGTAGTGGTTAATCACTCAAAGCCTTAAAAGCATCGAAATGAATCGATGGTATGATTGAGTCAATGTTTTTCTATATTAGTATGAATCATGAAAATTTATAACATAAATATAATAAAAAATATATTTTTTTTTATTATATGATAAAAAAAATACAGTCGAATTGACAACTTATTTTTCTTAAAGAAGTCGGTTAAAAACATCACAATTTCTTATATTTTAAACCAAAACATATATGTATAGAAATTGGATGTATAACCTACCTATGATCAAAGACCGTAGTTACCTTACTCTATAATAATATGATTCGCTAATTTGAACTTTATTATTACTTTTTGGTGATACTTTAGAATCATTGACTAAATGTCAGAATTACTTGTAAAGTTGGCTAAATACGACTCGATCAAAATAATCGATTGACGAAGTAAATAATGCTCAATTTGACTCTCGAAACGCTGTTAGTTATGTATATAGAACTGAAAATAATCGATTTTATTTTTAATGCTGTATTCATTATTTATATTTATCGGGATAAAATTTAACTCCTTTATCGGTAAAATCGGGACGAAGAATTATTTAACATATGACTTAGCTCTCTTTTTACATTTATGTTTTTTATGGTTTACCATTACTTTTTGCAAAAAAAATATAACTATTAATCAATAACTCATCTTATATGTGTAACTCATATTATAGCTGTATTTTCTTAAGTTCTTTGTTTTAATTTTCATACTTCAGTTTTTTTACATTCTTGATAGTATCAATAATATTAATTTTTTTAAAATTTATTTTATCTTATTTTTTTTAGATGTCATACTAGATAGATCATCTAAATAAACTAATACTGGAAGATTGATATTAAAAAAAAAACACTGTTTCTTACAATTTCTTTAATAGCACCTTGTAGTCTATATTTTAAAGTTAATCATGCTACAATTAGCAATAAAATATTATCTAATTCAACCAAATTAGAATATCGATTACAATCTTGTAGTTCTTGTACTTCTTCAGGGTATAGATAGATAGGGTATAATATATAACCACGTCCTCACATCACAGAAAACTAATATGGCCGCTAAAAGCGCGCTCGTGTCGCGTCGAATTCGTTATTCGTAAGGTCTTTCGCTAGTGGCTAATGGCTACCATGTTGTATTGAATGGTGAATACGCAACTCGAGACTCGCTCACTCGACTCGAGAGACGAGAACTCGACTAAATTGTAAAGGCACGTTACGTTATACGACTACAACGCGAGTTCAGTATCCGGTTGACAGCCGGTGAGGCGGCGGCGTTATGTTTTTTTAGCGCACGATACGCGCGCCGCCTCTGCGCGATTTTCTTTAATTTGTAAATATATTTTGTACGAGACTATAAAAATTGTGCAGTATAACAGCGGAGTGCAAGTGATTATATAAAATTATTGACTTAAAACGTCTATTTGAGTGCTTTGTGCTGGAGCACAGCACCTTTGATACACTTTTAATTCAGCACTGGTTAAATAATAATGTTGATTACTAATAGCCAAATATTTATGTGTAGTCAATAATATTAATTATTAAACGTTGGTAATTTGGTAGTGTTCGGTATAGAGACTCTTGTGTTGCTAATATGATTAGAAGTGTTACGACTGACTATTATTGTATGAGTTATAATTAGTATTATCATAAGAATTGGTGAGGTGAAATTGATCGTCTGGTTTGATGATTTCCAAATCAGCAATGGCGGATCGCGAACGTCCTGCTAAAACTCCCATCAGGGTGGGTTTTTATGATATAGAAAGGACCATTGGCAAAGGAAATTTTGCCGTCGTTAAGTTAGCCCGACATCGAATAACGAAGACTGAGGTAAGGATGTTACAATTTTCCTATTAGAATCTTTTATGATATCTCGTACGTGTATTAATAATTTTATTTTATTGAAAATAAACTGTTTTTCTTTAGCATTTGTTGTGCAAATTGTATTGCGCACTCCCTCATATATCGTCGTAAATATGCACATATATTTACCTATTACATATTTCTTCATGAAATCATGACGTAAAAAAGCATAAGGACTTAAAATGTCATAGAAGCCGGAACATTATGAACGTATCCGTCTTTGATAAAACAATATAACACTTTTATTGCACTCCTTATTAATCATTAAAGTAACACCTAACAACTGCGCTAACATAATGATTTTCTAAATATTCTACACGTTTTTAATTAATTTGATATTGAATAACGAAACAACAAACAGGAACTACTTAATTATTTTTTTTTCACGTTTGTAAGTATTTGTTAACTAACGAAATATTATTTATGTAAGCTTTACATTACTTTCCTGTCTTGTAATAGTTTAACATGTTGTTATTATTTCGTATATCGGACAAATTTATTATAGATACAGCAATTGTTTATTTTGCATTTCAGAATTGTCTTTTTTTTTCAATTCAATTTAACCTACTAGAGTTCGCTATGTAATCTGTATATGCACGAATTTGAAATTGACAATTTTTTATCACAATACTGTAAAAGATGCTACTAGGCTACAGCTTCACGCTGTATCCCGCACACAGCAGGGTAGGCAAAGGGAACCTCGTGTTAAGACACTGTTCCCCACTAAAGTTAATTTGGACTAGTCGTGTAAAATAGTGTCGGTAAATAAAAAACGCACGTTTTTTAAGAATAATTTCCAAAGTGGATCTGTATTTATAATCATTATTTTGCTAACACTAGGTTTACTCTGCCTACCCTGCGGTGGGAAGGAATATATTAAAAATAGTTCAATTATCATTAATTTTTACGCGCTAAATTTCTAATTGATATGGATATGATTTATATTTTTTTTATATTTTAAGCACACACACATTTAAATCATGTGTGAGTTAAATCATCATTTATTAAGCAAATAATCGTAACTACAAACATAATATGATATTGAGAGAATTATAAAACAATGCAAGCAATTTACTCTAAAAGAATCAACAACAAGAATTAAAACAATAAAGAAAAAAAAAACAGATTATAATAAGTCTCACGTCATTGGTGGTACTAAAGTGTTGAACTTAACTACATGGTTACTCAGTAAATCTTATATTTAAAAAAAAAATCGATTTTAATTTTCGATTTTTTAATTTTTAACCGTAATTGTGACAGTTAATATCCCATCATTAATGTATTGTAAGCTGATTTTGGCGCGAAAACATGTTGACGTACTCGCATACTAATATATTATGTTCTGAATTTATATGACTGATTTGTTTTTAATAGGTCTGTAATTAATTCGTCACGTGCGCGGCGCTCCATTGAAAAGACGAAGTATATTATCTAGTATATGTATTTCATTTACAAAGTTTTTATATTTTCTCTATAACTGTTATTATACATCGGCGAGAGTATAGTGGTACCTATATAAGCATAATGAATGATAATGAATTTATATGTTTTTTTTAGACAAACTGAACATAAATGGAAATTTTGTAAGAATAATAAGTTTGATGATAATTCCATTTTATATCCAGTTTTTGTATTATATTATATATTAACGAGATGTATCTGTTATTATTAGACGGACAGAAGTAGTGCAAGAGTGCATTGAAGTGGGTCGTTGCCCTAATACCGTTAGGCATGACTCACTACGCTAAAATCTATTGTAATTGACTATTATGATATAGCTATATATAAATATAGACACGAAAAGACAGACAGATAAACTGTCAAGCAATTACACTTACTTAAACTTTTCCATTAAGACATTAAGTAAAAAGGATGCATCAAAATATCATAACTAAATCATACCTAAAAATCAGCTTCACACTGTATCCCGCACACAGCAGGGTAGGCAGTGGGAACCCAGTGTTAAGACACTCTGTTCCCCAATCATCTTACCTTCGTTAGATATATAAAGGTGCCATTATTTGTATTTAACAATTTTTTATATGTACCTATTAAAAAAAATGTATCCCTATTTTTAGCACTGATAGTAAAAATTGCATTTCTGAATTATTTAATTATATTATAGGTAGAAATTAGCGACCGCAGAAAAATATATTAGTGTGATATTCAAGGTATTTATGTCATTAAAAATGTTATTAAATATCGTTATTATTTTTATTTATATAATTCCAATGACATTATATGTTGATTAATTTTTTTTCTTCAAAATGTAGTAAATATTTCCATGAACATATTAAGTATCAATCAGCAATTCGGTGTAGTGAGTCGGCTGAGGTCGAATGCGCGTTGCCGCGTCCCGAAATACCACGGCATCGACCTTGTCTTCGGATGCACGCATCATGTTGTTTTTATTATTCAACATTTTTCCGTGTGAACCATTAGCGCCAAGGTGATGGCCAGAGGCCGTCTTACGAATAGCTAATATTCTGTATTTAGTACTTAGTACAAACCCATTCTGCAGCTTAATATGAGTAAAATAGTAACGACTCAGTTAGCACAGCGCTGAGTTCCTCCACTCAGCACACAATGTCTCAAGAATTCGGTGAAAAGTGGAGAACGGAGTGCCTAAACACTCTGTCTACCCTCCTGTGTGCGGGATACAGCGTGAAGCTGAAAAAATTTTAGTAACGACTGCAAATATTCACACGCTTCGTTCATTCATCGTGATCGATGCTACATTATCACGATTTGATAAAACACTGCGCACATTGCGAAGTGATTTGTTGTAGCGATATTTATCTCACGCAACGCACCAAAGTGGAAGTTTGTATTAAAAAACTGGTTAAGTGCGAGTCTGACTCGCCCACTGAGCTTCCGTACCAATTTCAGGATTGTAGGTCCACAAAAAATACAACTTGCAAAACTAGACAAACTTAACTTTGGAGACATACGAGTATACACCAATTTAGTATGAAATGTACCACAAATATATAAGTTTGTAATTATTTTTTTCAATGAAATATCTATAAAACTTCACTTTTCCTTTTTTTATGCCATATTTCATAACTGTAGGTCCCAAGTACCCTATAGGTTTTGATTACGCGGCTACTTTCTTACAAAATGGAGCAAAACAGATGCATAGAGGCTTGTATCATTTGATTGTGCTGCAAAGGACCATAGACCTGAATACTTGATATTAATTTCACCTTGATACTTCCACGCGATCTCAAGGCCTTGACAGACAGACAACAAAGTAATCCTATAAGCGTTCCGTTTTACCTTTTGAGGTACGGAACCCTAAATACGTTAAGAAAGTGATCATAAACACGGCGCGTGACGAGAACGTATAATTCTCGGGCGAATATTTTGCCAGGAAATCATTTGGTATGGCACGCGTTCAGTTTACACTGGGGCGGTTGAAAAATGCCCGTTTGACGCAAACGCGTTATCTATTTTGGAGTTCTGCGTCAGAGGTACACTCTTATCTGTGTTCTGCAGTCTGGCGGTCACCTCAGCTATGTCTTGAATACTTCATTTTTGGGTAGAAGAGTGCTCTCAAGGTCTCACAGTGACAATGTTATACCGTTGGCTAGTAGTAGTGTGTAAATCTGCTAAATCTGTTTTTTGTTTTTTTAGTTATGTACATTTTTCCATTCGAGAGTGTAAAAAATTATAGAAACTTGAACTTTATTTTATTTTGCATAGTAGAAAATACAAATCAATTTTCGAAATTATACAAAAACCCATTTGAGGCCAGTCGTAGCGCAGGGGCAAAAGCGTGAAACTGTAAACGCTACTGGTTCGATTCTTACACAGCCGAAAAAAAAAATGTTTAAAATATTTTTTTATATTTCCGTGGATTTCGCCAAGAATTTGGTCACTCAAAGTGCTATATTACGGTTTCCTTGAGTGCTTTTCAGCACTGTACTTTTCTTCCATTTCAAATAATAACGACCGAAACGACCCTCTTAAAAGTTTTTATACGAGAAAAAGTTACTACTGTTACGTTTTACACTTTTTAAGTGTTAATTCGCCATTCACTTAAAAAAAAAATACAATTTCATCTAAATATACTTAAATACAAATACAATATTCTAATATTATATAGATGAGTATCTACTACTATATACTACGTAGATGAAAAAAAACGTACCCAAGGACTAATATTATTCATCCAAAAAAATATTATAAAAAAAATGTATTATTTAATGGAAATATTCCATGTTCGTATTTGTATAAAGAAAAAAAAACAAAATTTGTCATTTTTTGTAAAATATATTTTCATATTTATACAGTGGTGCCTTTTGTTTCTGTTAACAAAATGAATATGAAACGATATATGCAGCAAATGTGAATCTCGTGTGGAAAACATTGCACTGACAGAACAGAACAAATTGAATCTAGTGGGAGTAGGTAGGAATCCTTGAAAAAGGTTTTCCGTGCCTACGACTGGGGTGGGAGGTACTAGAATGGAGGGCACTACGCTTCCCACTGTGGTTTCGTTCAACGTATACGAACGAGCAAAACTCTTTAAAAAATACCTGTATTTATCATATTTTTGTTCTGGATATTCATAAAACGGAAAATTTTAAATATACATATAAATGTTATTTCAAAACAATTATGAATTGATAATTAAGGAAATAAAACGTTAATAACAATAAATGTTATATTTAAATTAGACCTTAATGTAAGTCAAGGCTTATTCTGATGGAATGATAATTTATGCAATGATAATTAATTTGAGGCTCTCGTCTGTACAATTTCACCTCGTTATTCCTACTGGGTTTGCAATGTCGGTTGCAAAACTGCAGCAGTGGAGTCATTTACTCAAAGAAACACAAGCATTGCATACGATAGGACTGCAGAACAAGTACTACGTAGAGCAATGTTTCATTATGCTCAGAAAAATACTACGTGCAACGTAATCTCAAGCAAACCGGCCCGGAGGACGGAGGGAAGGGAACCCTATCTATCTTTGTCACCCTCACGCTTTCCCGCTTTCCTGCTTCCTCGCTTCTATTGATCGCCGTCTAGACTTGTTGATCACAGTGAATTCGGACGGCGATGGATACGTAAAAAGCCAACTCCTCGATGCGACAGCCGTCTCGTTTACATCTTTTCTATTTAATAATCAAATAATATAGGTACTTTTACCCTAGAGTATACCGTAATTATAGATAATCATGGTATACTCTAGGGTAAAAGTAGAGTAAAAGTAAGACTAGGGTTTTTAAAGTACCATTTATTGATTCGGATAGTGTTAACTTAATAATGAACGCAAGAAAACCAATATCGTCGCCCAAAATATAGCGATGACGTTCGAATGTTTGATAAAGGTCGATTATAACTCATTAACAAAAGTACTGACGTCACAGAGAGATTTATGTTTTATAAAAAGTACTCACCACTCACCGCAGGTGCGTCAATGGCGAGTGTAATACACCCGATGTCTTGAGGCTTATCGTAATTATTATAAGAAAATAATTGACGTAAATGTCTCGAGCGATGTTTATAAACTTAAATTATATGTTCGCAATATATAAATATATGTTTTATGTTTATTATATTTGTAATACATACAATTTAAAGTAAAGTAATAATTTTAGTAATATTAAATAACTTTAAACTGAAAATTTTAGGTCAACTTTACTGGGTAAGGTAGAAATATGAAAAAGTAACAATTATACTCTTTGACCTATTTTCCAACTAATGTATATAATTACTAAAATTATGTTATATATATTTTTTTTGTCATATTCGTATCTATTAAAGCTACGCTTGTTATCTATCGAAGTAATTATTATATGTGCGGCGTTGAGTTCTGCAACTCAACACGCAATGCCTCCAGAATTCAGCACGTAGTCGGGAACGGAGTGTCGTAACACTAGGTTCCTGTTTGCCCTGCTGTATGCGGGATACAGCGTGAAGCTGATTTATTGTATTTATTTGTTTATTTTTAAGTAATTATTATTACCGAATCGAGTGTTTATACGTGATGGCGAATACGCCAGTCCACTTGTTAGCTTTAATGGTAAGCACTATAAATTAGGACCATGTCAGAGTTGCAGGCGGTCTGGCAATGAATAATGATGTGCAAATATTTCGTGTACATTACAAAATATAAACGTAAATAGTTTAAACAAAGCTGAAAGTTCGAAAATATAATTATTTATTAAACATAAATGTAAAATATATATTTTTTTTTTTATTTGTTAAAAAAATATCGATTAGTTGGTTTAAATTGTTGGGTTAATTTATTTGAGGACCGCCTTATCAAAACTGGTATTATAATTGTAGAACTGATGATGTGGGGTTTTAATCTTTTTTTGACCAAAAAATTACGGATATTACAGAGAACGTTACACCTAATAGCTTCCTTGGACAACTCGCCCGGAAATACACTTAATGGGTATAACAAATTACTAGTGTTTCCTGGTAACAAAATAACTCAAATGACCGTGAAATATATATTAATAATATATAGTTCCTAAATAGATAAGTGTGTGTTTTATTAAAAAAAACATATCGTGCATATTTCTTCCAATAAATTGATTTCGTTTATCCGGATTTAATATGGCAATATATCCGTTGTTCGATTAAGTTATTAATAAAGCTTAATGTGCGGGACAAGTTAAGTGAATTTAGTGAAAAATCACTACATTCTTTTTTGTGGCAATTGTACTCACAAAGGTATATGCCGCACTATCTGGGAGTTAAACACCCAATGAGACTTCACTCATACCAATACGCTGCAAACTTTTAAATATATTTTTTATTTAAAATATATACATTAATAAATTATATTATAAAAAGTCATATTGTTTATTTTAAAATACACTCATATTATGTGTACATTAGAGTAAGCTGAGATAAATTTAATCTTACATGACGTCATGAAATTCTTGGATGACAAATCGATTATTTTTTTCTAGCTAGTGCTGCTATTAATATAATAAGTGGAAAGATTGTAGAATTATATATTCTTTTAACATCATTTAGACGATTGCATGTAAATAGAAAGGGTTTCTTAAAGCCTAAACAAAAAAGGGAAATTCGAGTAGAGAATCCATAGAATAGAACATTAATACCAAATAACATTCGAACATAGTCGAACGAATGAGTGATGAAAGAATGGCAAAAAAAATTATGATGGAAAATTGAGTGGTAAGAAAGGTAGGGGGAAACCTCAGTTGACCTGCGAAAATACAGTATCAAAGGTCCTGAAGGAAGGTCACGTAAACAGTATGAGGACCCCTCGGTGGGCATGTATGAAGAGGTTGATGATAGTGGCCGAGGCAAAAGAGGTATGTAGAGACTGTAGAGTTTGGCGCTCCGTTCTCTCTGACTATCCTTCTAAGGAAAAAGCGTAAAAAAAAAACTACTAACATTTTTTTTTTCCAAGACAGCCGTTATAATGGCAATTTTATAAATATCTAATTGTTATTATTATGCTAGCTAGTAATAACATTTACTGGCTCTACGTCCGGGTACGGATGAGATCGATTTTATATATTTCTATTTATGCTACAATATAGTAATTAATCTCTAAATGTGTCGTATGTACGAGTATGTATAATTTTGTAATTATATTTTAATTGCTTATTTATCGATCTGGTTCCCTAGAGTGTCGTATCTTGTAAGCTTAATTACTTATAATTAGATTGCGCTCCCGCCTGTACTCACCACTTATTAGTAGAAGCTTAAGTTACCTTTTCTTTGTAGTGACAGTTCTTTGTAAAAGATTATTTTTTTAAAATGCCCTTTTATTTTACTTTAAACTTCAATACTTCGCTCTGGCATCAAGGCAAAGGATGGCGTTTAATTCCGCTACTCAACACGCAATGCCTCCAGAATTCGGCGGAAAGTGGGGAACAGTGTTTTTATCTTAGGTTCCCCGGTTTCCTCTGCCTACCCTGCTGTGTGTGGGGGCAGCGTTAAGCTAAAAATAAAGAAAACAACGCGTATTTTTGTTATTAAATAAAAATACAGAATATATTTATTCAACTTTATATTTTTTATCGCAATATTTTTTTACTCTGTGATATATCTAACCCAATGATATTCATTGACTGACCGAGTTTCAAGGATAATTTGATAAAGTATAGGACGAAAGATGCTCTTTTATTTTATAACTTTATGTTATTATAAAACTTTGTAAAATTTTCATATATATAAAGAAAAAAAAAGCTTTTTTCGCGTAAAGCCTATTGTGACAATATGTATGTTATAGTAGGTGAAGAAATTTAAGGTTCTGAAGTTTTGATTTCGTATTATACTAATATTATAAAACTATAAATGTGAATGTAAGCTTGTGTGTTACGCTTTCGTTTAATCGTGCGTTTGAGTCCCTAGTATTATATATAGATTTAAAGATAAATTAAGGGATTAGTATTAAATTTAAATCAATAACAGAATAATATAATCTATGTTGTATTCCACCCCGGCACGCGTCACTGTTCCACAGCGGTTCAATAACATTAGGTTATTGACCCACCGACAGGTGACCGTGTACTTTAAAAAAATAAAGTACATACGCTACGTTCAAAATAAAAAAGCGCCTTAAGCTTCGTTCGTGCGAAATAAAAATACTCTTTTAAATTTGCATAAAATGTAAAAACAATGGGTTGCTAAAAATATTCATATTAGTAGTTATATTATTCAAGACGCCAAAATCGTCAAAAAAGAAAAATTACAGTTTTTTTAACTATATACACGTAATTATTTTTTTTAATTGTTATTATTCTTTAATTATTATTTGAAATGTAATGAAGCTCTTACTTTTTAGAGTAGAAGTCTAAACAATGTACGTACGTTCGAGGTCCTACCCGATTTTACCCCTGTATTTTTTTTTAAATATTGATAACAATTACTAAACTAAATAATTAAATTGAGACCAGTCGTTGGAACAGAGACATATGACTCGAAAACTCCAGAATTCTGCGGAAATTAGGTAGTGGAGTTACTACTAGGTTCCCTCTGTATGTGGATACACCTTTAAGCTGAAAAAAAAAATTAAAATAACATCTTATTTTGCGTTGCATTGCAATCGACATTGGGACTTTTATTTTATTTAAACATCTCAAATATGTGTTTGTACTGTGAGCCAAAACAATAAGTCACGTCTTCGTCAGAGCAGTATTTAAATTGTATGTAATAATTGGTCCGTAATATCACGCTCGTCCACATTTATAAGAATAATTATAAAATGTTTCACATTTCAAACATTTTATACAAAATATATTAAAACATAAAGTTGATTTTACTGTTATTTTAAATTCTGCTGTTACAGCTTTGGCAGGCAATGACACTCATAAAATTGAGGTTTTGTTTGTTCTTCATACACAGGCCACATCCTTTTATGTTTTGGTATTGAAGTTTATAATATATATTTTCAGTTTTATGTTTTATAACAAAGTAAATAGAGAGAACTTAGTGTTGTTACACACTGTTCTCCGTCGATATTCGAGATGTTGCGAATTGAGTGCAGGAACTCAACGTCGCACTTTGTTAAGCATCCGAACCTGTAACCATAATTTGAACAGTCAAAAGATGCACCATTCTGGCTTCAGATTTAAAAAAAAAATGAAAATTTACATAAATGAAACTTTATTAACTAGGTAGGTATATGTTATAAAATATTCGATTATTGTACTGATTGATTAACAATTAAAAAGACTCATTTTGTCTGTAATATGGTAATTGTTTATTATAAAATATATTTTTTTCGCTATTAAGGTAAACATTAACAATAAATATAAAAGAAATTCATTCTGGCTTATTCTATACATCATTGTATAGAAATCCCAGCCTGTACAGGGTTAAAACATTTCCAAAGATAGGACATTACAACGCTCAGTATCGACTTAACTGGACGTGATAGATAGCAAGGGCCTCTGTGACGCAAAGATGCGTGCGTAACGGTCCTATCAGCACAATCGGGTCAATGTCAGCTGCTGACCGACATCAGATCACCAAACATCTCATCATTCTCCAACACTGCATCTATTTTAAAATCGGCAATGTTTATTGAAAAAGCATTCGCAAATGGGTTACAGAATATTGAAGCAGACGCCGCCCGTAGTGGCTCAGAAATAGAAACTGAAACATGGATTAGAAATGTCGAAATGAATGCATAGTTGGAATTTTCTTCTTGATATATATTATGTATATAAATCAAGCTTCACGATGTATCCCGTGCACACTAGGATAGGCACAGGGAATCTAGTGTTGAGACACTCCGTTCCCCACTTTCTGCCGAATTCTGGAGGCATTGCTTATTAAGTAGCAGAACTCAACGCCTCGAATGTAAATATAAATGTAAATAAATATTTCACTTCCTCGAGTGGGGATCGAACCCACAACCGTCGCATTACAGTCACACCCTTGTGCCGCTGCGTCGCGACGGCCTAATATATGAATACATATATAAATATTTATTTGTACTTCATATATTACGAATATCTTACTCAATTTGTTTTGTATATTTGTATAGAGAAGTGAATATTTTTTTACATTATTCCAGATGTTTTAAATTAAAACTATACATTGTTATAAAAACTTTTTTCTTAATACGTCATTTTTATATAATGTTAATTATAGTGATTAATTTAAGATTAGATTGTCAGTGGTGTATATAAATAAAATAACAAAAGCTATACATTTATCAAGTTATCTCATGACCTTGATAATATCAACATTAAAACAATGAATTTAAGTTTTGACGTCAGCTCTTATCCTCCACACAATTAAATGAATTTAGTATTTTAGCTTTTAAGCGTTTCGGATTTAGATAATTAATGCGCGGTTGTTCGAATAATTCTGTTTTTTACACAAGTTTACACAATTTAAATATTTATACAACTAATATAAGATAAATTGAGGTAGTCATGGCACAGGGGCACAGGTGTGTGACTTTTAAACGAGACTTGTGGGTTCGATCTCCCTCGGAGGAATGAATTACTATCTTCATTTATTCGCTATTGTGCCGAAGCCAAAGAGGAACGTAGAGTTTCGTCACTGAACGCGCTTTGCCTCCAGAATTCGGCATAAAGTGGGAAACGGAATTTCCAAACACTAAGTCCTCTTTGCCTATCCTGCTTCATGCGGTACCTATACAATGTTAAGCTGAACAAGTTTATATAATTCATATATTTACAAAATTAATATATAACAAGTAATTGAAATTGCTTTCTTCACTATATCATTCTTCTATTGAATCGACGAGAGGTCCAATCACGTATATCACGTCAATTGGCTCAATCGTAGCTAAGCATGTCACGCTGGTTTGACGTCAGTGCCTCTCGTCTGTATGGAAACGGCAAATCACCGAATAACTGTTCTGTTCCGTTCCATATAAATTCGTCCTCTTTCTTTTTCTTTTCATTGAGTTTAGGTGTAATAAATAATAATTTGATTGTTAACTATTTAAGTTCCGCCAGTGCCTTAAAAATATTTGGCGGAAAGAGAGAATTAGTGTCTTAACACTAGGATCCCTCTGCCTACCCTGCTACATATGGCATACAGCATGAAGCAGGTTTTTTTAATTATAAATATATACATACACTAACGTCATATATGTATATAAAAGGATTGTTTTCACATACGTTTGTTAAATGGTTCAATACATATTACCGCATTCAAATGGTAAATGATGAAATAGTCAACTACGTACTACCATATGTGAGATCATATGGTAGTACGTAGTTTACATTCAAAGCTTAAGAAATGTAAAATGAACATAAATGGAATCTCTATTAGGCCTGAAGCCTTCAATATAAGAAGTTTGTTTAAACGAGGGTGGATTTTTTTATTATTTCCATATATCATTCGCTATGATGCTACATTGTTTTTCATAAAATACAAAATGGGACTAGCTCTAATACACTTTACAGGATTATTCCTTCGTAGCTTATTATTTTTAGATTGCTATAATATTTTTCTATTATATAAAAATATCTTGCCTTGTTGGAGTACACTGTTTAAGGGTATAATCGATGTTCGGACGTCATTTTATTGTCAAATTTGAGCATGAATTTACTTTAAAACTATTTTAAATGGGGGTTAGAGGGCAAGTCCCCTAGTACTTATATAAGTAAAAGCGTAATTAACGATTGTTTATATTATTAATAACATAATTTTTATTTGTTGCAGGTAGCAATTAAGATAATAGATAAATCACAATTAGACGCCAGCAATCTTCAAAAAGTCTATCGCGAGGTGGATATCATGAAGAGGCTGGATCACCCTCATATAATTAAACTTTATCAGGTAATTTATTAAGAGTTTTTTCTTTAAGCTTCACGTTGTGTCCCGCCTATAAGACGGTAGGCAAAAGAAACTTGGGAACCTAGTTTAAAAATTCATAATTACATGCTAACTTTAGTAAAGTTAATATTTGCTGGAAGTTGATGATTTCCGATGTGTCGTTGAAGAGTAAGTAAAATAGCTCTCCTAGTACGGCAAGTGTGGCATCTACAAAAATTGTAGCTGATCTATATTAAAATAATTTTTATTTAAATACTGGAAAAAAATATATTATACAAGTTACTCGTATATATGTATATTACAAAAATTAGAATGTCGGCGCGTTGTAAATGTGGATAATTGTGTGTGCTGATTGTAGCTACAATCACTAAGTAAAGTTTTTTTTATATTCGTTCGTTTTGGTAAGCAAGGTAAACTGTTTCGCCATCCAACTTGCAATCTCTTTGTCTAATACGTATTAAACATAAAATAGTTTATGAACGTATATGCAGGTATTTAAGACAACGTATATGTAGGTACGTACAGTTTCTTTCTTTTAAGCTTTACGCTGTTTTTCGCACATAGCAAGGTAGGCTGAAGGAACTTGGGAACCTAATATTAAGACACACCCTTCCCTTTAAGACACTTCCGTTCCCCACTTTCCGCCGAATTCTGCCGCACTGCCTCGTTACAAAAGCGAAAAAGGTAAAATATTAAATATTTTATTTCCTCGGCTGGGAATCAAACTCACAACCATCGCGTTGACAGTCGCACGTTTGTCCTCCTTCGGCACAACTGACCAAAACGTACAGATGTGAAACGATTTTACCATTTTTCGATAGTAATGTTATGAATTTGTGATAGTGGTTAGCGTTCCTATACTTGTCATCATGTTTTAACTTAAATATTAAATTTTCCATTTTTCATCATAAAACGTTATTAAAAGTAAGTGCATATTGAACCTATATACATATAGCTACAAGGCTATTTTATTTAATGACCATATCTTAATTAAAATGTTATGCTAGCATACATGATGAAATTTAATTTATTAGTGTATCTACACTAGAATTGAGATTGAATAAGATTTTAAGATAAATAGTGTTACAAAACTCGACTGTAAACGTGACAGGTTTTAGCTTCGATTTCCACTCGAGGAATTTAAATATTTAATATAATTTGGCAAAATTAGTGGGGTACGGAAGTGTCTTAATGGGAACAGAGTGTCGTAACACTAAGTTCCCAGGTTTCTTCCGCTTATCTTGCTTCTAGATACAATGTGAAGCTTAAAATAATAAAATAAATTAATATATAAGTTTTAACATTGAATTAGCACTGTCGCGATATGCATGTTTCAAATACAAAAACACCTGTTGTTATATTACTTTTTTTGTATTAATGCATGATGCAAATAGCTATAGGTGCATATTTTAAAATCCACATACACTTATTAAATTCAATTTTAGAGAAAAAAGACAATCAATTATAAATCATAGTATATTTTTAGAAATTTTATCTTTAGATGTTTTTTACTTCGTATATTATATTTAGGTACTTGCGTCCGATTTTAATTATTTCTATGACGTATACGTTCATTATATTATCGGTTTGGCGGTCATATGAAAATGGATGAGTCAGAGGATGTGTATATATGTAGTAGGTGTTTTTAGTGTTATACTATGCGATAGTTCATGGACGTCCAATGTTATTAATAATAGTATAGCAATAAAAATTAACTTACCCATATGTTAATTTTAATTGTCAATTAATAAGTTCCCGTAACAAGGCAAAAGTGCGGCGTTAAATATTTCTAAACACGAAACGCTTCGAAAATTCAGTGGAATTGTTAAAGGAGTGTCTTAACACTAGGTTCCCTCCCTGAAAAAAATATGTTTTATTGAATCAAACACTAAAAATTAAATCAGGCTACATTGCCTTTACTACCCTTGATAGATTTTATGCTAATCTCAGTTCTATGGTTAAGATTGAAATATTTTCGTAAGTTCAGGTATGAAATAAAAACACTTTTCTAGTTCTATAAAGCTTTATGTTGGTTTTTAAACAAAATTCTTTGTTAAAAGATTTTGAATACGTCAAGAGTACTATTTATACATAAACATACAAGCTTTTATTAAATAAGTTATCTATAGGAATATAATAATTTATTTTCTTTGCTTTATAATAATCTATGATTTAATTTTTAGGTCATGGAGACAAAAAACATGATCTACATTGTCTCGGAGTACGCTAGTAAAGGAGAAATTTTCGGTGAGTTCATTGTTCTTAATTTTTTTTTACTTTCACGCATAGCGGGATAAGCAGGAAGAGACTATTGTCAAGAATGTGTACTCTCCATATTCCACCTGACGGCATTGGTGTTGAATGGCGAAACTTACCGTCGCTCTTTGTCTTGTAAGAGCAGGAATATGAAAATAATTCATTCTCCCGCGTGGTGATCGAACTCACGACCATTGCGTTTGTAGTTAGATACTCTTACTGTGCCAGGATGATTATCTAATGGTTATTATTATTGGGACTTCCACAATGTTAATATTAGTTGCAAGTTATAGACATATCTAGAGTTAGAATATTTGTGACGTCACACCGTTGGACATGTTTGCAATGACGCTAAATGATATTTATTATTTAAAAACTTGCCAAGTAAACTGTACTACGTACGAAATTTCGTGCTCCTGTTACTCATATATGTATATAAATAATACTTCGCGTTATAAAAATTGATTTATAAATATATAAATTTTCAATTATTTTAATCGAAAGTTAGAAGAATTACCCATATTTTACGGTCTTGCTAACGCAAATTTCTTATTAGCTCTATTATTTTACTCTAACTCTACTCTTAGCTCTTATTATTATTATTGAAACTTATTCTTAAAAAAATATATAGATTGTAATTTTTGAATAATTATTTAAGAGAATTAATGAAATATATAAATGAAGGGCAACATACTTAAACTATGGAATGACTTAACGATTGTATGAGTAAGAACCAAGCATAATGTTAGAATTATTTTCAATAATTCAATATACGGCCTACGCTCCACCTTACATGTGGAAAGTGTAGGTGTTTTATACATTTCCAAGTGCCTTATATGAGTATGACCATGTAAGTAAAGCTAAGCTATATGAACCTAATATGTACTTATTTTATTTTTATTATTAATAATAAATTGTTTATATTAATTTCTTAAATATATTTTTTTCAATAATTTTATATTGACATGAAATCTTAAGCCTTAAGTAATTATGTAGGAGTTAAGAAGGAGAAATTCAATATTCCCTATATAAAATGCAATTTGATGCTTCGTTTGTGTAATCTCGACATCGATTAAGGACGTCCAAAGACGTAAGTTCTTTGCCGCTCCGTCTATGACGTAAGCGAGCTCGTAATGACGTCACTGGCGGTCGGGGGTGCAGGCATGGGGAGGGGGGAAGTGATTTTGCGTACAACCTACGGGGGAAAAGCCAAAAACCTTCAATTACTAAGGCGGATCTCTGAGTGAGAATTTAATGTTAATTAATATTCTAAACGTTATGAATTGTGTCGTAATATTTCGCACAGATGTCGTAAGATGTACGTTTTAATTAGTAGAACTATAACGTCGTGACAGAGACGTATTAGTCTCCCTTTATATTTGTTCTATAGAGTTGTAGCCTTTTGTTTCTACAACTAATATTTCCATAATATAATATTTCTTTATTGTAGCGTATATAAAATTACTTTTACAGTCTAGACGGTAAATAAATGCTAGCTGCGACGAGTTTATATCAATCCCTAATATTGACGTCACTTATCTTAATGAACTTTATCCTTTGGAGTGTTTCTATTGAGACTATGTAAATGACACATTGGTAATAAAAGTTTTATGTAACTTAATATATATATATATATATATATATATATATATATTGTAAATAATTGATTATATTATAATTATTTTAACAGAAAAATTACAGAAATGGTACTATATATGTAGGTATATAATTTCTACTTAAGTTAAGATTTTTAATAGTAGTTCGCTATTCAACTCAACTTTGACTTGCAGAGAAATCTGAAACTATAGAATAAAACCCCTTCCAGATGCTTTTCGTATTCATCACGGTCTCGCTTATGCAGATTTGATGGTACTCTAAAAGCTTCCTGTGTATTCAGCTTTATTTAAAATATTTTTCTCGTGACAGCTTAACTTACTTACATTGTATATTAATATGAATATTTCATTGCGAATGTTAAATATTTAATTAATATAAACCAAGTAAAACAATGGTTTTACCAAATATAATAAAATGATGAAGGCATTTCTCGGTACGTCGTCGTTCTTAGTGTTTTCGATACATTTAGCGTCTTGGGTATAGATAAATTACATATACATGCACCTGCGTCGGCTGATGTCATTCTGAAGAAAATCAATAAGTAAATTCAGAACAAATATTTTATATGTCGCCGTACTATCTTAGTGTTAAATAATAGAAAAATATATTTTATTTTTATATCTAGTATTGTTTTTTCCTGTAATAGACCATAGATCTAAACATAAATGTTGACATCATATTATATGCACATAAATCATAATATATTAGAAAACATAGGATAATCGATTGGAATTATTGTCCTTACTTATGCTTTATCTAAATAGATATAAATGGGTATAAATGGGTTTCAATATAAATATATTGAAACCCATGTATACTATCCTGTTATTTTTTATTATTATCTTATACTGTAAACGCTGCATACAATAATATTTTTAAGAAGAATATAAACCTCCATATATTAAAATTATTGCTAATATATGTATATTTTAAAGAATATAAAGTGCAATGCTTCTAGCAAGCCTCTTACGTAAGCGTTTTCATTTTTCAAGAAAAGACGGCTTTAAACAAATAAGTAGATACTCGTATGTCGTGATCGCATCGTAAAAACAAAGAAAGAAAACCCAGGAACTCGTAGAATAATTAATCATTATCTTTATTCTTTGTATTTATAATAAGAAAAGAATCGCTTTCATTTTAATAGTTAGTTAAGAGAATCTTTTACTTTTACAATATTATACCTACGTACATATTTAAAGGAAAAACGTTTATAGTATGAACTAATATATGATTTCTGTTAATAATTTATAATATTGCTTATTTACCAATGATTTTATTAATACCAAAGAAAAAATATAATCCGTAGTACAGGGGCACAAAATGAGACCGTAACCGCGACGTATTGTAGGTTCGATTCCTGTTTGATGATATTAAATATTTTAATTTCTTCGTTCTGGTGTCGAGGCAAAATGCGGCGTTGAGTTCCGACACTCGATACGCAATGCCTTCAGAAGTCATCGGAAAATAGGGAACGGAGTGTCCTAACACTGACGCTAAAAACAAATGTAAAGTAAATCTTTTTTTAATTTCAGAAACCACCGGGTAGGAAGCTCATTCTGCAGAATCAACACAATACACGGGGGGTCGCTTATTATATTAAACAAGAACCTTAAGTTCAAGGAACGGAAAGATATTGTGTCCCTTTCTGTAGAATGTTCTATCGAATTAGCGTGTGTTCAACTAGAGCAATTCATTGTTATATGTGTATACAGACCTCCCTCCGCAAATTTAAAATTATTTTTAGAAGTAATGGATGAGGCCTTAAGCAAACTTACCAAGTCGGGTAAGCCTTTGTTAGTGTGTGGGGACTTTAATGTTAATATTTTGGAAAGTTTAAGTCCCACCATAAATTTATTAAGTCTTTTTAAGTCACACAATTTACTTAATTTATTTATGGAGCCAACCAGAATAACTCCTACGACTAGTACTTGTATAGATAACATATTTACTGACATTATTCCATGCTACAAAAGCATTATTAATAAATTGGATTCTGACCACTCTGGTCAGCTAGTAGAATTCTCTAGTAAGAAAAAACAGGTGGCTAAGAGAAAATTGCTTTTGTACCTGTCGTTTGGA